>JAMPIV010012689.1:0-393907 GCA_024509875.1 Oreohelix idahoensis
ATGCAAATCGCCAACTTAAATTATCACCTTCTACCCGATTTTCAAAAAACCCTTTGATAGTCTACACCGCCCATCATAGTGGAAGATACTTACAATCTATGGTTTTCCAACAAAATATGTGAATATAATCAAAGCGCTATATGACAATGCAAGATGTTGTGTTAGAACAAATAAAGGGAATACAGAATGGTTTACAGTAGAAACAGGGGTGAAACAAGGCTGTATTATGTCACCACTACTTTTTTGGAATAGCTATTGATTGGGTTATGAGAAACTATACCCACAATGAACAATTGGGTATAAAATGGACAAATGGAAAATTCCTGGGGGACCTGGATTTCGCAGATGATGTAGCATCTTAAGTTCAACACCAAGACAATCCCAAGAAGCAATAAATAATTTGTGTCATCTCTCGGTTAAAATAGGTCTCCAAATAAATGCCTCTAAAACTAAAGCTATGAACTTTTCTAACGAGACCTTTGATATCATCTGAACGGGGAAAAACTACAGAAATTGAACAGTTTTCAATTAATGAGGCAGTAAAATATGACACAGGAGATGGGTGATACAACAAGAGAAATCACATACCTAGAATTGCTTTGGCAGCTAGCGCCTTCAATAGATTATCTAACATTTGGAAATTACGATCATTGAATATACATACCAAGCTTCGTCTGTTTAATTCAAATGTTATCTCAGTGTTAACATACGGCTGTGAGAGTTGGAAAATAACAAAATCATTGGAGAACAAGCTGAATACATTCGAGAACAAATGTCTTAGAAAACTCATGAACATCAGTTGGAAAGGATTCAAGTCTAAATCGACAAATAAGAGAAGGGGACCTAGGCAGAAATACTATCGTCTACGACATATCTAAGGACAAGACGAACGGTTCCCATATAGCGGTCATGTCCTACGAATGCAAAACAACAGAATACCACTACAGGCGCTCACTTGGGTTCCTGAGGGTAAGCGGAAAAAAGGAAGACCAAAAGAAACACTCAGAAGAACAATAAAAAGAGAAGGAAGAACGCCTAAATAATGTGCAGAGGCTAAGAGGAGTGGCGTCACAACAGATACAACCTGGAGAGCACTGGTTTCTGCCTTATGCCCCGTGTGTTAGGTGCTTAAAGGAATTTTATTTAATTAATTAAATATTAATTGGTCTGCATTTGAGTAACTGTCACAAGTGACAATGAGTGCAAACAGTGGCAATTGTGGCCACTTTTGGTGTTTGTGCTTCCAGAAACAAAACTGTGAACAAAATTGCACATCAGAGCAACCAAACAAGTGCTATATTTCCTAGCTGACACACCTCATTTGATCAAAAATGTTAAGTCTGCATTTATCTCTGCCATGATTTAAGATTATCTGAGGATTGTGTGTATTGTTAAATGTTCCTTCTAACATTGCTAGAAAATATACTAGCCTGTTAGGGGACTGTTTGACTTACAAAGGAATCTCACTCCTGAAACTAGCTCCACATCTTACTGATGACATTTCTCACCTGCCCCTGGACATTTGATAAGATGCAAGGTGTCAGACGGCACTTCACTTTTTCAGTATACTCTGCTCCATGCAGGGATCCACTACATGGTACTGAAAAGTGAGGGCAGACCTGTGAATAAATCTGACAACTGCTCGTTCATTGAGGTGTTATCTTAAATGGTTTGATTTAATGTCAAGTCGCAGTGTCGTGTCATGGCTCTGACTAAGCAGCTTCCTGATAGTATAGCAAAATGCATTGAAATGTTTACGACTTGTGCTTCGAATGTTTAGAATACAACGCTTTCAGTTGAAAAGCAGTTGACCATGAGGAAACCATTTCAGACAGGCAATCCTTTGTCCACCACATCTGTGCTTTGATCTCTTGCAAGAGGACACGTTGAGTGGAAATTCAGTTTCTTGCTGACATCACGTGTGAGATCAATACTACCTGGAAAATTATTTCAGCTCCATAAGATTAAACATAATGCTGTGTGCCAACTCCTCTTGAATTCAAACATGGATTGAGAACTATCTGCTTGTCACAATTCCTCTGACTGACCTACACACGTGAAGTAGTTTACGAACGAAGATGATAATGACTTTTTACTTGATTGTTCTGATATGAATACAAAAATAGTGTGACGTATAATGGAAAAATGTGCCTACAGTAATCTGACATCGTATTGTAACCTTATAGCTTGCTCTCTGATTTTCAAGCAAAAAATATGCATTATACCAACTGTCTGAAATTCTGCAAGCTCACTGTTTGTCCCGCCACTCTTTCTCTTTTAAAGCACGGCTAACGCTGTGTTTACTATCTCTTCGTGACCTGTCAGTCATAACAGGAAAACAAATCACGTCTATGTTTTACTTCTTTCCACTCCCGCGAGCTCATCTGTCAATCATATAATACTCGACAGACAGGCAGCACGTGAGAAAAGCGGAACTGACCCCTTTGAAGTTTGTCCAGGGAAAGTCTAGCAGTCCCTAATTTCCTTTTGATCCTGGAACGGTCAGTCTACAGAAGAAAACCGCTAGGGAGAAGGAAAGTCTTTTGATGTTGGACCCCCCTCCAGACGAGAACACGCCGGAGAAGACCGAAACGTAAGCCTTTTGAACTTTCGTCGTTCGCTTCTGAACGTTTGTGTCTCACACTGGAGTTGCGAATAAACGCTATTAGAGATGAAAAGGCATTTTCTGAGATATATTACGACTGTGGTTTTTAAAGCCCAGCTATCAGTCGCCAGTCAGAATTTTGAGAAAGAAAGTCTAGCTCGCAGTCATAACCATTTTTTCCTCTGAGATTCTATTGTTGTTTTAAACACACACAAAATAAAACGTGATTCGTGAAGATTTTCATTCTGAATTTTCTGGTAAATAGTGCTAAGTGTTAGAAGTTTTTTTTACGGCGATAGCATTTTAAGTTAAACCACTTAAAACATACAGTAAAATACTTCGCTTAGAATTTCTTTTCTTCTTGCTAATAAGGCAGATTAAATAACATAACGCGTAGCGATTTTCCTAAACCAGTATATTCAATTAAAATGTTAGTCCACCATCCGACCGCTAACTCACTAGACGAGACGGTAATTATGTTTACAGTGTAGGTGTCGTACCGATAGGGTACTGTGAGTTATTTTTGGTCCCGTCTGAGTAGAGTGTGATGGTGATAAGTACGTGAGACAAAAATGGTGTAAGAAATAGATTTCACGGGTGATTGAATAGTTTAAGGAGAAGATATGTCTCTGGAATGAGTAAGTTTCTCTATCCAGCCTATCTATACGACCTATAATTTAGTACAAGACAATCTTTCCCTCCTCATAACATAAATATAAGTTTAACACACTCACACACACAGCTATGTGACAACAAACACAAAAACGTGAAAAAACTACGTTAATTGGGTATGGGTCCTACCAACACACACAAAATTAAGTTTCTTTTGTTGTTTATTATCATTAAACTTGACACATCAAACATCTAAAGAAAGATCAAATAAAATCAGATTTACATACGTATGAAAATAACAGAATAAATGTGCCTCCCCCTATTGAGAAAAGAGCCCAAAACGTTAATAACCCAAAGGTCAAAGGTTAGCACTATGTTACAGAATAGACAATAAAAGAAATAAGTTCCTACTATATGCTACCCAGTTAAAGTAAAACACGTTTTAGGCAAATCCAATGCTGGGTAAAAGTTCCTGTAAACAAAGAAAATATTCACCTTCTCTCTGCCATACACAGGTGTGCCAATTTCTCAATCACCTTACTACATCTTGTGGTGATAATCCCTTGAATTAGCACAATGGTTCGCTGAAGATTACAAAATATGACGAAATGGTATTTGTTCCCATAATATGCCCCAGTCCTATACCTCTAACAAATAAGTATTAGATGAGTGGAAACAAGCCGAATTTGGCTTGTTTAATTTCCCTGGATGAACAAATTATGACACCGCGAATTAGTTAGTGTAGCAAGACTGCTCTTGAGGTTACACTAGTTAAAAGAAAAGGATAATACTTCGCAGTACTTGGAATATCATCCTATTTGCTAAAATGTTACAATTAATGGATTTATGTATGATAATCCGAACGGCTGGCATCCGATGGATGAGCGTAGAGCGATGTACTGAAACAGAGTAAGCTTTCGGATAATATCCAGCTGTAAATAACGACGTGACTGTCAAAAGTCGAGGAGTATAATGTGTATTGTGTCTCACCCCCCCCCAACCCCCCCTTTAGAGCCCGAGAGGGCTTACCTGTAATAAGAGATTGGAAGAACATATTATTTTCTAGTTCTGTAAATCGCAAGTTAAAATATTTACCATTTAAAAATGTTTCAGCTCATAGATATCGTTGGTGCATCACAAATGAAATAGGTGACAACACAAGCCAATAAAAAGTCGACAATAACCAACTCAAATATAATGAAGAAAAAGAAACGCGCGAGACGGAATGCCTTGATGATCAAGTTCTGCCTAGGAAGAATAAAAGACATTTCATAGAATTAATGCTTATAACTATTTCTATAAAGCTTACATATATGTACATCCCGGACGGGGGGACAAGACGACTCTCTTATCCACTCCGTCAGTCCTAGATCTAAAGTTAAACGGGCAAAGCGGAAGCGTGTTTTTCGGCTTTTTATGATCTATGCACTATCAAGGCCGGTCGCTAGGTGCTGTGATTTCAGGTAGGATGGAGGTACACTCATATCTACCCGCCCTGGCCTCGCGCTTAAACGATCAGACGGTACAATGGCAATTATTTATTATTCAATTATCCATACACCTGGCACTTGACATTAAATATCGCACTGTCCGTATTAATAAGCTTATTAAATTATCGCGTCTTGTTGTTCATCGGTATGGTAAAGTAAATTAATTTAGGCACTTATATATAAATACGTCAAAATAAAATATAACGTGAAAGTATCTTTTACTGTCACTATCAGTATCCCGCGCCTAGCATAAATCAGTCAACTAAAAACCATCTGTTTCTTAGTGTGAAGAAAGCGGTGGTAAAAATTCAGGCATTAAACTGACCAGTCATCCTGGTATGAAATAGCTACGCGTTATTTTTATTTCACTTGGTTTGTAACTAGCTAGAACTCTAAAGTGAAAATTATAACGGTAAAAACATTAACACTTTAACGCTAATTTCTATTACCAGAAAATCAGGAATGAAACAATACGTCCTACGAATGCTAATTAACACATCTTCCTCCAATGGTTCTAGATTCAGCGTGCTTAGAACTATCAATGCAAAAATTCTGAGTGACAACTAGATAAAGAAAGAAAGCAGGTTTAAGAAAGCCACAGTTTATATATCATCATCATGGTTCTCTGAGCTATAGATTGATGCAATCTATTCCACACAATTGTGTAGTACCGAGCAGAGAATCATGAAAACATGAGTTCTCCCGCAGATTAGAATTGCTTTAGTCGTTGTCGGCCTTATTTCAGGCGTTAGACCCCAATCAAAGACTTAAATTCGCGTGCTAACGCGGGGGTTCTCTCGTAGATTTTGCCCGCTTCTGAAGATCAAAAGAGCTCGGGGTTTCCCCTGCCTTCCCTCTGTGTAGTAGCGAAGCTTTAAAGGGCGTACTCGGGAACTAAGATTTTTGCCCGTTATAGTCTACTTAAAAGGTCTGGGTTGTTATGTCAGTGCGATCTGTCATAATAGATGGAGACGATGATTTGACAAGATTAGCTCGGCGTGAGAACTTATGGTAAACAAACCTGATTCTGATCTCCCTGATTATTAACAGTCAGGGATCACGAAAGTTTGTAAACCTTGTGTTAACTCGAGTTAAACACAGAAAAAGAGGTATTGACACTAGAAAGTGAGTAAACACAGATTGTAAATGCATGGTTTTGCTAGCAGAATCATAGAACGCTAACGGATTTCAAAGGCTGTCAGATTACTGTAGGCTATATTTTCATATACGTCACAGTAGGCAGATAGTAAACCAGACCAGACCGGCGTTACGTGACAGCCTGTTGGAGGAAAGGATATTTGTTTATATTTCATTGGGAAATCGGTGTTATTATAGTGGTTATTTATAAATGCCATACGAAACAAATCAACAGACACCAACAATTTAATAGGCACTAAAGTATAAGGTGATAAGCTGTACGTGGCACATTTAGAGACATGAGGAATAAATAATAAATAACTCTGCGACAGACTTGCCAGCGCCAACGAGAAGGGGGCGGGAAGTTTTTATAGGCTCAGCCTGACCCAAATCTGCGGCAAGCGAAATCTTACGTGTAAGGCATAGGAAAAACCCCGCGTATCTTATTTAGATTCATATCCCGGATTGACAAGCGTACGAGAGACTATCGGTGTTTCCGTCTATATATCATAGTATACGAGGGGGAAGTGGCAAAAAGTAATGCCTCCTAGTTTTTATGGATGGTAGAACTACTGCAAATCGGTGTGGTAGAAACTATTTGTAAAATATACGCAGTGATTCCTCAAACACTTCTTCTGGCACTGTAGTAATAGCAGTACCAAACCTGTTTCAGTAAGCAGGTGGTGCCACCACACCTGTATAACAGGTTTAAAAAATGGCTGCCAATGACGTTCTGGTTTAAAAACAACGTTATGTCATAGGGAATTCCTCAAATGCTGAAGGCGAGACCCCAATTCGCATCCACGAACGTATTTAAAGAATGTTTATGGAGATTCAACAGTGGATGTTAGCACTGTGCCGCGAGCGTTGGGTACATCGGTTGTGACGAAGCTGAAGTTGGTCAATCCTCAATGGCTGACGCAAAAAAAAGCGGACTGGCCGTCCGTCTACCGCAGTGACTCCACACAACATTCATCGAGTTGATGGCATCATTCGTGGGGACCGTCGGGTAACACTGGATGAAATTTCTTCCATGTTGTCCATTATTAAAGGCAGTTTCCAGAACATCATTAAAGACCTGGGTTATTCAAAAGTTTGTGCACGGTGGGTACCCAGAATGTTGACAGACAGACATAAAGAAACAAGGAAAACCATAGCCATCAACCTCCTGCACCGTTACACGAACTGAAGGAGAAGAGTTTTTTTTATCGAATATTGTGACAGGTGATGAGACTTGGGTTCTTTTTTTTAAACCAGAATGGAAAGGCAAGTCAATGAATGGCATCTTACAAACATCACCGACAAGAAAAGAAGTTCAAAAGTTCACCATCTGTAGGGAAAGTTATGGCCTCCGTGTTTTGGGATGAGAAGGGTGTGATTCTTCTCGACTTCTTGGAACAGGGAAACACGGTGAATGCAGACCGTTACATTGAAACTTTGAAGAAGCTTAGAGGGTCGTCTTCTGCGACTTTACCCATTAAAAGTACAGAGGACAGTCCTGTAAACATGCTCAGCAGTTTGTTCGTTTAATCCACATGTGCACAGTGGTGAAGCAGACAATCGTAGCTTGTGCATGTGTTTATTCAGTTTGTTATGCCCTGTCCTGAGTCGAAAAATAGTTATTATCTGTCCCTGCCGGTCGAGAGTGTGATAGTCGTCTTTGGGTTGGTTCTTCTCTTCTGATAGTCTGGATAGCTCTCTTTTTCTCAAAGTATGTGACTTCATTATCTTCTTGTTCACATTCTCCTCCTACCTTGTTTAGTTCATTTCTCAATGCGGGAGTTTACCACCCTTGAGAGCTTGCAGGACAGACAGTGCATCTGTGAGGATGACTACCTGGTGGCAGTCAGAGTTGGTGTTATAAATCATATTTGCAGCTTGCTCTAGAGCTTGAACCTCAGCTGTATAGTTGGAACAGAATTTACCAGTGGGAATGTGCCTAGTCTCATAGTGGTTGTCAGGATATGAGATAAAGATACCGGCACCTCCATTCCTAACAGCATTAGTTGCTGATCCATCTGTATAGGCATGTATCCATGATTGATCGGGATAGCTTTCTTGGATCATACTCAATGTAGCAGTTCGTTTTTGCAGATCATTATACTCACATCCACTTGTGAGACCACTGACTGTTGTATTAATTTGGAGGGCACTGCTGGCCTGCTCCATGGTACAGGGTATAGGGTGGGCTTCAGTGGTGTTGTCTTCATGGATAGGTCTTCTTGATGCTGTCTTATAAGTCTTTTCCCCCGATGCACAAAGCTGCTACGCTTTAGACGTCCCAATGCCAGATCATCTAGTCTTGCCTTCATTGGGTGCATTGGCATACTGTTGTACTTTTCCATCTGGATCATGGTTTTTTGTGTCTCTTCTATGGGACAATGTCTGTAATCCAGCAACCTTCTGCATCTCTGTTATTGGTGTAGTTTTCATGGCTCCTGTAATGAGCCTGAGAGCTTGATTTTGCACCTTGTCCAAAGACTGCAGATGTGAGTTAGCAGCTGATGACCATGCTGCTGAGCTAAACTCTAAGTGTGGTCTTATTACTCCATTATAAATCTTCTTTAGATTTCGTTCATTTGCTCCCCAGTTGGTACCTGCTAATTTTCTGAGTATGCCTAGTCGTCTTCGGGCCTTTCCTTCTGCATTTTCAATATGCTTATTCCATGTAAGCCTTTGGTCAAATGTCACCCCAAGATAGGTGGGGTAGCTTTCTTCCTTGATCACGGTTGTCCCTAGGTGTATGTTAGCTGATTTGTCCTTGGGGGCGAGGGAGAACAGTGTTGTGGAGGTTTTGTCTGTGTTTATTGTGATAAGCCATTTCTCTGCCCATGACACTAGCATGTCTGCTGCCCGCTGCATTCTATAATTTGCTGTGGTGACATTTTCATCAGCGCACCAGAGTACTAGGTCATCTGCATATAAGGCAGCTTTAACTCCTGCAGGGAGATCTTTCACCAGGTCATTGATGTAAACAAGGAAGAGTGTTGGGGAAATTACTCCTCCTTGAGGTACCCCCTGATGGAGCAACACTTTTCTGCTCTGCAGACCGTCAAGAGTGACTCTAGTTCTCCTGTTATGCAAGTATGACTGGATCCATTTCATCATGTTGCCTTGGATTCCACTTCTCCTAAGTTTTGCAATGAGGCCATCTTTCCACACCTTGTCAAAGGCCTGCTTGAAGTCGACCCAGATCGTTAGGACCTTTTTCTTCTCCTGGAAGGCATCTTCTATTGCTTGAGACAAGTAAGTAACTTGGTCTTCTATACTGTAGCATTCTCTAAATCCAGCTTGTTCCGGCACCAGGATCTGCTCAGACTCTAAATACCATTTCAATCTGTGGTTGACTATTCGCTCCATAGTCTTCCCAACACAGCTTGTGAGACTGATTGGCCGGTAACTTGCAGCCTCGGTCTTACATTTCCCTTTCTTTAGTATGGGTATTGTGATGGCTTCTCTCCATACTTGGGGTACCGTTCCTTTCAACCAGCTGTGGTTGAATATCTCAAGCAGTTTTGTCTTTGCTGCTGAGCTCAGATTTACTAGCATTTCGTTGCTGATTTTGTCTGGGCCGGGTGACTTTTGAAACTTAAGCTTGGAAATAGCCTTCTGTAGTTCTCCTAGTGTGATGGGTTCCCTCATTGGGGCAGGAGTATCTGTCTGTCCCATGGTTGCCAGTATTTCTTTTCTTATCTCTCTCTGATGGTCTATGTTAATGGGTAAGTTGCTTTCTGAACTGTATCTTCTAGCAAACAAGTCTGCAGCTTGTTTTCCTCTGAAAAGTTTGCCACCTTCATCCAATGTGATAGTCTGCCTTGGTGAGGAATGCTCTTCATTTAGAGACTTGACTAATCTCCAAAGTTTCCTGCCGTCTTTCTCAAGGTTCAGCGATGCCGTTTTAGTTCTCCAGCTTTTCCGCTTTTCTTCTAGCTTTGTTCTCTGAAACTCTGCTACAGCCTTTTTCCATTTGTTGTGAGTTTCAAGTGAAGGCTGAGACTCTGCGTCCTTTCTAGCCTTGTCCATAGCTTCCTGACGTTCTTGGAGTGTGCTGGACCAGTATGGTATGTAGTTACGCCGGCATCCTTTGGGAATGGTTTCTTTTGCAGCTTGTAGTATGCATCTGTTGAAGTCTTTTACCACTTCATTAATGTCTCTGTTCTGTACCTTGAGGGTAGACAGCAGCGTGTTCACCTGAGGCCTGAATAAACCCCAGTTGGCTTTTTTGTAGTTCCATCTTGTAATGGCTGGGCCTGTACTGAGAGTTGCACTCTGGACAGTAAGAAAGATTGGGCGATGGTCGCTTCCCCCTAGTTGGTCTCCTACTTCTCTACTAATAGATCCAGCTATATCTGGTGTGGAGAAGGCAAGATCTGGTGTTGAGGTTGTGTGCCATCCTCTGGAGTAGAAGGTAGGAGTATCTGTGGCATTATTGACTAGGATTAGGGAGTGATCATCTTGCCAAGTTTCAACCTCTTCACCTCTGTGATCCAGATGGTTATAGCCCCAGCTCTGGGAGTGGCTATTAAAGTCTCCAACTGCTATAAAGTTGGTGGCTGGTACCTGTATAGAGCTGAGACTCAGGGGTTTGTTGTTCGGACAGTAATAGTTCAGGAGTTCTATTTCCATCTTGTCTACCTTTATCTGCAGCAGCTGATATTCTGCTCCATCCATGAAGGTTTTCCTTTCGTGTGCAGGAATGTTATTCTTACAAGAAGAGTAAGTACTCCTCCTTTTCGTCTATCTTGTCTGTCGGATCTGAAGCATTGATATCCCCTTATTTTAAAGGTTTGATCTGCTTTCAAGTGAGTCTCTTGGATACAGCAAACACTGACTTGCTTCTCATACAAGATGTTTTCCAGCTCTGTCTTTTTGCTGTATCCAGCCTGCTTGCTGTTCACTCCCTCTGCATTCCAGTGCATCATGACAAGTGGCACTCTGGGTTTCTCTTTTTCTGGTTTGTTTTGGTCAGTAGTTCTCCTCCGCCGTCTGTTGACTCCACAAGACGGTCTAGAGGGTCCTCCAGTAGCTGAGGGTGGGCTCTGTCGAGGCTCAGAGCCCGGCACTGCACCTGCCTGGTGGAGCTCCACAGGGCGAGCACCAGAACGAGATTTATTTGAACCTGTTCAACGGGAGAGTGGGCTCATCCCTAATCTGTTTATGTTCCCAGTAGTAGACTATTCGCAAGCAGCCTGGGGGTGTCACTGCTCTGCGCGGACCTTGTTTACCGAGGCGGCGTCCGAGCTCGTATGGTGAAAATATGGTTGCGTTATCTTCAAAATAGCCCTGTCTTTCCCGTGGCTTTTCTGCCATCCTGCAACTTTGAGTTAGGGAGTTCTGAGCTCCAGTCTCTTTCCCAGGCATTTTATCCTGGCCTGGCACGCATACAGAGGACCCCACTTCTGGTTCTAAGTTAGCAGTTGGGGATAGGTGGGGTAGCACACTGTGCATTCCCCGTCATCCAGGGGGCTCTCCAACTATGCAGAGCTTGCACAATGCTGTGCTCTGGTTCTGGGCTCTCCCAAGGAATCCTCACGTCCTGCACAGAGCCACTTCCCGATACCCACCACCTGCCAACCCTCCATTGTAGAAATCTCCTGCATGCGGCCATCCAGTCAAGAGCCAGTATTAAGTCTGGTGCCCAAGTGATCCCCCCAAGCTCAGTGTGCAATGCTGGGTTCTCATCATGCTGCAACACAGGAGGGATTGTGATGCTCAGCCATCTCTCTCAATTCTGCACCGATAAGTTTTCTCAGCTCACATATTGCTACATTGTACCGCATCGGGTTGATGCATGTCCCAAGGACTATTACTTGCTACTTCGCTACATGAACTAGGTTTGAAACCTTTTGTTATCTAGATGATTTTTTGAGGACATTATTTATACTTCAGAAGACGTGTCTGTCTTGCTGAAGTCAGATTAAGGAGAGTGAACTGATCTCATACATCTGGTTATCTCCTGGCTAAGATAGAAAGGGATGGAGAATTTTCCCGACTACATTACAGCCTTATAATGTATTGACATGCCTGTGAATCATCTTTACTATGATGCTGTCTACCATCCGTTGCTGTTATGACTATGTTGCTGTGATAATGACTGTCTGATGTACCTACATATTCGCGTATACATTTTGTCACTGTGGCGTCCACAATAAATGATACAGAAAAACGTCACTAGCTGTTACAAGCATCATTGACTTTATACGTCGTGAGTTAACTGACGTCCTGGTGTGGATTGCCCTGTTTTTGTAATGCTCACTGTTTGACTGTACATCATCTACACACTACACAAAACCAGACTGCGGGTACCAGCCATCATCATATGGTATAATACCACGCATCAGGGGTGAACTGGGGCCAATTTGGATTGTCGACAGCTGGGGTGACAGTATAATCATAGTAAAATAGAAATTATGTTCATGGAATAATTCTGTTACCAAGGGATACTACAGACCAATGAGAAGAGTACCAATAGGTAAGAGTGAGAGATGTGGCCACCGAATGAGAGCGTGAGTGGTGAAACTTTTCTGTTACTAATAACTATGTGTTAATTATGTTGTTGATGTTGTTTACTTGACTTGATCTTCTATTTGTCTTATTTCTGTATTCTATCACTATTGCTAACCTTCAACCTTTTTTGGGTTAATAATATTTATTATGATTCTTTGTTCTCCCTTATACGTTGAAGGCGCCCCATGTTTCTTTACTTCTTCTATCTGTAAAGGATTTTCTTGATATCTTTGGTTAATTGATGTTGTAAAACCAGTTTAGTGATAATAAACAACAAGAAAACTTAACTTTGTGCGTTGGTCAGACCCATACCCATTTATCCTTAGTATTTCACGTCTATGTGTCTTGTTGTCACATAATTGTGTGTGTGTAGAGCAACCTATTCTTTCAGTAGATAGGGAGGCTAAGACTGTCTTATAACAAAACAGTTATACGGATAGGCTGAATGAGAAACAGCTACTTACTCCAGAGACATATCTTTCCCTCAACCTACCACCTGTGAAACCTATTTCTATACATTCTCGTGTATCAGTCAACCATTACTCTTTACCTAGACTGGGCCCAATGAACCCAATAAACCTACCGTACCACAGAGTGGTACTTTCAAAATATTTCAGACATTGAAAAATTTTGCGAAGTCACGTCTCCCATATATGGTAGTATGATTTTCGACGCCCTTGTGTACAAATTTACAGACAGATCGGGGAACTCACATGACAACATGTGTAAGCTGTAATACTTTTTACTTTATTTAAAAGTAATGTTTTCATAACAAGCCGGCCCGGAAGCGATTATGTCACACTTGTCTGCCCACATGTGTCGCACAGACAGTAATCTTGTTATCTGAGGTATGAGTACGCAAAAACTCCGTGTCTGCCAATCTGGGTTACCAAACGAGTCGTCTTATCAGCGGTTCAATCAAAACACGCCGGCGACTATCTCATCTCAGTTGCTCATCGCAAGCCAGGATGACCGGGTAACAAACAAGTGACATTACACAGGGGAGTGTCGAATGATTTGATAAACTCAAATATCTGCTACTTAACAGAAATATAACTACGGAACAAAGAAAGAAATAAAAGTGCGATACTTGAGAGCACATAATAATAATAAGTACCACAAATGTACACCGATATTGCCGGAGAGAAACAAAGATCGATAGGGGCCGCCCCGTTTTGACACAAAGACATGGAAAGACCTTGAATGAGATGACGGGATACGATGACGTATCATAAGTTTGTTGAAGTCATACACTCATTGGGGAGTTGAAAGATAAAAGAAAAAGACGAAGAAGAAGAAGAAGCAGAAGAAGAAGAAGAAGAAGAAGAAGAAGAAGAAGAAGAAACCACAGAAGAAGAAAAAGGCGAAGAAGAAGAAGAAGAAAGAAAAAGACGAAGAAAAAGAATGCATTTTACAGTCTCAAAAACAATAAATTTGTTACTGACACGAAATAAACTTCTGTAATGTAAGTTTGGCTGATTACACAAAATAAATAAATAAAGAAAACAATAAAAATATGTAATCTGTAAGTATAGCAAGAGATCTTCCCACTCATTGTTTACATTTAAAGTGTCTGTGGTCGCCTAGATAGATGCCATCATTGTTTACATTTGAAGTGTCTGTGGTCGCCTAGATAGATGCCATCATTGTTTGCCTTTGAAGTGTCATTGCAGGAAGGCTACGCCAAAGCGTTAGTAGCTGTGGTTTCTCCAAAGCAGAAAATACTTTAAATAAAAAAGGTAGCCAGGTGCACGATTTTGTAAAATTAGTCGCCTTTTACGACACGCATGCTTTAGGGATCAGCTGCAGTAGTGTCTCTATGCGCCGTAAGGAGCAAAAAGGTAAATAATAATGCAGATAAGGTCGTGAACTCTACGCTCTGATCTTATTCATCGCCATTTAGAATTTTGGTCCAGTTAAATTTTGTTGGTACCGTATGATAAGATAACAAAATTGTTCTTGATTGACCTTTTGCGATCATTAGAGAGACATACGTAACATGTTAATTACGTCTATCTTCCAATGATCAACGCGATGAAGATAAAAAGATAATTTTGTTGATTCGCATGTTTGTGTTGTAATTCTGCTAGTGCTGATATGTATAGTGACCATTATAGCTGTAATCAGTGGTGTGGCTACAAAATACGGGGTCTCGGGGCATACATTACGTGAGGATATCCCTATATGTCACGTGGGTCTTTATATCATTAAATTACCTACATCTTCTTCCTATTCTCTCACCCTAATCCTTTCATTTATATTCTTTCCATACTTGTTTTTCCTGTATTTTTCGCATCACTCGGGGGCGAAAAATATTTTCTTCTGTATTTTTAAACATTACCGGTTTTGTTTCTCAAAACTGAGAATCGCGCTAGGACGATATTACGTAGATGTCAGGGCTGCAGGGCGTCAGAAGTCGTGATAAGTCGGTTCGCTGAACATAGGACGTAGACAATCGTCTACATTCTCACCGAGCGCGCGAGCTTCTTCTCGGCATAAGTCCCGGTGAGGTGTGATACTTTACATCTGCACCGGTCAGTATTCAGACATTTGTCTGAAAAATCCCAAACTGACACGGCGCTCACTGTGGGCCATGGTCAGCTGTAGTGTGAAAACTGCCCTGCATTGGAGACAGGTTGTCTGAGATTTCGCAACTGACACGCAGAAAGTGGCAGTTTACGACAGCCTCTTCTAGTTACGTAGTTGTTATGAGAAAGGGGAGATTATTTCGTTTTTGCGAAATAAACGTTCATCTCTTTGTCTGGGTTTTCATAAATGCTAGAATGAGCTAGATTTCATTATCACTCAGTAACTTCGCAGTCAAGACTAGAACAAGCCTCGTTCGATTTCTAAAAATCTCTGTTAAAAGAGATGGCCTTTAGTTTGATCGAAGTGGTTTAGTTCTTAGGAATTCTGTGTTTGAGGTATCATATATTATTATCTAGTATATCTAGTATTTTGTGAAGTGTTTAAAAGTGCTAAATCGCTATTTATTTCTCTAGGTAGATCTGGTGCAGAGCGAATAATTTATAAGTCTGTATTAATTTCTAGTGACGTGTCTCAGTGGAAAGCAGGATAAATTATATTTCCAGCTTAAATTCAGTCGGCCATTACTAAATTTAATTTAACTGCTAAATAATCAGACGAGAACATAATTTTCAAACTAACTTATAACTGCTAGACTAGATGTCTCATGAGTCGTGACGAGAATATATTTATATATATCTCTAATTCATGATGATTAATTTATGACTATAACTTATTTCACGGGAGGTGTTAAATGATAAGTTAAGGTTTACGCCCGCAGTTAAAATATAAGTATACCCTTAAACATAGGATGTATAAATATTTCATATATATGTTTCTTTATACAGAGATTTCTGTGGTAACCTAACTATACCAGCGTTACGTACTGATGAACCTATCCTGTGAAGACTAAAAAAAACTTTTCCCTTAAAGACTTGGTCGTAAGCTTTTCAAGGACTTTAACGTGAACTGAAATAACGGGCCCAGGGTGCCTGAATTAGTCCTTCCAGAAACGATATTCTAAAGTACAGCCCTTGTGGCAAGTAACATTATTCATAGCATTAAACTTTCCGACATCTTTTTGACCAAATGTGTGGTGAACCCTGATTATCTGTTGAGAGAAGCTGTCCACCGGTCATTTTCCTAATTTAGGGAAACCTCGTGTTCTGACATTGTGTGCTCGCTTAACCATAATTCTTACTTCGTGAGTCAAGATACACTAACTTTAGTCTGAAATAGCTGACGCCTGAAGCTGATGCTCCCCGGAGAAATTTCTGAGAAAAAACAAAACCAGCAAACCACTCTGTAGAGCTGGGATCCGCTTCAGTGAACGACAGAACAGACAAAGGGTGTGAATGTTACCAAGGTTTCGCCAGACGGCAAGCTACATCACGTATGTAATTAGTACAGGGCCCTGATGAAAGAACCGAGTGAAAGTAGACGGTGTGAGGTATGTGAATTTCACCCATGTTTGTAATTCCATTTATGAAACTTGTTGTCAATGCAAGAATATTTTTTTTGACTTCCCTCAGGTTAAAACCTACTACATCTAAGTCGGTTCATATTTGTTTACGAGGAAAGAAAGAAAAATTATTAGACAAACTCATATGTATCATTGAATCTCCTGGCTTTCACTTTACTCATAACGGGACTGTGGGCTTACCTTGAGGGGAGGAGATCATATTGGGGTCTATCATTTCTTGTAGCAATTTCATTGATTATTGTTTTGACCACGTGTATATGTTTATTTTCTTTTCTTGATGAATTTTATGTGTTGTGAGGAAATTTTTAGCTGATAAATAAAAACTTCCCTTTGAAACTAAAAGCAGCGTGTTGGTCAGCTCGTTCAGAATATATATATGTAATTATTTTGATAGTCTTCCCACGTCTGTGTGTCTACCTGTTGTCACTGGTGTGTGTGCACGTGAGTGGTATGTTCATTACATATTAGCATATGTTGTCAATAGTCGGTCCGACTCTTACATAAGTGTCGTAGAAGATAGGCCTGAGAGAGAGAGAGAGAAGAATCTTGTCTTTTTCCAGGGGACCGTTCTATTGATTCGCTACCACTGCACCGTGGAAAGATCTATTTCTGTATTAACTCTCACTGCAGCTATCACTGATTCTATCTATTCAGAAGGGACCAACCAAAGTCTTAATTTCCTATCAAAAAAATCTACGACACTATATCAGAGGTTTTCAAACTTTTTTGGTCCGCGGCTCCCTTGACCTTTGCATAAATCACCGAGGCTCCTCTCTATACTATATATTATATATAAGCAATTGTACCCAAAAAAGATATTAATGACTTCTGAATGTGCATATACTCACCTATCATAGTAGACACCATGTCCACAGCAGCAGGTAAGATAAGGTCTTCCGCAATGGTGTGGGGTTTCTTGCTCTTTGCTACATGGTAAGCAACTTTGTAAGATGAAAGAAGAGCCTTTGAAGGAATCGTAGTTTGTTTAGTGAACGTTGCTTTTTCGTCTCTGTTCGTCTTTAGAACTGCACGACGCCTCAGAAATACCTCCTTTTGCACACTTAATTAAAAATGCATCCATACTGTCCGAAAAACAGAAACAGTTACACAACACAATTTAAAACAAACTGCATTGGACAAAACTGCGTCCAAACTACAAAACAGCAAGACCAGACTGATTTTAATTATTGTGACACGTGGTACGACTCGACTGCCATCTACCAAAACAGTAGTAATAACAAGCCAGCCTGCTAGAGGTCACTAGCGCACAGCTGATAAACAGAGTCGGCTTGGACGATCGCTGTTGGGTCATCTCATCTCTTAACACCAGCATCCGCCATGTTGACATCAGAGTTAGTGATCAGCTGTTCGTAACATAGACCTGCTCTGGAGTTTTATGGTGCATTTGTCAATAACTTCTAGTTCCTAATGACACGTATTGGTACATGTAATAATACCTCGGTTCAAACATGTCATCCTACGAAGATCTATATTTATTGATGGACATTGGCTCATAATATTGAGCCCAACACTTTTCCCAAGCCATCGCGACGCCCCTGGGAGCCGCGACGCACAGTTTGAAAACCTCTGCCCTATATAATGGGCTCGACAAATATACACCTAACTTGTATAAAAAATTGTAACTACATACTTCATCACCATCATTAACCAACAGCTCATCAATGATCATAGGATAACAACAATATTGTACCAGGTCAGTTTCATGCCATCCGCTTAAGATATACCCATGCCTTTATCTATTGTATCTATTACTTTTGAACTGGGACACGCTTTAACGTTCAAACACGGAGAGAAAGGATATTTGGGGCATGCCCAGGTCACCCGGGTTTTTTTTTTCACACCATTGGCTGTTACTGATAATGACACCTGCATCCTTGTTGTTTTTGTCGTATTAATCGTGTTGTTGTTGCGCCGGGCTGATCTGTTGTAGTATGGTTATTATTCTTATCATGGCTACAACGTTGCGTCTGGCTCGCTACATCATCGTGTAAACATATTGCTACAAAAACTGCTACTGGAAAAGCTACATGCACTGATTAAGCACAAACTTCTTGCTAGTCAACCGGTTGCACTGGTGGTCCTGTGCTTCTTGCCGTTATATTTTTTCTAAGAAATCACTACAGTTAATTAAATGTATTTTCTTCAAACGTTATAGTGGTCGGTTTATCGCGGGGCATTCTCTCTCTTTCTCTCTCTCTCTCTCTTTCTCACTCTGTCTCGTCCTAAGTGTACCTCTGCGTGAGTGTCTTCTTCGCATTAAAAACATTAGGTAAGCGCAAACAGAGGGTAGTAGTTAAGCGGAAAGACATCAGCAAACGGAATTTCCCGCATTATAAAAGTGTTCATCTGGAGCGGGACCACAGGACATTCCCGATGATCTAATAATAAGCGCAGATTAATACTATAGAAGCCATTTACTTCCTTCGTTCTCATAATAATGTTAAATTAAGACATCAGTTTTCAGTTTCAGAACATCGGAGACAGAATGCATGAAAAGAGAGAATGAAATGACAGAATGATAAGAAATAAACAAAACACGTGTCTTAACCAACAACGTTCACAAAAGTTCCGCGATCTTGTAAGCGCGAATAACAATTTTCAATCATGCTAAAAAAAACACAGATCTATAGATACTATTATTATTATATAAACGATCAGGCCCGGGTTTAGACATGGTGAGGCCCTAAGCTATAGGAAGCTGTGGAGACCCTATTTGGCCATTGGTAACAGAGAATAAGGTCGTGTAACAACAGAACTTCGCAAGAGAGGCCCCTTCAGACGGTGAGGCCCTAAGTTGTAGCTTATTTAGCTTATGCCTAAATCCAGCCCTGATAACGATCAAGTGAACCGTCAAGACATGATGGGAAAGAACTATGGTGAGCTCTTTTTGCCTCTTGTCCTGAGGACGGTACCACTTCTCCTGTGGTCAGTTTCTTCCTTTCCATTTCTTTCCTTGAGCAAGTAAACCATTAACACATACAGACACTCGGCAGCTAAAATCAGGGGAAAAAACTCTTATGAAGTGATAATTAAATTGAAACTGTAGTCGGTTTAACAGTTTAATTTTATTATATGGGTATCCAATACCGTTTTTAATGTTTTCTCTTTGTTAGTTACTTTCCATTAAAACTGAGACGACTGAAAAAAAAATTATTTTACCTTAGCCAGGAATCGAACCAGGATGGACTGATTGCAAGGCAACCATGCTAACCTTAAGATGACCATTATTCAGTGCGCGTTTAACAAAAATTAATATTATTATTATAGGTATGTTGTTGTACTTTTGTTTGCTTATTGCCTAATAAAATGGAGAAAGTGTCCTTCAAATTACTCTTTTATTTTAACTGTTTAGAGACACTGTGTAGTGACAATCAATATATTCCTTTAAAAAAAAACTCTAGCTAACTTAATCAATGCATCCTTTGACCACAGCTTCTGAAACCACTTGAATCTATGCATCATTTTACCAAAGCTAACTTACAATACTCAGATGGCCACTGCTTTCTTACATTGTGGCGAGATGGATGTTGGATAGAAAATGAGAAAGTATAGTTTTTCAGAAATGGAGAAGAGAACTGGTAAGCTAATGGTAGAGATGACACAGGACAAGTCAGGTCGTTAAGTGCACAGTTCTAGATGGTAGCTGAAGAAGAGAGCTGTGAAGTAAGTCACCTTCTCGCTAGACCTACTGTGAGGGGCCAGAATAGCGCCAATCTCCTCGCTTCATGTCTTGGTTAAGTTACCCTCACGAGCGCGCGAGCTTCAACCAACATCGTAATGCAGTTATCGAGTTATAAAACGCCTGGCTTTCCTGGCAGAGAGAGAAAAGGAATTGTACTGGTGAGAAATTAGAAGAGATTGCGAAGACATTTTGAAGTTGGTACATGAGCACTGGCTTGTTATTGGGTGTTTGTTTAGTGTTTGTCTAGTGTTCGTTTGTTTGTTTATTTACTCTATGTCACTGACTGGGTTGTAAACCATCAATAAAAACAATCCCTGCCTTAGAATCAAGAGTTTTATTGTTGTACGTGTCTGGTGCGAGTGTGAACTGGCCACAAGGCAATAAGGTGATCAAATATTCCTCGCAGGCCCTATCTCACTGCCTTTGCTCCAAGGGTGTTATATAAATATGTGAGTTTAGCTCCCTACCAATTTTATATTATTAATATTTCTTCAACCACACAACAAAATTATAACAGGAAATTTAAATAATTCAATAACTGCAATTATAAACAAATCAATGCCCTTTAATGATTAATTATGTGTATTTAAACAAAATTAGCACCTTGGTACGAGTATATCAATATCTTAAAACATTTTGCACAATTTACTGTGATAGGGTGCGCGAGAGATGATGATTCGTTGTTGTGATATGTGATCACTCTTTTGCACACTCGCACCTGACCCGAACAACAATACAACTCTTGATTCTAAGGCAGGGGCTGTATTTATTCATACCACCCATTCAGTGACAAAGAGCAAATAAAGCAAACACTAAACACACAAAACACCCAGCCAGTGCTCAATTGCTAATGTGTTCATTTCTTTGTTCAGCCTTCTAACGGCTGCGCGTATCTCGTCGCTTGTTCTCTCTTGGGTGGTCTTGTGAAAAGGAATTTTTCGCTGGATTGCGTATTCTTTTTATAGGCGCCCTGACCGAATCACCCGCTGCGTAGTGCACGCGTAATAATTGCTTCACGAAAGTACCACACGCATAGCCGGGCTGAGGACTGTTTACCGGTGTTCTGGTATTAAATACATAAATATGAGATTGAAGGCGTTATTATGGCCATATCACATATCTCCCTCCTGAAGATGTTGTGGTCCCCACAACCTATTCTTCGCCGTTGGCCCTGCGCCAGATTCTTTCTGAGTGGCGAGGCTTTGGGCTCATATTCTATAGGAGGTACCAACCCGGCTGGGGACCCTCTTGGTCGTCATGCTCCTCGTCAAACGTTGTCGGGCTGGCAGTCGCTGTCAATCAATCAATACCCTTTAGCTCCCCAAGAAGCATAGGCCTTCAACAAACACATGCCACGTCTTCCTGTCCTGTGCCAACCGCTCAAGTTCGTTCCATGTTTTCCTCATCATTTTCACCTCTGTTTCCAGTTCTCTTCTCCGTGTGTTTTTTTGTCTACCTCTGCCTCTCTTTCCCTGTGGATTCCAGAACAAGGACTGCCTTGTAATGCTGTCAACAGGTTTTCTCAATGTGTGTCATATCCATCGCCAACGTCTTCTTCTCAACTCTTGTTCCACTGGCACTTGTCTGGTTCTTGTCATCAATTCCACATTTGTGACTTTGTAATACTACAATCGCTGTAGGGAGACCCAATGATGAATCTCCTTGCCCACTTCTCCATAGCTCGTGCGCCGCAACTCTCATCTTCGGATCTTCGTTGTCTGTTGGTCTTATCACATAAGAACCACCGCTAGCGCCTGGAACTGCTCATACAATAAATTCTTCGTTAGACCAAACGTCTTGTATTATGGTCCTGTCAGTGTAGTGCACTCTTTTCCGCACTCTTTCGCCCACTCGTAATGGTGCGGGGCCTGGAAGCTGATTACTTCTCTCCCTCCTATCAGCAGCCATTTTCTGCATTCTCTCTGCAGCTTCTTGGTGTGCTACTCGTAACCTCTCTATGCGACCTTGCAGCCAATCATCAATTGTCTCCGGCTCTTCATCTGGGCGCGTCCCTATCATGAAGTCAAGAGGAAGCCTTGGTTCTCTGCCGAAGAGGAGGTAGTATGGTGAGTACCCTGTTGATGCGTGGGGGGTAGAGTTGTAAACCACAGCCAGATGCTCAGACCACTTTCGCTTCTGGTCGGCTATCATGGATCTAAGCAAATCATGCAAGATCTTGTTGAAGCGCTCGCACTGCCCACTGCCTTTAGGATTGTAAGATGCAGTGCCGCTCTTATCGACTCCATATATCCTACACAGCTCTGCAACTATTGCTGATTCGAAGTTCCGGCCTTGATCAGAATGTATCCTCCGAGGAGCTCCGAGATACTGGAACCATTTCTCCACCAGTGCGTTGGTGACCATAGTTGTTTTTGGTCTCTTGTTGGTATGGCAATGGTGTACTTACTGAACACATCTGTCAGCACTAATACATTCTCAAACCCTTTAGAATCCCACTCTAGCAGTGTGAAATCCATTGCTACTACCTCGAGTGTCCTCGAGGCAATCAGGTTTCCAGATGGCCCATGAAACTTCAGCGGAGGTGCTTTGACAATGTTACATAGCTTGCATCTGCGACAAAACACTTCAACATCAGCTGTGATGCCTACCCAGAAGCACCTACTTCTCAGCAACTGTAGCATGCGCTCTCTTTCCTGATGGCCCACCTTGTGAGCAGAGTCCAGTATCCGTGGTTTCATGGACTCAGGTATTACCAGTTATTTTATGTTGGATCCATTTGATCCCTTCACTGTCCGGTATTACAACCCATCTGTCACCTCGAGCCGGTTACTCTGATTAAGTAGTTTCCTTGCAGCCACGGGGATTTTTCGAGCATCTCTTCCTGCAGGTCTGGTGCCATCATTGACAATCTTCCTAACCATCGCTACTACATCATCAGCTCCCTGGAGATTTATAAATTCCTTGTGCGAATAGGTTGTCGTAAAATTAACAGAGATACAACGTTAAAATACCTCCAAAGATAACATGTAAGGATAAAAACATAATGCGTAGGCTGCTGATAGTACATGATCGCCCTGACCGCGGGTCATCACCCTCCATAAAAATTGACTTGCTAGACGGGAAGTCAAAACGGTTACCATTTGAACGGGATGAGAACGGCGGATCAAAAGGAAAAAAATATGACTGAAAAATTGCGTGAGACTAGCAAGGCTAAGGAGACGCAATTGGGGGGGGAAAAGGAAAAATTCACGTCCCCAAATTGACACGAGGTACGGAAAGGGACGCTTATGCGATACCAAGCCCTTTATTTGAATTCAGCGGCTAAACGCAGATGCTTGAAATATTACAAAATTTAAAAAGTAACTTTTTCTTAATATTAATGTTAGGAATATAAAAATTAGCTGGCCGGATGGCCCATTCTGAGCAGTGAAATAATATGCTTTTATTTATACAGACGGATAGATAATAATGAAGACATTGACAAAAGACTGTGTTGTTCACATCAGCGAAAGACTGCATTGAATCAAACATGTCACTATTTGCACAAAAATCGCGACCTTGAAGACTCAAGTGTCCAAATCTAGTTAGAATGAAAGAGAAGGGGAATTGGTGGAAGCTGTGGCTAAAAATAACTTTACAGACAAAAATTGTAGAGGGGATGAATAGGCTGGTTCAAAAACCAAGTACGTTTTTGTGAAAACGCAAGTAGAGACGGACAGACTAACAGATAAAAATCCATACTTGACTGAAGCATGACTGAAATGACTTTAGTGTAGGAAATTTGAATTTAAAAAAACCAAGGCATTGATTGGCCACAGACAATCATATTATCCGCGCTCAGACGAGCTTTTTTGCCATTCCTCAATAGTTGTCCAGTGATAGACACAGTAAATTTCAAGTGTGGTGATTTCCAAATGAAATAAATTGAAATAAGTTCAGGGACGCCATACTATAGCCAGCAGCTCAGCTGAGTTTTGCTAGCATTTCTGTGTTCTTTATTCATAATCTGGTAAGATTGAAATTATTTCTTTGTATATTTTGAATATTGTTTAATGTTTCGAGTGATTTGATACTGCCATATCGAAATCTAGCCTTACAAACAAGTAAGGATTCGCTCTAGACCCCCCGCCCCAGTTCAGGGTCTAGAGACAAATAAAATACATAAACTCCAGCAAGGGTTAGGAAGGACAGATCAAGTGTTGAGAACAATGAAACATATTACCTATCCTATTTTAGGGCAGGAAACTAATGAACCTATTTCAGAATCTGTAGTCTGGGAGGACTTATCCGATGTGAAACCAACATGGTAAAATGTGCTGTATGGTCAGAGAGATCTGACCCGTCTATATGTTGTTGTTGTGTAGTGTGTGTCCAGTCATGGTTAGAGAATGGAATTTGACACATAAATAATACTTTGATTGCAGAGCTGTGAGTTTCAGTTGGCACCCAAGCGGTGTCGAATGAGTTGGTGATTTTACACGAGTGGATCCGTGCAGTAACGTTGTGTCAGAGCATTTTCTTATTGCCCCCAAGCACGGAGAGGTGGGGCCACCATAAGTCTTATATTGCCCCCAAGCACGGAGAGGTGGGGCCACCAGATCTCAGCACCAGAGCTACCTATTCAAAGTTGAGTGAGCCTCTGGTCTGCTGGAAATTCACCAACTCCATTTAGTTACTAACAATCCCATAAAATTCCTGCCATTACTGGACAATGTGTAGTCACTATAGATCGGGAGTGATGAGGCCACCCCAACAGCACAACCATTAACTATCCTCCCAATTAGATGACTGCTATAAACATTAATAAAACTAAATAGTCTAGTAACCTACATATGTACACCCTTGCATTTATTATGTAATATTCCATGCATTTCTTTCATAATTTCTAAATCTTTCATAAGTTCTGGTCAAAATAAAACTTGGTCCAGAACAAAATAAATGTAAGAAAATTTCTATCAAAATTTTTACACACTTGAGTTAGTTCAGTGTATTATAACATTTGTTAATATTATTAGACTTATTGAATATCTGTGTGTGTGTCTATAAACTATCACACCACATTACATATCATTACCCTAGACATTTAACGTAGCCACATTCATTAGAAAAAAAAAAGATAAGTGTGAGGTCGTAGTGGTAGCGAGAAGGGCCTTCTGACAATTCACAGTTACATATTATCTCAGGAGCCTTCACAGCTGACCTCATGCATCACACGTAGTACTATCACCATCATATCATACCATCAAACCCACTACATAGGTAGAAAACGCTTGTGTGGTTTCTGGTGCTGTAGATGATTCGGCAGGTACCATTTCACTGATATCTTTCGGGCTTGTTGCTGCCATCTGCCCCATCTCATGCGGTATCTGGGTAAACCCTCTGATACCCTCAGCTGTTATGCCACTTATTGCAACATCTCCATCATCCTCCAGTTCTTCGCCTGCGGTTTCAATAGGAAAACGGGACAAATAATCTGCATTTCCATTGGCTCTCGCTGCCCGATGTCGGATTGTGTAGTTAAACATAGCCATCTGGGCCATCCATCTCTGCTCTGTGATTCACAGTTTAGCTTTCTCCCAGAAGGCCAGACCTCTGTTGTCTGTAAATACCTCTACTTGTGATCCAGCATGTATCCTCTGAACTTCTTAGTCATAGCCCACTTAAGACCCAGCAGTTCCAGCCTCATACTGCTTTTTGAGTTTCTTTCAGAGGGTCGAAGTGTGTGACTTGCATACGCCAAGACTTTCTTTGTTCCATCTTGCACTTGTGAAAGGATTGCTCCTAATCCTTCATATGATGCATCTACCTCTAGGATAAATGGTAGCGAGAAGTTAGGGAACCCTAGTAGCGGTGTGGAGGTCAGCGCCCTTTTCAGTGTCTCAAAGACTACAATACACTCTTCTGTCCACAACTCTCCTATGGGTGACTTACTTCGTCTTTTAGTCTGCATGCCTTGATTGAGTGTAGCTACTAAATCATGTAGCGCTTTGGCTATCTTTGCAAAGCCCGGCACAAATCTGCGGTAGTAACTGGCCAATCCCAAAAATGACCGTAACTCAGTTTGGGACCGCTGTACAGGGGCCTCTTGAAACCGCCTTCACCTTGTCTTCCATAGCTCTTATTCCATCTGCTGATATAGTATGCCCAAAGAACTCAATCATTGTCCTACACAGCTTACACTTTTCTCCATTCAACATCAGCCCTAGCTGGCGTAGCTTAGAGAACACTGACTAGCCTCCTCTCCTGCACTTGACTGTTATGGCCATGATCGATCGAGCCGGTATGTGGGTTTGCTCTCTCCCAGACACCCATACTTTCATAGATTTTGATTTCTGCGTCATCCTCTGATCCCTTGGAGGGTCCCATCTTAGTATGTTTGGGATTGCCACAAGGACATTACTACCTATGATCCCTGGTGTTTTTTGCTGGTTTCTAGATCCTTGTATCTCCCTGACAACATAAACTCCACAGTTTTTCACTATTGTGCACCCAACTTGTATGTGCACAACTAAGTGACCAATATATGGGATGGTGGCACTATTTGTTGCTGTCAGGCGTACTCATCTACTCTCACCCAAGGGGAGCCCTCCAAGCATCTCCCTGAAACATTGCTCTGTGATGGTAGACACCTGTGAACCTGTGTCAAACACATATTTTATCTCTTTTCCTTCCATCAGTACTACTCCTTCAGGCCGACCTCCCACCATCTTGATCATGTCTTCTTGATGCTCTCCCTTTGCATTGTTTTCTTTAAACACCTGGAAATTATGTCCGCTGCTGGTTGACATTTCCTGTGATGGCTGACTCTAAATTTCCTTCTGAATGGTGGCCATTCTGTCTGCGATCAACTTTGGGTGTAGACTTAGCCGCAGAGTTACTAAGCGGACAGTTCACTACTACATGTTGTGCCGACCTGCATTGGAAACATCTTCTAGGTAGAGGGCCACGTGGACACATGGCAGCTATATGATTCCCAAAATCAGTGCAGACATAGCATCTGATTCTCCGGGGGCCATTCCATACACGAGGTTTCTTTCTGCTTCTGTACCTGCGACTGTTCCCGTGGCGCCTATAGATGATCCTCCTGTTATGACCCCCACCTGCCCCACCAACATCTCAGTCTCCCTTCATTTGGAGAAGCAGGCCCTTTCTTTCCATTGACATTCTTCCTCATGCCAACATGTAACTGCCTGCCACATCTACCTGCACTCTTTCTATTTGAGTCACAAAGCTCCCCTTCCACAGCCTGACTCCCAGCCACGGAGGGGTCTAGTTTAGTGCCTGTTGTGGTCATTCCCTCTGGATGTGCCCTAAACTTTTGCACCGAAAGCATCGGATGATTCTTGCTGGCCTTCTCTGTCTGCTTTGCATTTCAGCAATCTGGATCTTCTGCTGTGCGACCTCTGCTCTGAGTTGCTCCACTTCGGTGTTTTCTTCTAGGGACCTGGGTGCCATTTATTCATCGGATGCCGTGACTGTGGCTATCTCAGATCTTGCTGTTTGACCAGTCCCAGTCCATCTCAGAGCATCATCTCTTATGGACACAAATGATACGGCCGGCTCGTGACGAACTCTGTCCTCCATCATTCTTCGTGTCAAGTCGTCCCTCAGACTGGGAACAAACGTGTCCCTTAGCAACGTTTCGTCGAACACGACACCATTGGCTTTCTTCTGCGCCTCCGCTGCCTGCTTAAATATCTCATGCAGCCTATGGGCAAACTCACGTACCGATTCACTTGGCCCTCGGTGAGCTGAATAAAATAGCGCCATTAGCTCTTGGGTGCTCCTCGATTCCCCATACACCCTAAGTATGGCCTGAAGCATTGCCTCTAGGTCGTTGTCCCTTACTTGTATCCGCAGCTCCCTGCGGACAACTGGGGTCACACTATCAATAATCACATCGGCTTGGTCCTCCTTACTCATGTAGCCAGACCTCCACGCAGCTCTAACCTCCCTTGCATAGTCCTCCGCGTTTGGCCCCGAACGTTCCCCAAAACATCTCATTTTCTTGTGGGTGGGCACCATTATGTACCGCACGTGTTCTGGCTGGGGCCGTGGACCTGCTACTGATCCTTCACTTTGCTCCACTGACGCATCGACCACTTGTGTTGGATCTGCATCCTCGTGCTCGTGGCACGTGGGCTCCTTGGGGCCATCCTGCTGCAAGACTGCACTGCTGGGTGTTTTCTACAATATTTGATCGTTTGCTGTTGTTTTCGGTGTCACTGTCTGCCTATCTTGCCGACGACGCCAATTGTGATAGGGTGGGCGAGAGATGATGATGTTGTTGTGATATGTGATCACTCTCTTGCACACTCGCACCCACACGAACAACAATACAACTCTTGATTCTAAGGCAGGGGCTGTATTTATGCATACAACCCATTCAGTGACAAAGAGCAAATAAAGCAAACACTAAACACACAAAACACCCAGCCAGTGCTCAATTGCTAATTTGTTCATTTCTTTGTTCAGCCTTCTAACGACTGCGCGTATCTCGTCGCTTGTTCTCTCTTGGGTGGTCTTGTGAAAAGGAATTTTTCGCTGGATTGCGTCCTCTTTTTATAGGCGGCCTGACCGAATCACCGCTACGTAGTGCACGCGTAGTAATTGCTTCTCGAAAGTAACACACGCATAGCCGGGCTGAGGACTATTTACCGGTGTTCTGGTAAAATTTATCCTAGGCAAAAACACAACTATCTACTTCTGGTATTAAATACATAAATACGAAAAGAAGGCGTTATGATGGATCTATCACATTACAAAAAGTATGTTCTTACTGTTTGGTCGTATTCATCAGGTTATTAGCTTGGGTGTCTTGGTTTGTGTTTTCACAATAAACCGAACTTATCTTTGATAAAAGATAGATACTGAGACAGATTGGTGATACGACTGGCACTGGTGTAGATAGACTGGCTGAGTCTCACTCTTGAAGTTGTAGTATGGAAAGGTGAGCCCTCCGGGCAACGCCGGGTACTTACAGCCAAGAATGTAAATGTTCTATTATATGTGCCGCTGTTAATGACGTACAGCTAACGTCGGGCTTACAGGTGGCCGACTAAGTGTGTGGGTGTGTAGATGCACATAGACGCGAATGCCGTGTGGTATTAATTAAGTTGACAATCAATCACCCACACCAATGTACATATAGAAGTGACTGACATCTTAAACTTTGCATTCTAGGAAATGCAGTAACAGCTGTAACGTTTATACACTGTTTATTTGACTGGAACAAGAGACACGTAAACAATCCTAGTAAACGGTACTTGGCACATAGCAAACGATCACTGTCACGAGTTACAGGGTAAAGCACATCATGGAAACATCGTATGACCATGCTCTCCACCTTCACGCCTCTGACAAATACAATACATGAGCCAACTACAGTTCCTGGCTCTAAGATAATATAAATACTCCTCCAACTCTTCTGGCAATGCAATACATGAGCCGAATAAAGTTCCTGGCTCTAAGATAATATAAATACTCCTCCAACTCTTCTGGCAATGCAATACATGAGCCGAATAAAGTTCCTGGCTCTAAGATAATATTCCAACTCTTCTGGCAATGCAATACATGAGCTAAATAAAGTTCCTGGCTCTAAATAATCTTCCAACTCTTCTGGCAATGCAATACATGAGCCGAATAAAGTTCCTGGCTCTAAGATAATATAAATAATCCTCCAACTCTTCTGGCAATGCAATACATGAGCAGAATAAAGTTCCTGGCTCTAAGATAATATAAATACTCCTCCAACTCTTCTGGCAATGCAATACATGAGCCGAATAAAGTTCCTGGCTCTAAGATAATATAAATACTCCTCCAACTCTTCTAGTAATGCAATACATGAGCCGAATAAAGTTCCTGGCTCTAAATAATCTTCTAACTCTTCTGGCAATGCAATACATGAGCCGAATAAAGTTCCTGGCTCTAAGATAATATTAATACTCCTCCAACTCTTCTGGCAATGCAATACATGAGCCGAATAAAGTTCCTGGCTCTAAATAATCTTCCAACTCTTCTGGCAATGCAATACATGAGCCGAATAAAGTTCCTGGCTGTAAATAATATAAACTTTCTTCTTACCTCCTCTGCTCTGGCAATACAATACAATATCTAATACACATTGCACAATCTTAATACGAGCCTTCTATCCAAGGCTTTAGAATTATCATGGGGAGTCTTCAACATTTACATTCCACCAGAAATATCTCCCCGAAACACAGTAAGAAAACATGGCTGACTAGCCCGGTCAAAAACCCAGAGCGAACTCTCACGAGATATCTCGCATATCATTCCCGCCAAATAGTCACGCATGCGCCGTTACTGCGACCCGTGAACTGTTCTCAATCTCGCATGTACGAGAAGGTTCTAGAACAAACAAGTCAAGGGAGGTAACAACTAAATCTGACCTGACATGTAAAAATATTAATGTTTAAATCCCCTTGCTTAAAAAACTGACTTTAACAGTCTACAGCCCCCCCCCCCCCGGGGAAAAAAGATGATCACATCATTTATTTTGAAAACATACATCGAATAGTAATAACATGAGGTTGGTAACATATAAATATCTATACTTAAGTATACTCTCCATAAAGTTATATAAAAATGAACAAAAGAGGGATAGGAGTAAGTGTAACGTACAAAAGAAAGAAGTGTAGAGAGATAACAAAGACCAGATGCATACTAAAGGAAAGAGAAAAATGAAGGGAAGCAATACCCTAAGAATAAAGAAAGCAGAAATATTTCATGGTAAGCAATTACATGAAACAAAGCATAGTATAAATGAATACCATTGTAATACAATAGCATACATTATAAACTAAATTCTCTTAAAAAAATAATAGCATGATAACCCAGTCAACCACGGATATTACTGACGCACAATCAAGCGTCGGGTGAGAAAAAGTACCTCACAATCTCAGAAAATATCTTTTCTCAAAGTATCAGTATTGTATATAGGTGCTCCCACTAGCGCACAATGAAGCGCTGGGCACAAAAAGCATTACAATGACTGAAAAATTTACTTCCTCTCATGACTTCATGTATCTCAACACACAAAAAAAATACAATATGGACATGTATCGCAATGATAAATTACATAAAATAATGGTATCATTACAATATTATACTTTCAACACCGTAAAACATAGCAATATATTAACCCTATAGCAAAGAAGTTATACCACTTCACAATAAAATATCTTCTAATATAATATCCTATAGTAATCTACAATGTTGATAACAATCTTTAACAAGTACACTTGAAAGATGAGTTCCGAAGTCTCAGACCATTTTGTACGCAACAAGGCACCAAAGACATCTAAAGTAGCGTCAAATGCCGAAAGAAAAACTGAAACAGTCTTGATAAATCTGGTAACCGGTTGAGACTCTTAAAATAACAGCGTTGACTCTCATGGAACAGCATACGCTGAGAAAAAATACAAATGAACATCTCTGTTTGATAACCGTAAGTTTTTATAATATATTACAGTTAATGTTAATCTTTTGCTATTAAATGTGGCCGTGCAAACCTCTGCTCCTGTATGGTTATAATCAAACCTTCCTCCGTTACACAAGAAAAGGTAACAAAGAAAGTAGTACAGATTAATCTGAAATCCTGAATTAAACAGGGTCATAAAAGTATCTGAGAAAAATAGTAGCATGTAATTTATGTAGAGGAAAGTCGTGAGTATACACATGATTTACCCGTCAAAAGGAAAATCTAGACGATGGTAATGATGAGTAAGAGCGTCATGCTGACTGACAATCTGAGATTTTACGCAAGTCAAAGGACATGCAGTAGACCAAGGCATACATCTTAAAGGCTGAACTGAAGTCATAGCTTGAGTACTGGACAAAGAAAAAAAGCAAGAAATATACCATAAATATATAAAAGCAGAAAGTTGTAAACTTGGACCTACGTCAAAGTTTAAAAGAAAAGCCGTAAGTACGACAAAAAGTCGTAAAATACGAAGATACTGAGCTAACCGGCCCAGTAAGAAAAGTAAAGAAACTCAAAAGGTATAGATATGTACTAACCATTAAGTTCGTACATGTGGCAAAGAAAACACTAGTCATTGCAGCAAAGAAGTTGCAATCAACGTGACAGGATATAGATTCAGTCGTAGTGATGAAGTTAGTATGTGTGTCAGCCAAAATCGAAGGATCTTCTTCGTGACTGGATGTAGATTCCGTCAAAGCCACGAAGTCAGTGTGTATATCAGACAAAATCGAAAGATCTTCTTCCATAATAGTAGTTAAAGAAGGATCAAAGTTAGAGCGACGACGTACTGAAGTATGTCGCACTGGGCTACAAGAAGCACCAAAATTAGTATGATGAACACTAGTCTCATCAATACTGCAAGATTGTACAAAATTAGCAGAATGTATCACGTGAGAAGATTTTGACATAGTCCCTAAGGTAGAAGCAGTAAGGTGATGTTGCCGTTCCCAAGCAGCAATTTGTACCGGCGAACAAACCTTTACACCATGTATCTGTCCGACAGTAAGGTTGGCGATAGGTGCTCTGAGCAAACATGCGTGTATATAACCAGTGAAAAATGGTGTGGCAATGTGGACTATGGCACTCGGAAAATTCTCAACTGTCCCACCAAATGTCACACATTTCACCATATTACCTGTTGCACGAGATGGATGAACTAGAGACTGTCTAATCCCAATAGTAGTGCATCCAGAATCAAAGAGAACTGACACTGGATTATTATTCACTAACCCTTTATGTAGAGTAAAAGACCCTCTTCCGTCATGCGCAGCTAAGGCAGGAAGAGCGGGTAGAGGATGATCGCAACTCAAGGTAGTTAAAGCTGTAGGTTGGAACAAAGTTGTGCACTCTGGGCACTGAGATGCTCTCTCAAAATCGAAAGCAGAGCAACCATTAGTATTAGAGACACCGTTTTTATTGTTACCCTGATCATTAACAACCTGGGGCTCTTGTTGAGCAGAGTTAGCCTGGCGATACGATCTATTATTATTTGGAGATCTACCGTCATATCGCGATCTGTCGCGGCTATTATCTCTATTGGAAGCATTGTTATTTGCTCTCTTGAAATTATTGTTCTGATTTGAACCCCCGTTAGCATAGTTGCGATTACTATTTCCCCTTTAATCAAAATATCTATTTGATAGGTTTTGTTGTCTCCGAGAGAAATTATTGTAGGGTTGATAATCTCTATCGTAGTTATCTCTTCCAAAATTTACATAATTATTGGGACCAAAATTTTGAGGACCATTGAATTGTCTCCAGTTCCCTGAAGAAGAATCATTACGTGATGGACTCCATTGGTTCTGTCCATAATTACGATTAATTCTACTACCAAAATTTCGATCAACACTTTGAGATCTACGTCGCAAATTAGGAACATATGGCATTGCAGAAGCCACGGGTAAACCTTCTTTGACTTCAGAATTGCTAACCGTTATATTAGGATGAGCTGTAACGTATTGGTGACAGTATTGTTTCATTTTTTTCAAATTAGGAGGCTTTCGCTCATGTAGAAAGGAAAGAAAGGATTTACTCACTGACGACATAACTTTGTCCCGGATTAATAAGTCCTTAAGGGCTTCATATGTGTGTTCAGTTTTTGATAGTTCAACCCAACGTGCAAACGTAAGGCTAATATCAGATATAAAATCTGAAAAATCTTTCCCTGTCTCCGGCAATAGAGACTTAAAGCGTAGGCGATAACCTTCTTCATCCAGTTGGTATTTTTTAATAAGGCAGCTCTGACCACATCATAGTTATTTGCATCAGGACCCTCTAACATACTTATAGTCTTTAAAGCTTCACCCTTAAATAACTTCCTAAGTTGTTCACAATATTGCGATTTATCTATCTTATGAGATTCGCATGAAAGTTCAAATCTATTTAAATAGAAGGAGATATCGTCACAGTCAGAGTTGAAAACAGGCAATTTAATATCATATGATTTAGTATTTACCTTATTAGAAGTTGTTTGATTGTTTGTTTCATTTTGAGCATTACCCATATTTACCACCTTTATTTTTTCCAGCTCCATAGCTAAGACTCTCTCGTCGTGTAACATTTTCTGTTTTTCAGCCTCCATTTCTAATTTTTTATTTTCAGCCTCTCTTTCTAATCTTTTATTTTCAACCTCCATTTGCATTTGTATTTTTTTATCTTCAGCCTCTCTTTCTAATTTTTCATTTTCCATTTCCATTTGGAATTTTCTCTCATCTGCCTGCATTTGCAATCTTCTATCTTCAGCTTCCATTTTCTGTTTTTCAACTTCCATTTTCTGTCTCTTTTCTTCAGCCTTCTGCGCCTTGGCATATTCAGCAAGTGCAAACTCTTCTAATTTCTCCTCAGTCTTGCCAAGGGATTTCCCTAGTGCAATGAAATAATCCCAAAGTAGACATTATGCTGGATTATATAAGATAAATACCTTGTGCAATAATTATAATTTGCGAAACTCACTTTATCCCAACTCAGTGGGTGACAAGTCTTTGCCCAAGAACTTGTATAATTACTTTACTAATCAAAAATATAACTAATCACTTATATAATTATTGTGCATAACAATATTGACAGTGTATAACATCATATACCATACGAACAAGAATAACACGGACAAGATATAAGTACAAATGAACACGTTCGCAGTAACCAACAAAACAATACAGCAAAATAAAGCTAAAAAATATTGCAAAACTTGCACTGATAACTGCGAAAAGAAAATTTACAATACAAGGAACAAAACAGTATATAACGAATATAACTGAAAGATAGCAAGAGGAGGCAGACACTTACAAACAAATTAATCATAAACTAAAGAACAGAGAAAAATATTACAAAAACAACATAGGACATCTCGGCACAACAAAACAAAAATCGAAATGACTGAATTCGGTATAGACACGAATTCAGACACACAGTCCCTAAAGAACGCTTCCAGATCTACTGACCGTCCGAGGAGGTATTAGCAGATCTGAAAGTCCCTCCAACCAAACCCGCAGAAATATAAACACATATATAACATAGAAAACCTATAACATAAAACAAGGAATATCGGTATATTGAGTACAGAAGAAGTCTTAGATACAACAAAGAGAGGCACAGTTTACAATACATATAGCCACTTATCTTTACAAGGAACAATCCTGGCCTCCGCAAGAACAGCAACAATGAAGAACCCAATAAATCCAGTTCTGAAGCAAAGCAATGAAGATCGCATCTGAAACTCCAGAACTGTCGTCTATAAGTCAGCATCTCAGTAGTCCATCGTACAGGGAACACTTGAGCTGGAACTACCGTATGTCTTGACTTTGATGAGTTGATCTTCTGACGAACAGCTTGTGGTTGATCGTTTCTAGCCCCTTATCAACTGGCGACCACTGATAAAAGCTAGATACTGAGACAGATTGGTGATACGACTGGTACTGGTGTAGAAAGACTGGCTGAGTCTCACTCTTGAAGTTGTAGTATGGAAAGGTGAGCCCTCCGGGCAACGCCGGGTACTTACAGCCAAGAATGTAAATGTTCTAATATATGTGCCGCTGTTAATGACGTACAGCTAACGTCGGGCTTACAGGTGGCCGACTAAGTGTGTGGGTGTGTAGATGCACATAGACGCGAATGCCGTGTGGTATTAATTAAGTTGACAACCAATCACCCACACCAATGCACATATAGAAGTGACTGACATCTTAAACTTTGCATACTAGGAAATGCAGTAACAGCTGTAACGTTTATACACTGTTTATTTGACTGGAACAAGAGACACGTAAACAATCCTAGTAAACGGTACTTGGCACATAGCAAACGATCACTGTCACGAGTTACAGGGTAAAGTACATCATGGAAACATCGTATGACTATGCTCTCCACCTTCACTCCTCTGACATAACAATACATGAGCCGACTACAGTTCCTGGCTCTAAGATAATATAAATACTCCTTTAACTCTTCTGGCAATGCAATACATGAGCCGAATAAAGTTCCTGGCTCTAAAATAATATAAATACTCCTCCAACTCTTCTGGCAATGCAATACATGAGCCGAATAAAGTTCCTGGCTCTAAGATAATCTTCCAACTCTTCTGGCAATGCAATACATGAGCCGAATAAAGTTCCTGGCTCTAAATAATCTTCGAACTCTTCTGGCAATGCAATACATGAGCCGAATAAAGTTCCTGGCTCTAAGATAATATAAATATTCCTCCAACTCTTCTGGCAATGCAATACATGAGCCGAATAAAGTTCCTGGCTCTAAGATAATATAAATACTCCTCCAACTCTTCTGGCAATGCAATATATGAGCCGAATAAAGTTCCTGGCTCTAAGATAATATTAATACTCCTCCAACTCTTCTGGCAATGCAATACATGAGCCGAATAAAGTTCCTGGCTCTAAATAATCTTCCAACTCTTCTGGCAATGCAATACATGAGCCGAATAAAGTTCCTGGCTGTAAATAATATAAACTTTCTTCTTATCTCCTCTGCTCTGACCATACAATACAATATCTAATACACATTGCACAACCTTAATACGAGTCTTCTATCCCAGGCTTTAGAATTATCATGGGGAGTCTTCAACATTTATATTCCACCAGAAATATCTCCCTGAAACACAGTAAGAAAACATGGCTGACCAGCCCGGTCAAAAAACCCAGAGCGAACACACACGAGATATCTCGCATATCAGTCCCGCCAAACAGTCACGCATGCGCCGTTACCGCGACCCGTGAGCTGTTCTCAATCTCGCTGGTACGAGAAGATTCTGGAACAAACAAGTCAAGGGAAGTAAACACTAAATCTGACCTGACATGTAAAAAATATTAAGGTTTAAATCCCCTTGCTTAAAAAACTGACTTTAACAATCTTGTTTGACACATTATAGTAGCTGACTTCCTTCGGTCGTTAAAACATCTGGACATTGAAGACGATTTGCTTATGCTAGGAGCAGTGTTGGTCCACTGTTAAACAGTTCACAACAATTTCCAAAATTGTGACTCATTTTTAACCACTAGTTGAACCTGCACAATATGACCAGGTAATGGTATCTGATACTAACTGGCTGTAACAAAAGGTTTTTAAGAGTGTTGTTTGTAGTAAATGATAGATGAGACAAGAATTGTGTCTAAATGAATGTAACCCAGTCTCAGAGAAGAGCACTGGTATCACAGGTATAGTTACGGCTGTGAAGGTCTCTACTTCAGATGGTAATGATATTAAAGATAGAGCGTAAGGTGCCCCTTTGCTAATAACTATCCTATGATCAACAATAACTTTCAAAAATAATTCAACAAGATAAAATTTAAGATAAAATTGACAAGTCTGAAAAATACAATTACTGAATTATTTATTATATACAACTATTTTTCTTCTTATGCAAATATGAAAATGGTGAACTCAATGAAATTTAAACTTATTTATATCTACCCAAGATGGAGGTGAAATTCGTTTCTCACCTTAGACGCCGAAAGAAAAACATCAGGAATGTGTGTATTTCGATGGATAGTACCATGTTATGTTAAATTATAGAATAAAAGATACACCAGAGTATCTAGTGGTGTAGATATTTTCCTATAACTGACCTCGAAACCCTCGAATCGGTCGGTTGGATCGGAGGGTTGATCAGTGAGTTAACAATTCACTATCGTAAAACAAGCTATTGTTACCGAAACAGAACCAGGCTCGACAGTAAACATGACTCACTCTAATATCTTGGGGGCTAAGGAGATTTTTAAAATTGGAAGAGAAGGAAGAATGTTGGGCCTAAATAATGTGCAAGAGCTAAGAGGAGTGGCGTCACAACGAACAACCTGGAGAGCACTGGTTTCTGCCTTATGCGCCGTGTTTGGTGCTTAAAGAATTTATTATTATTATTATTATATCAATAACACTGACAAACAACATTTTTCTTTCTTATATAAGAATAAGTGTTCTTAGGTCAGTTTCTTGCGCTGATTTCAAATCTGAAATCCGTTTATCTCTATCACGTCGGGTTCTTAAGTTATTTGTGAATAAATATATTTTTGGGAAACCGTTATTTGCTCCGTTTCATTTTTACTATATAACTTATTAAAAATTAATAAAAAGAACATAATTCTACTTTTTATACTGCTAAAAGATGCATGACATATGTTACGCGATTTTTCAAATAGTTACTGTATTTTGAAATAATTCTGAGCAAAATATGGCTTCTAGAAGTTGTAGAAATTCGGCTGATCTGTTCTGTTACGTGTGCGGATATTTTACCGATCGTGTTGACCAGAAAAACTTTACACCATTACTAAAGAAAGCATATGAACTTTATTTCGATTCGAAAGTTGATGATGCAAATAAATCTTGGAAGCCAAATGCAGTTTGTTCGATACATTGGCAGGTTGGTTACGAAAATCGCCGAAGCATAAGTCGATGCCTTTTGGAGTGCCAGTAATATGGCGTGAACATACAAATCACACTACTGATTGTACTTCTGCTTGACAAATATCCATGGTTTCACTTTTAAAACTAGAAAGTCTGTGGTTTATTCAAATATTGAATTGGTTTCGAAACCAGTGCCTCATGATCCAATCACGTGTCCGATCCAAGTACCACAAGAACATAATCCGTTGGACGTGAATGAACCATCGGAAAGTGATAGTTTACCTGCTTTAGAAACTAATTCTGACTCAGATTGCATACCGGTGAATGATGGTGTTTACTTAATTAACCATTCAGGACTTTCAAATCTAATGCGTGATCTCGCTCTTACCAAAGGACAAGCGGAATTACTCGGTTCGCGACTCAAAGAATGGAATCTTTTAGCGCCCAATACTCCGATATCTAAATTTCGTCATAGACACAGAAAACTTGTTCAATACTTTGAGATGGATGATGACATTTGCTATTGCAAAGATGTAAACGGTCATGAGCACATAGTCAACGAATGGCGATTTTTCATCGATTCTTCCAAGACTAGTCTAAAAGCCGTGTTATTGCATAACAGAAATTTATTTTCATCAATTCCAGTCACCTACACTGTTCATATGAAAGAAACTTATGACAATATGGCTATACGTTTGGAAAAAATAAAGTACAATGACTACCAATGGCGGATTTGTGGAGACCTAAGGTCATGTCAATTCTCACGGGCATGCAGACTGGGTATACTAAATTTTGTTGCTTCCGATGTGAATGGGACAGCCGCAACAGACAGGAACATTATGCAAGAAAGGTGTGGCCTATCCGGGATCGTATGCAGCTCGGGCATAAAAATGTAATACACGAGCCATTAGTTAACAAAGACAGCTTCATTTTACCACTGTTACATATAAAGTTGGGGCTCATGAAGAATTTTGTAAAAGCGTTAGATAAAACGAGCAAAGCTTTCACTTATCTTCGAGAAAAGTTTCCGCAATTTAGCGATGCAAAGATAAAGGAAGGTATCTTTGTAGGACCTCAGATTAGGAAAGTTATTGCAGACAAACAATTCGAGAACTTGTTACATGGTAGTGAACTTCGCGCATGGATGGCATTCAAATCGATCGTCGATAACTTTCTGGGAAATCACAAATCTGTTGACTATGTTGCATATTGTTAAGCAGTGCATAGATGCATACAGAATTATGGGCTGTAACATGTCCCTCAAAATCCATTTGCTCGATTCGCATCTTGACTTTTTCCCTGACAACCTTGGCGAAGTCAGCGATGAACATGGAGAACGATTCCATCAAGATATCGTCGTAATGGAGTCACGTTATCAAGGACGGTGGAGTGTGACCATGCTTGCCGATTATTGTTGGATGCTTCATCGCGATGTACACCATGCCATTCACCGACGAAAGTCGACTGAAAAGAAATTCAAGCCTACATAACTGTTATACTTCTTGTACGAATGATGTTGTAATACTGTATGCGTTGTTAAAAAACTTCAATTGCGTATTTCTAGAGATCCCGACCTGATAGAGAAAAACGGTTTGCAGATTTAAAAACAGCGCATTAAAATTGACCAGAAAAACATAGAAATGTTAGAGAAAGAAAAAAAAAGTTTTTTTTTGTTAGTCAGTGTAATCAGTGGTTGTGTAATAGTTATTATTTTACAGTGTTCTTGTAGTTGTTCTGACTCTAGAACAGTTTGTTCATCCTAACACAGTCCTCTTAGTTTCACTTCTCACAATGGCTGTATAAAATACATTTAGTCACGTATCTTCACAAGTATGGATTCTGTTGGTGATGATAATTCAATTTCAGCAATAATGTAAGGTCTTGTATCAGGCCACCAAACACTGAGTGAGCCTAGCACTTGAATATAAATTACACTGTATGGTGCTCCTCTGTAGTACAAAGATGGCACTAGTGAATTTAGGTTCTCGACCTTCTGCTTCAGTATGACACTACCGAAACCTGAAACCAGATGTAACATGTGGCTAGCCTTTGTTCTTGGGTCTCAAAAGCCTACGTGTTCATGGGTGATAGTGTTCAGCGTTTGCATGTGTGTGTATGACACGTGTTTCTGTTCTGGTCAGTTTTTACGAGTAATACAGGTGTCTATCTGCATTTATTATAAAATATTTACATTAAACTATTAATACATTTTATACATAAAAATGATGCTACCGTCGCCTTTCACATTCTGGAAAGCCAGGTCCATTATTCCAGTATACTAACTTTCATTTGAACAATCCTAATGAAATTCATGATAATCATTGGTATGCATCGAATTCCTTTGTATATCAACAACTTAATTTCAGTTCAGTCCTCTGGTCTTATCCTGATACATATTTCTATCATAATAATCTGCAATAATACAGTTTATTTATTCGTAAATGTACATACTGTCTGGTTATCCTTAATGCGTTTTGTCTACGATTTATAGCAATTTTTGGAAGACCATTTACACACTAACTTTTAACATGCTGGCCTACTTTACCTCGAATGTCTCTGGAAATAAGGCACATAGCAACTATTCCTTTTGAATATAACTGCATGGTCTTATTCTTCATAAAATGCAATTCTTTCTATTTCTTTCTACCACTCCATTCGTTTGAAATTCACTTAAATCCATGGTACCTTAAACACACAAATTCCTTCTGCCATACGCCATTGCAAATCGGTTCGCGACACACACAAGAGAGAGCGTGGATTTCATTATACGATATATTTTCTTATACATTGAATGGTAGGGCATTGTTTCATCATGAGACATTGGCCATGGTTGGTCAGATTCCTCTTTTCGAAAACACTGTCTTGAGGCTGTGGATTTGTCAGTCAAAAGGGGTACCCAGAACCATACAATACATTTAAGAATGTTGACATCACTTACAGACATTTTCCAAACCCAATCATGAGTACTCCCCTTAGAGTTATGCCACAGTTCGCAAAATTATTGCTTACAATACATCGACAAAATGTACCGAAATAAAAGACAAGAAAGAAAAAGAGAAGACGAACTCCTTGAGTACAGCACCCAAAAGCAAAGTCCTAAAAAGGTCTTCGTCTTCTTCTTGATTCATTAGCCCCTGGCTGACAAAGTAGTCAGTGGCCATCACGCATAGTGGCGTCTTGTAGGGCAGCAACTAACTGTCCCCATTTTGCTCGGTCTTTAGCCATCCTTTGTGCCGTGGCCCAAATGTGGATCCTGCTTTGCATCTCAGCCTTCAATTTTCTCTGCCATGTTGTCTTTGATCTTTTGATGTCCTTCTGGAGTCCACAGCATAACAGTTGTCGTGACAGTGTCAGGGTCCCTTCTGAGGACATGGCAAACTCAGTTCCAGCGTCTGCCCGCAATGATGGTGTGCATGCCTTTTTAACTGCTGCATGTGGTAATAGCAGCTGTACAGACCAGGTCACAATCTAGGAAAGGGGAGGACAGCCCAATAAATACTTATCCAGAGGAGATGAAAAAGGCTCAGGCTGAAGATAGCACATTAAAGCCTTGTTTTGGCAATCTGTCAAAAGCTCATTTACCCCCCCCCCCCCAACAAAAGGCGAGTTTTAGATGAAGAACGGACTGCTCTACATGAAAGCTGAAAACGGACCGAACGGCTATGGACAGCTGGTAGTACCATCTTCATATAAGGACAAGGTTATGGAGTTAGGATATGCCATACCATTTAGTGGACACATGGGTATTAGTGCCACTGGACAACAGATAGCGTGTCACTATTTCTGGCCAGGAATTACTGAAGATATTAAAAGGATGTAAAATCCTGTCCAGAATGTCAACGTGTAGCGTGATAAATTCTCGCAACATCGTTTTATTTCAATATCTATTTTATAACGCAAGGGCAACAACTGCTTGAAATTTATAGTCACTTTTCTCGGTAAGCATTTGTCTTCTCGCGTTGGTATCGAATGCAGTTAAGTTTGAGCTGTGGTCATTTTGCGCTGGACTGCGCATGACTTGTCTTGCTTCTTGGTCGATCGGTTTCCGCCCACCACTAGTGGAGTGAGCGATTTGGAATGGCGAAAGAGATGCCTCGTTGAAGAGGGGATCTCCGCTATTTTTTTGTTCTGTCAGGGATGTGTAGTCCTCTTATGGATATTTCGTTTATTCGGGATAATACCTCTAGTGTATTTGCACATGCCGGGAGGCGTGATATTTCTGTATTTCTTGAAAGCAAGGTAAATTAACATTTTCATTAACTCTATCGATTTTTGGTCGTGAACGATTTCTGGTTCATAGCCTGTCTTCGAAAGTCGTCGTCACGAGATGTTTTCCTAGCTCACATGTCGCTGTATTGTGCTGCATCGGTTGATGCAGGTTCCAAGGACCATTACTTGCTACTTTGTTAAATGAACTAGGTTTGGAAAACCTTTATTATCTAGAGGATATTTTTGAGGACATTATTTATACTTCGGCAGACGTGTCTGTCTTGCTGAAGTCAGACTAAGGAGAGTGAACTGATCTCATATATCTGGTTATCTCCTGGCTGTTATAGAAAAGGATGGAGTTTTTCACCTGACTACATTTACAGCACTTTGAAATATAACATGCATCTGACTCATCATTGTAATGCTGTCTACCGTCTATTGCTGTATTGAATGTTGCTGTGATAATGACTGTTTGATGTGCCTACATATTCGCGTAACCATTTTGTCACTGTGGCGTCCACAATAAATAATGAAGAAAAACGTCAACGGCTGTTACAAGAATCATTGACTTTATACGTCGAGAGTTTACTGACGTCCTATGTGGATTGCCCTGTTATTTTTGTATGAACATTGTTTTGACTGAACACATCTGCACACTACACAAAACCAGACATGCGGATACCATCCATCATCATATGGCAGCACGTATCATTTGGTGGCCATAAGCTGGTTTGATTCTGGTACCAGCAAACACGGGGTCCCTTACCCACTTCATTTTCAACAAGAATTCATCAGCATCCTTCAAGAAATTAACATTCTTCAATACAGTCAACATCTTCAAAATTTTCAAAGTACTCGGCGTTGCCCGGTAAAAGTCAAAATTTCAACTTTTTGACGGAAACAAGAATTTGACAGTACCCGGCGTTGTTACATGTTGCCGGATAACTCGGACTGCTGTTATCTTTTACGCAAGTCAAGCAAGTTGCTGCTGTCAAGGTTCCAGTGCTGTCGTTTTTGTGAAGGTCAAGTGCCGGTTGAAACGGGTTGTTTTCTGAAGAAGGCCAAGTACCGATTTCCATCAACTTACTTTTGGATTAGAAGGTCAAGTGCCGAAACAACTCAACGCACAGTATTTCAGAAGCTCTTATACCATCGTGTTAGCAGTGGAAGCAGTTCAGATGTGCCATCATCGTTGGAGCTTCGCTCTTTAGGACGTTGATTGACATCCGTTTTTTCTGCTGTTCTACGATTGGAAGCCTATAAGTTAAGTGGCCTGTTTGTATGTAAACTGTGCCCTTATACTTCTGCTGAGTCTTCTGTGTATCATCTCATTCTATATGTTATATGTTTATATGTTATTCGTATATTTATATGTTTATATTTCAGCGGGTTCTCGGTTGGGTGGTGTCTCCGTTAGATTATGCCACGTCATAGAGGTCGTCTATTGTGAGCGTTTTCTGTAAGGTTTGCAAATTTCCAATACTGGAATTTGCTAAGCGACTTCTGTTGCTATTTATGTTAGCTGTGATGACATGTTTTAATATTGTTTTCGTTATTATTTCGCATTCTTTAGTTTTGTTTTGATTTGTTTGTATTTGTTAGCCTACTCTTGTCTATAATTTAGTTTCATACAACATTTTTGTTTATACACTGTGGTGTCATGTATTTTGTTTAATTCTATCGCAGATATCGTCACATTTTTTGTGATATTTCATTAATTTCTGCTTTATTTTTAGTTGATTTCTGCGAACGTTTTTGTATTGTTGCTGATCTTTGTTATTGTTTACATTGTTATTGTTTACATTGTTTGTATTGTTTACATTTTCAATGTTTACATTCTGCATGTGTTTACATAGTCATTGTTTACAGTTATAGTAATTAGTTAATGGGCTATGCTAATGCACTGTTACTACTACACTGATGATAAATGAATGATGAATAGTGTCGTGCACTATTGAATGAGAAGTGCACTTATGATCAAGAATTGATTGTTGATATTTCATATACAAGTTCTTTGATTGGAGACTTGTTTCCCACAGAGACTGGGATAATATAAGGTGATGTGAATATACAAGTGCTTAATTAAGACTTGTTACACTTAGGTTTGAAATAAATTAGTTAATTATTTCAGGTTTTGGACTCATATGTTAGACATCATGTCTACATTTGAGCACTTTATTGAGCAGGGTAAATTGCTTGGGAAGACTGGTGATAAGTTAGAAGAATTTGCAACTGCTCGATATGATAAAGCAATGGAAGCTGAACAAAAGAAACTGCAGATGGAAGCTGAACAAAAGAAACTGCAGATGCAGGTGGATGAAAAGAGATTCCAAATGGAAATGGAAAAACAAAAAAGGGAATCAGAAGCTGAGGAAAGAAAACTCCAGCTAGAAGCTGAGAATAAAAGACTTGAAAAAGAGGCTGAAAATAAAAGACTTGAAAAAGAAGCTGAAAATGAAAGACTTCAAAAAGAGGCTCAGGCTGAGGAAAGAAGATTACAGAGAGAGTCTGATGAGAGGAAAGAGAAAGCAAAAATGGAACATGAAGAAAAGGTCTTAGCTTTAGAGTTGGAAAAATTGAAATTGACGAGCATGAGTAATGGTAATGATTCAAACAAGGGTTCATCTTCTGGTAAGGCTAATAATGATACTTTTAAGATTAAGTTACCAACATTTAGTCCTTCCAGTGATGACATAATGTTCTATCTGGACAGATTTGAACAAGCATGTACAGCTCATAACATAGACAAAGCAAAATATGTTTATCAGTTATCAGGGATACTGACAGGTAAAGCTCTAAGTATATTAAATATGGTGGATGAACCTGACAAGAACAATTATGAGGTTGTCAGGGCCGCTTTGTTAAAGAAATATCAGCTTAACGAAGACGGCTATCGTCTACAATTTAAAAACATGTTACCTGAAAATGGAGTTGAATTCTCCGAGTTTATTGCAAGAATACGCATTACTTTCTCACGATGGGTTGAACTATCTAAGACGGAAAAAACTTATGAAGGACTTATGGACTTAATACTTAGAGACAAAGTCATGTCGTCTGTCAATGAGTCTTTCCTTGCTTTCCTTCATGAACGTAAACCTAAAACAATAAAAGAAATGGAAGATTTCTGTTGCCAATACGTAACTGCGCACCCACACATAACCATGGGTAACTCTAAGGTGAAAGAAGGTTTACCAGTTGCTTCGGCAGCTCCGTATGGCCAAAACTTTGCTCGTAGATTCCAACAAAATTTTGATAGAAAGAGTAGCGGTAATTTCTGTCAAAATCATGGAAATCAATTTCATGGTGATTCTTCTTCGAAGAATTGGAGACAATCTGATAGTACTCGTTACTATCACCCTAATAATTATAAGCATTTCAAAAGAGGATATGGTAATAGAGGTTATTCCTGCCGAAGACCTCAGAACCAAACAAATAGATGTTCGCATCAATGTGAACATGATAGTAATCGTGGAAACTGGAATTCGAACCAGGATAACAATTACAATAGAGACAATAATAACTGCAGAGATAATAATAACTTTGATAACTTCAGAGGTAATAATAGTCGGGGTAGATCTCAACACAAAAAAAAGAGATATCAGCAGGCTAATGCTGTACAACAGGAAACTGAGGGAGCCTGTAATCATGTTGTTGATAGTAAAAACTTTGACGCTGTCACTGGTTCTGCTTTTGACTTTGAGAGAGCAAACAAATGCCCCCAATGCAGTACTTTATTCGAACCGGGTACCATAACTACTTTGATTTGTGGTCACCCACTTCCCGCTCTTCCTGCTGCTGTTGCGCATGACGGGAGGGGTTCTTTAATTCTACATAAGGGTCTTGTTAATGATACTCCGGTCTCACTACTTTTCGATTCCGGATGCACCACTATTGGTGTTAGACAATCGCTTGTAGATCCATCTTGTGCTACAGGAAGGGTTATTAAATGTGTCACATTTGGCGGCACTCTAGAAAAATATCCTACTGCTGTAATTCGCATTGCCACTCCTTTCTTTACTGGAGATGTGCATGCTTGTCTCTTACCTAATCCTATTGCGGACCTTATTATTGGTCGTATTCACGGAGTTAGGGAGTGTACCCCACAGCAGATTGCTGCTTGGGAAGATAATAACATGCAAGCTACAAATGCAGTAGTTACAAGAGCACAAGCTCTACAAACACCCGAAACTTCACTGAATAGTGATAATGAAGTTGATAGCCAAGATAGTTACTTAGTAATCACTCGTGACTCTTTCATAAAATTGCAAGAAGAAGATCCTTCTTTAAAAAAATTCTTCGTTCTTGCGAAGAAAGGTGATCCGAATCAGGATACAAATAGAAAATCTTGGATTGCAATGAGAAACGGCGTACTTGTACGTATGGTACAAGATTCGACTACGTCGGCACATTCGCAAATTCTTGTTCCCAAGAGCATGAGAGTCCAAATATTACAACATGCTCATGACTCGCAATGTGCTGGACATATGGGTTTTGCCCGTACGAAGTCGAGAGTCCTTGCGGCTTTCTTTTGGCCTTTTGTCAATAAGGCCATTCGTATTTACTGCCGATCATGCAAGGTATGTCAGGAGGTCAAATCTAGAGGACCACGACATGCTGCGCCTATCCAGGCTGCTGACATTCCTATTCGGCCGTTTCAGAAAATGGCCATAGATATTATTGGCCCTTTTAAGGTCAAGTCGGCCAGAGGACATCAGTTTATCCTTACATGTGTCGATATGTGCACACGTTGGCCAGAGGCTATTCCTCTTAAGAGCATATCTACTACAGATATCGCAGATGCTCTTTGGTTGATATTTTCTCGCTTGGGGTTCCCCAGAGAAATATTGTCAGACCATGGCACTCAACTCATATCTGACACTATGTCACAGGTAATGTCTACCTTACATATTGAACGATCTCTCAGTAGTATCTACCATCCTATGTCTAATGGGTTAGTTGAGCGTCTGAATAGAACGCTCAAGACTTTGCTTGGTAAGATAACTGAAGATCATCCTCAAGATTGGGACAGGGTTTTACCCGCGGCTCTCTTTGCCTATAGAGAAGTCCCTAATGAACACACAGGATTTTCTCCCTTCGAACTTGTCTTTGGCGCGCGTCCACGCGGCCCTATGTCTTTATTACACGATCTCATCACTGCCGATGATATTAGCGATGAAACTCAATCCTCATATGAGTATGTCATTGCTCTTAGACAAAAGATCATTGAGGCGTGTAAGCTAGCAACTGCTTCATCAGAAATTGCTAAAGAGAAGGCAAGGCAGTTCGCTAACAAGAATAGATGTCTACGACAACTTTGTCCAGGTGACAAAGCATTCGTCCTACTCCCCAGTAGGGAAAATAGACTTCTTATTGCATGGAAAGGTCCGTATGCAATAGTCTCTCGGATTTCCGATGTTGACTATGTGGTCGATATTGATGGAAAGCATAAAACTTTCCACATAAACATGCTTTCGGAATTTCACGAACGTCCGGACTATTTTCTGCCTATTTTCCAGGCAACGGATGATGCTCCTGCACCTCACGGTCATTATTCATCCCTGTCTGTCATACAGGATGAGGAAGCTACCTTCTCTGATGTCAACCTTCCCCTTCCAGTGGTTCCATTACATTCCACGGAATCTTGGAAAAACGTTTCTGTTTCTCCTAATCTTTCTGGTGACGAACATCGACAAGTCTCGTCGATGTTACAAACATTTCAGGATGTTCTCACTGACCGCCCATCATTGTGGAAGATACTTACAATCTATGGTTTTCCAACAAAATATGTGAATATAATCAAAGCGCTATATGACAATGCAAGATGTTGTGTTAGAACAAATAAAGGGAATACAGAATGGTTTACAGTAGAAACAGGGGTGAAACAAGGCTGTATTATGTCACCACTACTTTTTGGAATAGCTATTGATTGGGTTATGAGAAACTATACCCACAATGAACAATTGGGTATAAAATGGACAAATGGAAAATCCTGGGGGACCTGGATTTCGCAGATGATGTAGCATTCTTAAGTTCAACACCAAGACAATCCCAAGAAGCAATAAATAATTTGTGTCATCTCTCGGTTAAAATTGGTCTCCAAATAAATGCCTCTAAAACTAAAGCTATGAACTTTTCTAACGAGACCTTTGATATCATCTTGAACGGGGAAAAACTACAGAAAGTTGAAAGTTTCAATTATTTAGGCAGTAAAATGACTCAGGATGGTGACACAACAAGAGAAATCCATACTAGAATTGCTTTGGCAGCTAGCGCCTTCAATAGATTATCTAACATTTGGAAATTACGATCATTGAATATACATACCAAGCTTCGTCTGTTTAATTCAAATGTTATCTCAGTGTTAACATACGGCTGTGAGAGTTGGAAAATAACAAAATCATTGGAGAACAAGCTGAATACATTCGAGAACAAATGTCTTAGAAAACTCATGAACATCAGTTGGAAAGAATTCAAGACTAATCGACAAATAAGAGAAGACTCTAGGCAGAAATATGTCTCCGACTATATAAGGAAAAGACGATGGTCATATATCGGTCATGTCCTACGAATGCAAAACAACAGAATACCACTACAGGCGCTCACTTGGGTTCTTCCTGAGGGTAAGCGGAAAAAAGGAAGACCAAAAGAAACACTCAGAAGAACAATAATAAGAGAAGGAAGAACGTTGGGCCTAAATAATGTGCAAGAGCTAAGAGGAGTGGCGTCACAACGAACAACCTGGAGAGCACTTGTTTCTGCCTTATGCGCCGTGTTTGGCGCTTAAAGAATTTATTATATTATTCACTGACATTCCTGGACACACAGATGTCATAGAACATGACATAATTCTTACCGACAATAATCCAATTAGGGTTAGGCCGTATCCTATTCCTATACACTTTCAGTCGCAAGTGGAAAAGGAATTGGATGAAATGATTCAATTAAATATAATTGAACCATCGACTTCACCATATTCTTCTTCCATGGTTATTGTCCGGAAGAAGGATAAGAACATACGAATTTGCGTTGATTATCGCAAATTGAATCAGGTCACAAAGTTCGATGCTGAACCGATGCCTTTGTTAGAAGATCTACTGATTAGACTTTCTAATTCTAGATTCTTCACTAAACTTGACTTGTCTAAAGGTTATTGGCAAGTGCCTTTAGCAGAGCATGCCAAACCTCTTACTGCTTTTTCTACACCTAGGGGTCTATTTCAATGGAATGTTATGCCTTTTGGTCTCATGAACGCCCCTGCCACTTTCGTTCGCATGATGCGTCGAATTCTGTCACATCGTTCGGATGTCATCGCATACTTAGATGACATCTGTCTCTTCAGTGATACCTGGGAAGATCACTATTTAGGGTTATATGACTTACTGTCCACTCTACGTGAGAATAATTTGACAGCAAAACCTTCTAAAGCTTTTGTTGGTTTTGGTGAAATCTCTTTCCCGGGTCATCGTGTTGGTCATGGTCTCTTGAAGACAGAAGACCACAATACTTCCAAAATACTGAACATCTCTGTTCCTAAAACGAAGAAACAAGTTAGGAGTCTCTTAGGTTTAATTCAATTTTATGGGAGAATTATTCCAAATTTATCTTCGATCATGGCACCTCTATCAACATTGTTGAAGAAAGGTTCGCCTAATCTGGTCCGTTGGTCTGAAGAATGCCAATCTTCACTAGACCAAATCAAGAATATATTTTCTTCTCCTCCCATCTTAAGATTACCTACTCTTGATAGGACTTTTGTTCTTCGGAGTGATGCTTCATCCACTGGGATTGGAGCAGCACTGATGCAAGAATATGCAAATACTCTGCATCCTGTTATGTACATTTCTAGAAAACTAAATGCGGCAGAGAGGAACTACTCGGTTTTAGACCGTGAGTTGTTAGCGATGGTTTGGTCAATTCTAAAACTACAAAGATTCCTCCTGGGCGCACATTTCATTCTAGAGACTGATCAGAAAGCTCTTACAGCTATTCAGACTAAGAATTTGAAGAGTTCGAGATCCACTCGATATGCTATAGCTCTTCAACCTTTTCACTTCACGGTACGAGCTATCCGTGGTGCGGATAATGTGATGGCTGACATTTTGTCTAGATGCCCACATGACTCCAACTAATACTTCTGTCCTATATTTCCATATATTACAGAGTCATAACACACCTATATTTCTACAATAGATTAGCACATCTGTACTTACTTTATATGTACACACTATCGTGCTTTGTTGTCATCTTCTTCTGTTCGTTTTTTAAGATGATAGAGGAGGACTGAGTAGTTAATATAAGGGCCGTTAGTTTACTAAACAGCCACAATTATTAATAATGTATTGTACCTTATGAAGCATATTAGTTATTAATTAGCATTATATTGCTTGTACTTTCTCAGAATGTCATTGTTGAGCTGAGGACTTACCTTACTAGTATCAAGCATGACGAGTTCTAGATTGTGTACTTACCCTCGGAATACCAGAGCATATGTCCTGGATCGTCATGTAGTTTAACTTTACTATGTACTTATGTCATTACATGTCAAAGAATGTACTATTTAAATTTTCCTATCAGATTTGTACATCCATTTTTAAAGACAATATTAGAGTATGCTGTTTAATGATGATTATAGTAACTTGCATACGTATATTGTGTTTACATGCTAACGTGATGTGTGTTGGTGACACCTCCCCGATGTGAATATTTTTTGAGACATATTTATTTTTCTGTTGAGGTATATCCTCACCAGACACTCTATAATTAGCCTATTGTTTGGCAATTTAGTTAATTATCAGCGCATAATTCGTGCGTTTTGAGCCGCTTATCGCATGCTCTTTGATATTGAAAAAAAAAAATATGTTCCACATTTTTTTTTTATCGGGAGGAGGTGGTGATATGTTGCGTGATAAATTCTCGCAACATCGTTTTATTTCAATATCTATTTTATAACGCAAGGGCAACAACTGCTTGAAATTTATAGTCACTTTTCTCGGTAAGCATTTGTCTTCTCGCGTTGGTATCGAATGCAGTTAAGTTTGAGCTGTGGTCATTTTGCGCTGGACTGCGCATGACTTGTCTTGCTTCTTGGTCGATCGGTTTCCGCCCACCACTAGTGGAGTGAGCGATTTGGAATGGCGAAAGAGATGCCTCGTTGAAGAGGGGATCTCCGCTATTTTTTTGTTCTGTCAGGGATGTGTAGTCCTCTTATGGATATTTCGTTTATTCGGGATAATACCTCTAGTGTATTTGCACATGCCGGGAGGCGTGATATTTCTGTATTTCTTGAAAGCAAGGTAAATTAACATTTTCATTAACTCTATCGATTTTTGGTCGTGAACGATTTCTGGTTCATAGCCTGTCTTCGAAAGTCGTCGTCACGAGATGTTTTCCTAGCTCACATGTCGCTGTATTGTGCTGCATCGGTTGATGCAGGTTCCAAGGACCATTACTTGCTACTTTGTTAAATGAACTAGGTTTGGAAAACCTTTATTATCTAGAGGATATTTTTGAGGACATTATTTATACTTCGGCAGACGTGTCTGTCTTGCTGAAGTCAGACTAAGGAGAGTGAACTGATCTCATATATCTGGTTATCTCCTGGCTGTTATAGAAAAGGATGGAGTTTTTCACCTGACTACATTTACAGCACTTTGAAATATAACATGCATCTGACTCATCATTGTAATGCTGTCTACCGTCTATTGCTGTATTGAATGTTGCTGTGATAATGACTGTTTGATGTGCCTACATATTCGCGTAACCATTTTGTCACTGTGGCGTCCACAATAAATAATGAAGAAAAACGTCAACGGCTGTTACAAGAATCATTGACTTTATACGTCGTGAGTTTACTGACGTCCTATGTGGATTGCCCTGTTATTTTTGTATGAACATTGTTTTGACTGAACACATCTGCACACTACACAAAACCAGACATGCGGATACCATCCATCATCATATGGCAGCACGCATCAGACACATGGGTATTAGTGCCACTGGACAACAGATAGCGTGTCACTATTTCTGGCCAGGAATTACTGAAGATATTAAAAGGATGTAAAATCCTGTCCAGAATGTCAACGTGTAGCAGCTCCAAAGCACTGGAATGCACCTGCAACTCTTGGAGAAATTCCAATTATGGGGACTCCATTCGAAAGAGTTGCTGTGGATATTGTTGGACCTTTCGCTAGGACCAAGAGGAGGAACAGTTACTTTCTAACTCTGGTAGACACATGTTCTATGTTGGGAGAGGCTGTAGCCATGTCATCGATAGATTCAAAACATGTGGCAGAAGCACTTCTTACAATGTTCACTAGGTTAGTTTTTCCCCACCAAATCTTGACTGATAATGGTTCTCAGTTCAAGGGGAAACTAACTGAGAAAGTATTCAGGATCTTTCAAGCCAGACATTATCATTGTAGCCCATATCACGCACAAGGGAATGGGCAGGTTCAACCGGACGCTCATTTCTATCCTGCGGAAACTGGCATATGTGAAACCTGATACGTGGGATCTCTACTTACTCGCTGCATTGTTTGCACACCGGAAGTCCCACACATTTCAACCGGGATGGCTCTGGCAACGTTGTTATTTGGCCGGCCCATCAAAGGTCCATTGGAAGCCTTATTGACGACATGGACAGATGAGAAAGCAGAAGAGACTGTAACCTCATCATATCAGTATGTTAACGAGTTGACGTCACGTCTGACAACTGGCTGGAAATTAGCAAACGAGAATCTTCATAAATCCAGAAGGAAACATGCTGCATATTACAACAAGAAGGCGAAGGATAGAGAACTAGCTGTTGGGGAGAAGGTGCTTCTTCTCTTACCCAGCAGTAACAATAAGCTAGAAACAGGATGGCAGGGCCCATATACTGTTCTAGAGAAGTTGTCTAGAACCAACTACAAGATAGACAAAAAGGGGAAGGAAAAAGTTTATCATATACATTTACTCAAGGATTATTATGATAGAACTGCTTCAGAAGGTGCTCATTTGATGACCCGGCCATTGCTACTGGGATGAAAAATGAACCTCTCACCTCATTTGAGTATCCTATACGACCCTTTGAAACGCATGAGCAGGTACAAGTCAGTATTCACCTGACGAAAGGACAGAGGGAGAAGATTCAAAAAGTTCTGGAAAACCATGCAGACGTGCCAACGGACAAATCAGGGCGCACTAATTTAATGGAATATGATATGAAATTACTAGACCCAATACCGATCTGTATGAGAACTTATCCTATTCCTTTCGCCAAAGAACAAGCTTTGAAAGGACAGAAACATTGGAGGAACACCTATCATCTTTAGAAATGTTGCTGGATAGGCTCAGAGAGGCAAATTTGACCGCTCGCCCTACTAAATGTTATATTGGCTGATAGGAATTGGAATTCTTTTGACACACGGTATGTCAGGGTAACATGACCCCCTGACCACAAGAATTTGGAAAAATTGCAGAGAGCACCCAGGCCCCAAACAAAGAAGGATGTGAGATCTTTTGTTTCGCTATATGGCTTCTATCAGAAGTACATAAAAGATGTCAACAGTGTGTGTGCTCCTCTGACAGATCTGACGAAAAAAGGAAAACCAGACAAAGTTGAATTGACAGCGGAATGTGAGAAGGCATATTCAGATTTGAAGCAAAAACTCACCAGTAGGCCTATACTGAGACTTCCAGATCTTAGTCAAGAATTTGTGGTTAGGACTGATGCTAGCAACATCGGGATAGGGGCTGCATTATTGCAAAGATCGCAAGCACAGCCAGAAGAATTGCACCCAGTTGTTAATGTCAGCCGCAAAGTGAATAAGGCGGAGAGAAATTATTCAACTGTTGAAAGAGAATGTTTGGCGTTGGTCAGGGCCATAAATAAATTCCAGATATTTTTATGGTAGACATTTTGTGGTCCAGTGCGATCACCAGCCACTTGTTTTTCTCGCGCAAACCCGCCACGGGAACGCAAAATTGTTAAGGTGGTCTCTTTTAATCCAGCCTTATTCGTTTTCCATTGAATACATCCCTGGATCTCAGAATATGGGGGTGATATCTTGAGTAGGCACCCACCTGATTGCACCCCGGAAAGAAAGAAGGAACCATAGATTCCTATTGGATGATTGCCTCGTTAGTGATTCAGATTTAAAGCTCGAACAGATAGTTCACGCTTTAGCATGGGGGGGGGGGGGGGGGGGGGCTATCTGTAATGAAGTCTGAATCATACCTCGGCATCATTCAAAAATTATCACCGTAGAAACCCCGTGGATGTAACTAACCAATGAAAAGCCAGCTTGGTATATATAGTGTCGGAAGGTACGCTAGACATGGTGGAAACAAAAGTGTAGATGTTAAGGATATTTCTGAAGGCAGTGTGCAACAAAGCATGGAACCCCTAGATAAAGAAGGACACAATTCGATAATAGGGATCATTAGCTTTAGGCAGATAGCAATAGATTCACTGGATGTGTTGTAGAGCCGAAGTTATTATGAATAGAAGACAGTGGAACACTAACCATGATGTGTTTTCTCTGTTTCGGCTGCTCCAGTGAATAGGCGGATAAACTATAGGATAAAATGGATACCCATAGTGATAGAGCTCATTCATATGAGTAAAATAAGCCTAAGATGGAGGAAATCGGTGCAGAAATAAGGATTCCATAATTATTTTGGATTTACTATCTTAGCACATCGTGCCTTGCCTACACGATTTTGGATGCATGCAAACGTACCTTTGTTCAGCTGCCACCTCATACATCCGCAAGGCCATTATAAAAGGGGAGAGAACGCATGACACAGACACACTCGCCACCTAATTCAAACTATAGACACAAAACACAAGCAGTTATATCAACTCCGTTGCCATCTGCAAAAGTGTGAGCAGACTGTGTAACCATTAGTGGCCTGTCTGTGATTGAGTGTAAGCGAGATGTTAATTATATATATATATATATATATATATATATATATATATATATATATATCTGTATATATATTATCAATGTGTGTTAACGAAATATTGGCATGGGTAGAATCATTGTGCTATTTCTGGAGGAAAACCCGAAGTGTGTAAGTTTAGTTTAATTGTGTAATAATTAAGTAGAACGGATGGATTGAGCAGGTTGGTTGTGGAAAGCGTTTTAAAGATATTATGCTTGTTGGAAAGCACTATCGAAACTGGAGGAAGGAATGACTATAACAGATTGATGTTCTGTCTTATTTGACATATGACACAATTATTACCATAAGGCCTATATGGTTTTATTGAAACAAATCATGGACAGAACTGTAATAAGTGAACTACTGTGCTAGAACTTGAACGAATTGTGTTATTCATGACTTACTAAGTCTCTTGTGGTTAACCACAGTTTGTCTGAACTGTCTCATACTACCTCCTATCTGGCTAAGGAGACAATGAACGATACTACGTAGGTTGTATATATTGTTTCAGGTTATATCCTGCCCTGAGTGTCATACACATTCTCTAGTGACCAAGTCAACAATTAGATGCTCAAGTTTATCAGAGCCTTTGCCAGTATTAACTGTGCCATCTTGACGAGTGGAGGACACGCAGTGGTGGGGTTCTATCCAATCATATTGATGTTCGAGGCCTAGGAAGGACTTTGTTTCAGATAAGTAGCTCAATGTTGGGCTACTCTTCAATTTTCAAACAACACCAAATTAACCCACCTACGAATAGGCTATGTGATGATGAAATAAACACTGTGGTGTACATGGAAGACATTTGACAGTCATATTAATCATAACGTAACATTTAGATTAATCTATTCAAGAAAGCACAAAAGTAGATAGAAATTCCATCAGGAAGCAAGAAAACAGTGAAATTGAACTACATTAGTTTAAGAAATTAACTGTACATGTGTTATATATATATATATATATATATATATATATATATATATATATATATATATATATATATATATATATATTCATTCATAACCCTCCACTCCCAAAGGAGCATAGGCCTTCAACAAACACATGCCAAGTCCTCCTGTCACGTGCCATCATCTCAAGTTCTTTCCATGTTCTCCTCATCATTTTCACCTCTGTTTCCAACTGTCTTCTCCATGTACTTCTTGGTCTTCCTCTGCCTCTCTTGCCCTGCGGGTTCCAGAACAAGGACTGCCTTGTAATGCTATCAACAGGTTTCCTCAGTGTGTGTCCTATCCATCGCCATCGTCTTCTTCTCATCTCTTGTTCCACTGGCACTTGTCTAGTTCTTGTCATCAGTTCTACGTTGGTAACCTTGTCATACCATTTTAATAATAATATATGTATATATATATATATATATATATATATATATATATATATATATATATATATATATATATATATATATATATATATATATATATATATATATGTCACAAAACAAATGTCTATGTTAGAGAGAAGATAAACACCTATGCAGGCCACCAAGAACCACTTTTGTCAGTAGTGAAACGTCGAAAGCTCGCCTGGTTTGGGCATGTAACTCGTCATGACTCCCTTTCGAAAATGATCCTCCAGGGAACAGTCGAAGGTAAACGGAGAAGAGGAAGGCAAAGAAAATCCTGGGCTGATAACATCAAAGAATGGGCAGGACACGGTTTTTCCACACTTGTACGCATTGCTGAGGATAGAGAGCAGTGGAGGACCCTGTCTGCTGATGCTTCCACCATGGCACCCCTACGACCCATGACGGGTTACGGGTTGAGATGAGATGATGATATATATGAAAGTGACCATAATTTTATTTTGTTTTCAATTGAATTTTATTTGAAAAATTAACAAAGAACAAAGAAGAAAAGATCTTGTACATAAATACATTCTAAATTGTACCCAGAGTCTTCAGGGAATTATTTAAATTTGGTTTAAAGTTCTTGTTGTGTAATTAATTACTATTAGCAGAGTTATTGTCTAAGGTTAGTCTGGAGAGGAGCCCATAGGAATGTATATAGCACATTACCATCTAATCTATTACCTCCGAAATCGGCGAGTATCTGCCTGAATGGCGAGGGACACCTGCCTCTGTACAAGAAAAGGGATACTCACGTAAAATCAATGTCAGGTTAGACATTAATAATAACCTGAGATTTCGCCTCGAGTATTAGCGGGCGTACGAAAAAAAAAAAAAAAAAAAAAATCTAATCTAGGAACCTATACAACTTGACTTTATCTTTGATGTCGTTACACCATTACTCTTTTCAGAGAATGGGGTATTTCTTGTAAGACCAGTCTCTTATCTGGCACTATCCTGGTATTATCTGATACATCTATTTGTCCAGGATAATGTCACCATCATTATATCTTTCCTCTAGCTACACATCTTACTTTCCCATAAAGTAATCTGTTCGTGAAAGTCGGACAGGAAACTATTATGTCATTCATGTCTGTCCATAAGGTGTCTCCCCGTAGTGCTATCAAACTTTCAGCTTATTACCATCTTGGCGAAGAACGCACCCTGGCCTTATCAGCGATTAAGCAAATACGCTGGGCGATGTTAGTGTTAATCTGTAGTCTGATGTCGGCCATACCCGAGATTAACCAACATGATTGTCGATTAATTATTATCTCAGCCGTTCCTTGCAAAGCAGGGAGGAACGGGAAACCAAACAGGCATGACTATTTAACACTGAGAGGAGTGTAAGAACGTTTGTAAATACAAAATATCTGCTACATAGCCGAGAAAGAAAAAGGTGGCGACCCGAAAATTCCAGGTAATCAGTCCTCACTTCAATTGAAAATGAGTACTGCCGTAGTGAAGAAGAGATCGAGAAGAGGTCGCCCAAAACTAGATCTTGTGACAGACTTCTAGCTGAGCCAATGCTGTCTAGAAAAGAGGTTAAATAATTGTGGAAGCTATCTTCTTTCTGGTACAAGGCAAGATGTGGACATGAGGATTTATATTAAGTATAACATTAATTTTAAATATTCACCAATTTTAAATGTAAATTAATTCACTAAGATATTTTTTACGCTTAACGATCTACACAGACATACCCTCAGACAGCGGTGGGTACTTCAAAGTCTGCGGCTGTTTGAAGCTTCGATCTACAAAACGCTCACAATAGCGGTCAGTGTGGCTGCTTCTCAGTTATCTTATTGTGTTGTTTACTTTAAACTTGTTCTGACCGGTGTGTATAGCTAGCGAAATAAGTAGTAAGAACGTGTGCCCTGAAAATCTGTACGCGGGTTTCAAATTACAGTGAGACCATAAAATGGCCATTGTTTGACTACACTGGTCTCTAAGTTTTATACAAAACAGTGCTACTCCCATGCCAGAAAAGAATAAAATACCGCATCTCAAATTTTAAGTGCTTTTTAATGATCAGCCAGAAGCTCCATTTGAAAGGTCAGTTGCGAGTAATAACTTTTGCTAAAAGCAATGGTTAGCTTAGAGAATGGTTAGCGTAGGGCAAGCACTAAAGACCCGTCATCGAAGCATCATTTTGTGGTGATGCCTAGATGGCAGGGAAGATAGTGCGATTCGCTTGCATAGCTAGGCGGGGTTGTCGAACGGAAGATCCTAGGTTCGAGTCCTGGGTAAGCCACTTACGTCTATTGTTTTTCTGTTGTCTAGTGTTCTACTTCTTTATTTCCTACGAGTGCCTGAAAACACACCTTTATGTTTGTCTAATATTTATTTACTGTTTACAGGCCTCGGGTTTCCCTTCCTTATGTTATAAATGATTACATAACAAACGACTATGGGACTTTCCGTTGGCTTCATTGGGAATCCGTTGTGTTTTTATTTTTAGAATCGGCGGGGTATGTCACGTGATACATTTGCAGTGTTGCCAAAGAGGCAGAAATATCTAGAAGCGTTCACGCTTTAGCAACATGTTTACTGTCGGAGCCCGCGACAAATCCAACTAGTTTTACAATAAAAGTTGAATACTTTTAACGCGTGTATGTCATAAGTCGAGGACAGCTTATATATATATATATATATATATATATATATATATATATATATATATATATATTTATATATATATATATATATATATATATATATATATATATGACAGATCGGCAAAGGAATTTGAAAAGCTACCTCAGCCTGATGCTAGCATTATTTTCGAGGAGGTAACGAGTTTTATCAGAATCAGATACAGAAACAAATGGGATGTAGAGCATCCAGGTCACACACAAAATTATGTATACCACCAGCCCATCAGAAGAGAGCGAGTGGTAATCTCCAGACTCCGCATGGGCCAAAACAGATTAGGATACCATCCAGCCAACAAGCTAAAAATAGGAACTACTAATGAGTAACTGTGGCACTGATAAAGTGACTGCTGAACATCTGCTTCAAGGATGTCCAACATTTGCGGAACGAAGAAAGCGCACATGGCTGACACCAGTGCCTTTCGTGGACAAGCTCTACGGAGATGCAAATAGCTTCGAACTGACTTCTGCTTTCTTTGAAAACATTCAAGTAAACAACGTCTGAGAGTGTACGAAGAAGTAGAAGACTACGGTACCGCTGGGAATAGGTTATTTCAGAATAGAAGAACATTACTTTGCTAAAAACACTTCAAGAAATTAATAAAGAGCATTTCTTGCTAAAATGTAAGAGGCATGAACAAATGAGAATCCTTATATTAGCTTATTTGCAGGCTTCAAATTTACCTATAAAAACAGAAATGGTCTTACGAATAGGGAGATATAGGGAACTGCTTAACATAGTCAAACAGTATTTAACAAAAACAAAAGTTAAATATACAGTAATTGGGAAGGTGAAGGTCTGATGATGCTCTTACAAAACACATGACTTGCAACAACTGAAAGTCAATAAACATCTAACTAAACACACCAAGCATTTACATACCGCTCTCTGTATATTATGTTTGGTAAATTTTTGTGTTCATCATTTTTTGTTTTGTTTCCCTTTATCTATGTTTTTGTTTAGTTTTTTTTTTACATGCACGCAAAATTGGTAATTTTGATATGCCCTATTTACAATGACTTGACATGAGATGTGATGCCACTTTCACATTTAGGCAATTATTTACATTATTTGGAATTGAAAACAATATATATCCTAATTACAAACTATCAGAGGTTGAACGAGATATTTCTCATGATGAAAAAAGAAAAATTGTAACATGGAACCAGAGATCCATGAATACTTATACTCGCATGTGGTTTCTGCTGTTACAACAAACATATGTGTGACGTGTGCTGTCAGAATTTATGAAAGCTTAACGATGGGATATTAATGCTGCGTAAACTATGCTGCTATAATATAAGGTTCCTACATTAGAATCTAACATCTGGTCTTCATTGCACTTAGTTCAAAATAATTGCGTGCGCGGTTAGAAAGAAAGAGCGCCCACATGAGTAAAACACTGTAATGACATACTTTTACCTGCTTGTTTTTTAAAAGATAAAGTATCCCGTTCAACCATTGAAGGGTTTTTTTAATTAGGATATATAGTGTTGTAAATTAAAGATAATAAAATCTGATTTCCGATATGTAAATATAGTATCTTCTCCCTCTCAACTCACTCCAAATAAAGTAAATTAAAACTGTAAAATTGCGTCAATGTATGTGTGTATACCCTACTCTTAAAAAAACAAAACAAAAAAAAAAAACGATTAAATTAAAAAGAAACTAATCTAAAAATAAATAAAGTCTCTCATAACTGCCCTGTTGTTATCAGGGTGAAATGGGGTGATAAAGCCCGAGGGTGTTCGGGAAGACACTCATTTCCACCAATTATCTGCCATCATTCACATGAGCACCCCACAGACTACCCCTTATCCTCACACCATCATTGATCCTTATATATTATTTTTAGCTCCTGTTATATACAGTTTTACTATATTGTGCAATTCTCTAGGTCTATGTATTCTCAACACCTAATCCACAGTTAAGGATGAATTGCATGCCTTTAAATAATATAGTACAGTATTGATTTTCTCTGTTGTTCATACTTCCTACATTTCCGTAGGAAATGCTCTATGTTATTTTTTTGTGTAAAATCTGCACTGTAAGGTTCTTCTATTCTAAAATAGCCCATACCTAGTTGCAGCCTTTTCAGTAGCAACGATTCTGATGAGTTTAAAAAGTCAGGTACCTTTAGAGTGGGAGCCGCGATAGCATAGTGGTTAGTGCACTGGCTTCCTAGCTCAGTGGTCTATGGTTCGATCTCCAGATGAGGTGGGATTTTTTTAGGCCGCAAACGGCCCCAACTGGGTACCAGAGCAACTCTGGGAAGGTTAAGGGGGCCGGCGTGATGTTGACCACGTCACCCCTAGTGTGCCGATGGTCAAGAAAATATGGGCCTAACACAATATTCCCAATATGCCTCAATGGGCGTGTAACGGGATCCTTTTCCTTTTACCTTTAATGTCAGTCTTGCTGCTTCTGTCAAAACATCATCTGACAACTAATAATTTTTAGTTGGCAACACCAATTGAGAAACGGAAATATGGATCCGCATAATTACCAGGGGAGAGATCGGTTGCTATTTTTACAACAATTTTTAAATGCAAGTACTGTCAACTGTATATCCTACTTGTAAGTTCCAGAGTTCTCACTCGAAAATGAACCAGAAGGACAGAGATTTTATACGTACAAACTATATTAAGCTGGCAGATGCTATCACTCCACAAATAGAAGAGGTGGTCGATTTTTTGTTTATGGAAAAGATCATTTCCCAGCATATGAAGGAAAACTTGCTAGAGGTAGGTCACCCTGTGTTCTTATTGTGAAGACTTCATCATCTCATCTCAACCCGTAACCCGTCATGGGTCGTAGGGGTGCAATGGTGGAAGCATCAGCAGACAGGGTCCTCCACTGCTCTCTATCCTCAGCAATGCGTACAAGTGTGGAAAAACCATGCCCTGCCGATTCTTTGATGTTATCAGCCCAGGATTTTCTTTGCCTTCCTCTTCTCCGTTTACCTTCGACTGTTCCCTGGAGGATCATTTTCGAAAGGGAGTCATGACGAGTTACATGCCCAAACCAGGCGAGCTTTCGACGTTTCACTACTGACAAAAGTGGTTCTTGGTGGCCTGTATAGGTGTTTATTTTCTCTCTAACATAGACATTTGTTTTGTGCTCTCTATAACAAATGCGCAAAATTCTTCTGTAACATTTATAGGCTACTCAAAAGCCTGAATCCTTCACTCCGTGTCTGCAGTGAGTGTCCAGCCCTCACACCCATACAAGAGAATAGATAATACAAGTGATTTGTATAATTTGATCTTCACAGGAAAACTGATGTTACTTTTCCAGATCACATTCAGCCTTGTCATATTGCAAAGAGGTCGGCCTCCAATCGATATGGTTGTTTTATAATCGTAGAGAGCCTCCTGCATAATATGTTCTAGATATACATTAAAGAGCACTGGGGACAGGATATATCCCTGACGAACTCCTACAGTTGTTTTGAAAAATTCTTCAATGTCATTGCTTGCAAAAACAGCACTGCTTGCATCCTTGTATAGTGCTTCAATGATATCTATGATGTTGGTATCAAAATTGAATTTTCTCATTATTTGCCATAAGCCTTCATGCCAGACTCGATCAAAGGCTTTTGTGAAATCGATGAAGTTATGGTATAAATCGCGTTGATGCTGGAGATGTTTTTTGATCAGTAATCTAATATTGAAGATTTGTTCTGAGGTACTTCTTTTTGGTCTAAAGCCAGCCTGTTCCTCGGCTTACTTTCTTGCAACGTACTTTCTTGCAAATTACTTTCTTGCAACGTACTTTCTTGCAAGTAGAAGCGCAAAAAATAGGTAATCTCAGACCTAAGGGTCTTTTATATTTGGACATGCACCCTAATATAACCGACTAGGTTGAACTGGACACGCCTCGCCAAAATGAGGCAAAACGTTATCTTAAAAAAAAAAAAAAAGAAGCTCAAAAAAAAAAAAAAAAGAATGCCTGCATTATTAGGAATGACTAAACATTATAAAGTAATATTTGCCATTCAAGAGACAAATCTCAATCTTCAACAACATTTTTCTATCCTTGAATATAAAATCTTTCGAAACGATAGGAAGGATAACCAATAAGGAGGAGGAATGGCATTCATGGTTCATAAAGCGTACATAATAACTGACTGGAAATCTTGTGGAACAGACAATTTAGGACTACATATAATAGGAGTGAATTAGGGGAAATAAAAATCATTAACCTCTATTGAATTAGGGGAAATAAAAATTATTAACCTCTATTGTTGAGGTAGTAATATAAATGATAGGGATCTTGCAGAAGTAAAGAAGAGATTAAGCAATAAATCTATTGTAGTGGGAGATTTACTTTTGAACAGAATAAAACAGAAATCAGAAAAAATCTTGTCCGAGGAACAGGCTGGCTTTAGACCAAAAAGAAGTACCTCAGAAAAAATCTTCAATATTAGATTACTGATCTAAAAACATTTCCAGCATCAACACGATTTATACCATAACTTCATCGATTTCACAAAAGCCTTTGATCGAGTCTGGCATGAAGGCTTATGGCAAATAATGAGAAAATTCAATTTTGATACCAACATCATAGATATCATTGAAGCACTATACAAGGACGCAAGCAGTGCTGTTTTTGCAAGCAATGACATTGGATAATTTTTCAAAACAACTGTAGGAATTCGCCAGGGATGTATCCTGTCCCCAGTGCTCTTTAATATATATCTAGAACATATTATGCAGGAGGCTCTCTACGATTATAAAACAACCATATCGATTGGAGGCTGACCTCGTTGCAATCTACATTTTGCTGATGATATCAGTCTGATAGCTGGAACAGAATCAGAACTTGAAGACCTTACCTCTAGACTGGAGAAAGTAACAAGAACGTATGGGATGGAAATTAATATAGAAAAAGCAAGATATTGGTGAATAGCCATAAGAAACATGTTCCGACCAACATTACGTTAAATGGGCAAACGTTAGAAGAAGTTAACACCTTTAAATATCTCGGGTCCACTATATGTAGTGATGGAAGATCAAGTAAACAAATCAAGACAAGACTTGAGATGGCCTCAGCTGCCATGACAAGGCTGAATGTGATCTGGAAAAGTAACATCAGTTTTCCTGTGAAGATCAAATTATACAAATCACTTGTATTATCTATTCTCTTGTATGGGTGTGAGGGCTGGACACTCGCTGCAGACACGGAGTGAAGGATTCAGGCTTTTGAGTAGCCTATAAATGTTATAGAAGAATTTTGCGCATTTGTTATAGAGAGCACAAAACAAATGTCTATGTTAGAGAGAAAATAAACACCTATGCAGGCCATCAAGAACCACTTTTGTCAATAGTGAAACGTCAAAAGCTTGCCTGGTTTGGGCATGTAACTTGTCATGACGCCCTTTCGAAAATGATCCTCCAGGGAACAGTCGAAGGTAAATGGAGAAGAGGAAGGCAAAGAAAATCCTGGGCTGATAACATCAAAGAATGGGCAGGACACGGTTTTTCCACACTTGTACGCATTGCTGAGGATAGAGAGCAGTGGAGGACCCTGTCTGCTGATGCTTCCACCATGGCACCCCTACGACCCATGACGGGTTACGGGTTGAGATGAGATGATGAGTGGGAGATTTCAGTGATCACCACACAGTTTAAGGAGGTAATTTGATAGACAAATCAGGACAAATATTGTCAGATTTAATCGAAAACAATGAATTAATCATACTAAATGATGGTTCATTAACAAGAATTAATCCTTGTATAAATTAACAAGATACAGCAATTGATATAAGCATCGGGACACCCAGTCTTGCAAGTACAGAATATGAAATTATTGAGTATACAAACTCACATCATCTGCCCATTGAACATGATAATAAATGACACTTAAAAACCAAACAAGCTGATAAATGTGAATCTCTGAACTCTTCAGCATTTGGATCTAGGAACGCTTACGGCATAAGGTTCTTAGATAAACGCAAATTGGTTATGATGTTGGCCCCAATTATTTCTCATTAACCATTGTGTTGTCTAATTGGGAAAAATGTGCGTTTGATTTTTGCGATATTGGCTACATGTTTAACCTTTCAGCTGTTATTCATTGCAGCAGTTCAGTTTGTGGAGTTGTTATGCAAACATATTTACAGACGGGCACAATGGGCTAATCACCTGTTTGCCAAGTCACTTCGATTACATGTCCCGCCCATGGGCCTTGTGCACTTGGGTCCCCTCTACACCTCGTTTCACGGGGTAAAAAAGGTTCCGATTATGAGATGAGATGACATATTTACAGACTGTTATTGTTGTTCAGAATCAACATTGTTGAGGTATTACGCGCATGTTGTAGGTTTAAGAGAAATTATAACCACTAGCACAAAAGAGAAAACCAATGGTGGTGAAGATGACATAAAGATGGAAGAACTGAAGGCAGCACTGGAGAAAATCAAGCAGCAGTGCATGATGGTATACCACCAGAATTGGTTAAGTACATGGGAGCATCAGGCGACCTATTGCTCTTAAGTGTCCTACTACAGGCAGCGTGGTGCAACAAGGCCATACCAAAGGATTGGGAGATTGCTCTCATAACACCGATTTTCAAAAAGGGTGACGGACGGTGTACTCATCCATAAAAAAGAGCGAGTTGCGTGATACTGTGGTTTCCGGTGCACCTTCTGGTCCAGTATAGACGACTTCAGCACTTCTTCAATGGGAGAGTGGACTCATCCCTGTCCCAACTGGCTGGGAAAATGATTTCGCCTGAACCTCGTCTGCTGTCCCATCTAGCTTCCCGCTAGGGATTGAAACCCCAACCTTCAGCTGGATTACTGGGCAGAACTGGGTCCACTGCTTGTAGGTGAGGTAGGCTTGAGCATGAGAGGCTGAGAGACATTGTGAGTCCTATGTTGCGCATCATGCCCCATGGACCCCAAAAAGGGTGACAATCGACAATGTGGAAACCATAGAGGCATATCCCTTCTCAGTGTCCCTGGTAAAATCTACTCTAGAATCCTACACCTAGCTGAGCCACAGTTGAATGAAGTCCAGTGCGGATTCCGAGCAAACCGTAGTACTCAAGACCTAATCTTCACACTCAGACAGCTGAGTGAAAAGGCCCTTGAGTATAAGAGTGAGATCCATCTTTATTTCATAGATCTGGAAAAGGCGTTTGACAGGGTCCCCTGGAGCAAACTTTGGAACTGTTTGGCAAGGAAGAACATTCCAGCACCTCTGATTCATGCTATACAGAGCTTCTACAAGTCTTGCAGAAATTATGTGAGGACAGCAAACCATAAGCCAGAAGAGTTCAGGACTACCACTGTAGAGGTGGGCAAATCGACACACTCCGCTGTTTCGAGACAGTCGGCTCAGTGATTTAAACTGTGTTGAAACAGTGTGTCGACACAACGGCACTATTGCCCGTATCGGGAGAAAGAAGTCTCTAATAGACAGTATACATTACTATACATGAACTGTTTTTACTTGCGTGCTACTGTCGTGTGTGAAAATCTATGGCATTTCGTGTGACCACAATTCAATATTTTTACACAAGTCTTCATTATGATGAAATAAAAAGGAGATATGATGATAGCTGCAGTATATGTGAAAATAATAAAAGACAACAATAATAATAACAGTAATAATAACACATGATATCAAACTAGAGTAAGCTAGTTTTGGTAGACAATGATTCAAATCCACACCGAGTACACAGATATCAGCAGAGCTAATAAAGTGTCCATTACATTTATACGAACGCACGGACACTTTCAACTTTAACATAGTGCCTAAAACATTGACAACTGCAGCACTGACACAATTTCCAGTGTCTATAACTTCTCAGCAAAAATAATATCACTTGTAAAATCAAGTCATCATAACACATCCCTGAAAAATATGACATGTTTGATATTCCATACTAATGTTCCGAACGGTTGATTCAAATTTTACAAAGGCCCACGGAAGGTGAGACAGTGTGTCTCTGCAAAACAGCGAGGCAGACAGAAACTGAAACTGTCAAAATAACAAGCAGGCTGTGTGTCGAATCTTTCGGACTCGATGCTGTTTCGACGCATTGTTTCGACACATACACACAGTAGCCATCTCTATACCACTGGTGTAAGACAAGGTGATATCCTGTCACCTTATCTTTTCATACTCCTCATGGAAGATGTGATCAAGGCATGTAAGGAGAGAACAAGAAAGTATTCAGTGGGGTACTGGAAAATGAGACAGATCTGTATTTCAGAGCTGGCATTTGCTGATGATGTTGCCCTGATTGCTAAATCAGAGGCACATCTCCAATCCAACCTGGAAGTCTAGAAGAAAGAGCTGGAGAAGAGAGGGGTGGTCATAAGCAGTTCTAAAACAAAATCCATGGTGATATCACAAGAAGAAAGAAGACATCAGATTAATCTGGGAGAACAGGTCCTGGAGCAGGTCGACCACTTTAAATACCTCAGAGCTATTATAGACCGAAAGGGAGGCATCAAAGAAGAGTTGGCCACTCGAAAAGCAGCAGCTGGGAGACTTTTTTAGGCCATAAATCGAGGATTCCTCAGCAAGAGAGGGGTTGGTAAGAAAATGAAGATAGCTGTATACTGCTCCACCTATGTCCTAGTCTTGATATATGGATGCGAGTCATGGGCAATGACTACAACCCACAAAAGCCAGATCCAAACCTCAGAAATGAGGTATCTGAAGAAGGTGGTTGAAGTAACAAGAAGAGACATGGTCCGCAACCAGATGATACTTCAAGGCCTAAAATCCCACCCCATGCAGACCCAAGTAGAACAGTCCCAACTAAGATGGTTTGGCCATGTCTGCAGAATGGGAGAAGATCGGCTACCACGACAAGCATGGGAAACAAAGAGCCAGGGATCCAGACCCCCAGGACGACCAAGAGTCTGCTGGGAGGACAACATTAAACAATCTTTGAAAGATCGAGGACTAGAATGGAACCAGGCCAGGAGGAAGACAGCCAATAGGATAGTATATCACTCTCTCCTCCAAACCTCTACATCTCACGGTAGAAGGGGAATGACTAAGTAAGTAAGCATAGGTTTAAGATACAGTGTATTCTTGAGTACTTAAGCCACACAAAGAAACAGGTATTTAGTATAAAACACTGTCACAGAGACATGCTTGGACCATCAATGACAAGATGGTTTTAGACATCAGTCATAACTTTACCCCAGACAAAAGCTAGTGCAATAGAATGTTCAGACATTAGAACCAAAAGTCGAGGGGTAAACTTATAGTTGGATTGAGTTGTACTTGAATATATGTGGTAAAAATAGAAATGATCGAAACCCTAGAGGATTTTGGTTTAGATAAAATCACATGTCTGTGTGATGATTTGAATAACTGAGGATGCATGCCACATGACCTGAAGACATCAGTCTTACCTTTGCCCCAGAAAAAAGCCAGTGCAGTAGAATGTTCAGACATTAGAACTATCATCCTGACAGTTAAAATACTGCTCAAGATATAAAAAGGTAGTCCCAAAGCTGAAACTGCCGTAGGAAAGTGACATATTAGATCTTCACCATACTAGGTCCAACTTTTTATGAGGTGGGGTAACTATTTCCCTTCCTCACTGCCTTTGCCTTTCATAAGTCAGGAGCAGAGTCAGACACCCATTTACAACTGAGTAGACTTGAGCGTGATGACATCAGTTTACAATCCAGGAACCTGGTAACTGTGTGTCAAGGGGAAAGCACTCTAAACTGCATAGCTAATTAATCACCGCTCAGGATACACAGGAGAGGAGAGAATTAAAAAAAAGTAAACTGGATTTTTTATGAACATTTAGGGTTTTGACAGAGTAGCAGGAAGAGAAGTTAGTATTTTGTATAAGAAAAGTGAACCTTCAATGTGAAGATAGCACCTGATGATGGTAAGAATACTAGCAACAAACTATACAAAGACCCTAACAAGTGTTTATATATGCTTATTAGACTGCATGAAGACTTTTGACAGTCAGTCCTGGTTAAGAAATGGAATGCCTTGAATAAATAGGTCTTAATGGAAACATATAAGACCAATTAGTAAACTATACTGGAAACAACTAAGACAGTAAGATCTGGCAAGAATTATTCACAATATATTGATTGATAGGGAGTAAGACAAGGATACACATCGTCCCCATGCCTACTAAACATGTACATAGAAACAATTTTCAAATTGGTAGAAGAAATGCCAGGGTTAATTAAACATCAAATAAAGATCAAAAGATAATTTAGATATGCAGATGATAGTTTTGTTAACTGAAGACAAACAAGACTTGCAAGAACTAGTGAAGTAAGTAAACACCATAAGTCATGAATATAGACTGAACATTAACACTGAGAAAAGAAACACTTATGATGCTTCGCAAAACAGATTAAAAAAGGTCAGTTAAAAAAAGTAAGAATAAATGGGAAATGTTGAAGCTAATCACAAGTTTCTCTTATCTTGAGCACCTTGCACAGATAAAGGCAGGGTTCAGATAAGTAAGCAGTGCAACCTCACCATAGAGAAAAACAAGATTCTCAAAGCTGATTACCAGAATGTCAAAGTGGTGAAGAGACAGCTAGATGAATGCAGAGAGGAAACATATAGCTATAGAAAATATTTAAAAGGCATCCAACCATAGAATGTTGTGATGAGGCATGAACAGGAAGTCCATACCTCAGTGGCCATTGGAAAAGGTTCAAACAAGTTTACACCTGAGCCAGAGACTTCGGTAACAGCCACAGTATCCATTGTGGAAAACAGGTGTATTGTTAAAACCAAGAAAGTGTTCCTCACAGACTCCATATCAGCCAAAACAGCCCTAAGGAACTACAAAAACTAAGAATCAGACAGCCTCTCAGAAGCATAATGGACACTAACTATAAAATCAAGAAAGTGGAAGAACAGTAGAATAGGAGGGTTGAAATGATGCCACAAGGTCATCAGTGTGGAACTGATGACAAGTACCAGACAGGTGCCAATGGAAATAGAGATAAGAAGATGCTGGTGATAGATAGGTAACATACTGAGGATATCTGCTGATAGCATTCCAGGCAGTCCGTGTTCTGAAATACCCAGTGTGTGAGTAGTAGAGATAGACGAAAAAGTACATGGAGAAGAGAACTGGTAAATTCATTAAGTAACCTTTTTAAAAAAGTCACTATACTAGACCTTTGTTAGTTGTGTTATAGGTCTGTGAGTATAAGTGGTAGTTAACATAATCTAAAAAAACAAATGAATAAATAAATAAAATACAAATTTGTAAATTATATATTTTGTACCACATTCTAAACTTTAAAAATTATAATTTCAATGTTTAGTGCTTTATAAAGTGCCAGTTAATGAATTTAATTGTTTGCTTACAGAAAAAATTACTTTTCTTGCTTATTAATAGATCAATACTACTAAGCGGAGGAAGGCTCGTTCTCTGTTAGATCTCATCGTGACACGAGGAGCCAATGCCCTTGATTTTCTGTATGCTGCAGTTTTAGAGGAACACCTTTTTGAGGCAGCTGACATCTTAAAACCAGGAAATGCTCCACATGAGCCTAAAGAAATGAGCAAACCAGCTTTCCAGTCAGTGAAATATGAGTCACCAGAGGAGAGTCTTCCAGACAGTAAGCTGTTCCATTAGTCACTAAGTTGTCTCCATTCTCTTACTCATGAACTCAACCAATTAGTTATTTGTTATTGTTAATTAGAATCAACATCATTGCACTCTGGGCAAACCCATAAGTGCTCTGTTTCCCTCAGCAAATGTCGAAGGGTATGAATGCTAACTGTTCCTGTGGTTGGTTGTATACTCACCTGATGCATCCTCTCATACGCCCATCTGTCGTACATTTTTAGATAGGCATAGAGATTTATTTGGTCCTGTCTGAGTAGAGGGTGGGGTATATGAGAAAGAAAGGTGTTAGAATAGATTCCACGAGTGAATAGATTAAGGTGAAGATCCGTCTCTGGAATGAGTGGTTTCTCTAGTCCAGCCTATCTATATGACTATCTTTAGAAGAAGACGATCTATCAAACCTCCATATAAGTATAATTATAAGTTTACTAAACACCCACACACACAATTATGTGACAACAAGACACACAAACGTGAAAACTATGGTAAATGGATATGGGTCTGACCAACATGCTAAATTAAGTTTTGTTTAGTTTATTATCACTTAAACTTTACAACATCAAACATAAACTCAATATAATCATGTTTACAGACATATGAAAATAACCCAATAAGTGCCCTCCCCCCTGTTGAGAAAAGATCCCAAAGGAAGTTAATAACCCAAAAGGTCAAAGATTAACACTAGGGTATAGAATAGACAGTAAAGAAAAGAACAAAGTTTCTACTTAAGCTATCCAGTAAAATACTCAGGTTAGCGAAATAAAAAAATAGTATAGTTAGTACAATGATTGTAACAGAGAAAACTATTTACTCTCTCTCTCAGTCTCTCACTCTATCATCTGTGGCCACAAACACTCTTGCTTACCTAATACTGGTGCAGTTATCCCTTGGAAAATTATTATAGTCTGAACATATATTGTCAGTTGGGTTGCCAAATCCGGCCCCAGACCAGCCTTGGTATCTAATAATAATTACAAGGTGGTCGCCAAAGTTGGTGGTTTAATTTTTCCTGGATGAATCCTGTGTCACCGCATATAGTTACTGAAGCAAGATGTTCTCGGGACGTTTCACAGTTACAAAAATAAAAGGAGGAAAAGTAGTTCCTGTATTGTCTAGCCTCTGGTTGCTCAGACAAAAAAAAATTATGATATGAAAAAAAAACTGATAATGATGTTATATCCTATTGGCTGATTCTTATGGTGAGTACCGATTTTGAAACAGCGTAGTTTTTCTGGATCACTTAATCTGGTGTCTGAAACAAAACTGTCTCCGAGGATTAGGGATAAAGGGATGCAGACGTGTGCAATTCCTGGAATAGAGAAATCCAAAACAATGATTTTCACAACTCTTTGATTCAACGTGAAACTGATCACAAATACATGAATTCAGTCAATTCTTTGTTCACTTCACTCATATTCATTTCAAAACAGATTACAAATACACAAATTCAGATGGCCACATTGAGAATAATAGTGGAGAAAGTCTAGAATGGAATTCGTCTTTTTACATTGCATTTGTGGACTATGAAAAGGCATTTTTTAATGAATCACTTGGGAAATTGATGCTGCATTATGGAGTTCCCATGGAAATTATGAACTTAATAAAGAAAACTTATGAAAAAATTACATGCAGAGTTCTTCATGAAGGATAACTTACATAACCATTTTGAATAAGAACTGGAGTGCGACAGGGATGCCTCATGTCTCCATTTGTTTTTTTAACTGGCGATAGATTGGGTTATGAAAACATCTACGACATACTGCAGAAATGGAGTCCTGTGGAATCTGAATAAACAGCAAGATGATCTAGATTTTGCCAATGACTTGGCTCTTCTGTTCCATAACCATTAGCAGATGCAAGACAAAATAAAAATACTCGATGAGAGGTCACAGCAAGTGGGTCTGAAAATACACAGGGAAAAGACAAAGATGATGAGAATAAATGCAAGAAATGATAACAAGATTGAACTTGAAGAAACGCTGCTAGAAGATGTGGAATCATACACATATCTTGGCAGCAATATAGACAAAGTTGGAGGGACAGACAATCATATCAAAATAAGAATACAAAGGCAAGAGTAAATGGCCTTATAGTGGACTTCATAATGGTAATGCCTCATGTTTCCAAAGTATTCAATGTCTGAAGTGTCAGAGGCCATTTCATTGCACTGGGATATATATGGAAATTAAGAGAAATCACGTCCAACACTAAAATAAGATTCTTCAACTCAAATGTCAAGTCAGTCCTATTGTATGGCTCTGAAACATGGAGAACAGCAAAAACAACAACCACAAAGCTACAGACTTTCATAAATGGGTGCTTGCATAGAATAGAAGGATTAAAATGGTATGACAGGATCATTATTGTGGAACTGCTGACAAGAACCAGGCAAGTGCCAGTAGAACAAGAGATGAGAAGAAGATGATGGCGATGGACACACATTGAGGAAACCTATGGATAGCATTAAAAAACAGTTCTTGGTCTGGAGTCCAAGGGTAAGAGAGGCAGACGTAGACCAAAAACACATGGAGAAGAGAGCTGGAGACAGAAGTGAAAATGATGAGGAAAATGTGAAAAGAACTTGAGCTGATGGCACGTGACAGGAGGACTTGGCATGTGTTTGTTGAAGGCCTATGCTCCTTGGGGAGCTAAAGGGTATTGATTGATTGATATGTCTCAAAACTGATCACAAATTCAGATTCTTTGTTCATTTACTTCACTCATATACAGCTGATAACTGATCACAAATACATGAATTCAGCTTAAATGTTGTTCACTGTTGTCATAACTATAACTTTTAAAGTAAAAGTGATACATTTTGTCAATACTGAGAGAAAGGTACAGAAATGTGTGTGCTGTTTATAAGTAAAAATGAAATAATATGGTTATATTAAGCATGCTATATTATTCATATGAGAATAATGAGTGATAATATAAAATATAGTTATTTAAAGTGTGTTTGTAAAATAAAAAGAAAAAAAAAAGAATGGCAACAGATGATGTCCATATTTGGTTCACAGTATATCAGCAAGAAGAAAATATCTTTTAGTAGGAAGCCACTTTTATGTGACATGTTCATTCATTAACTTTTCTATCTTTTGCCATTAGTTCAAGGTATTTCCATGTCTTGCTTGTTCCATTTAAGTTTGTCTCATATTCTCTTCTTCTTTGTGTGTCTTTTTTGGTCTACCTCTTGTTTCTTACACTGGGTATTCCATAACTAGGTCTGTCTTGTAATATTATCAGCTGATTTCCTTAATATATGTCTTATCCAACTGCAATATAATTTCCTATTGGCTTGTTCTGCTGGTATGTTTCTTAGTTTCTTTTTGTTTTTTTAAGCACATTCACGTTTCCAAACTTGTAATGTTAATGTTAATCAGAATTGATGTCATTGCACTCTGGTCAAACCCATAGGTGCTCACTCTCCCTCAGCAAATGTCGAAGGGTATGAATGCTAAATGTTCCTGTTGCACACTGGTTGTATAAACGCCAGTTGCGTCATATCATACGCCAATTCCTGCTGGTCCTACGTTTGATGCCAAATTCCAGCAGTCTCAGCCTTGATAATTCATTGATTGCAGTGTCATTCTCTTATAGGCGATCATGAATTGTCTTCAGTATTTCTCTCTTATCCATGTTCAATTCACCTATGGGTGCTCTTGAAGCTAGTCTGTCAGCTCTTTCTTTGCCGCGTACCCCTGCATGACCAGGACAGTAGATCCATATCAGTTCCTGAAGATTCGATGCTTCTGTGGAGGTTGTCCATTCATGTCAGAGCCATCCATTTTGGACCTTTCGAAGCATAGATTGTGAGTCTGATACAATAACTGCCTTTGTTAATAAAGTCTCAGACAGCCATCTTCAGGCAGCAGTAACTGCTGTACCTCCATTCTCATGCTGGAGGTTGTTATCATGTAAGCCCCACTGTGTTCAGCGATGGTTCTGCCCTTTACTCTAGCAGAGAAGCACCACCCTGATTTATTACCACGGGTTACAGACCTATCAGAGTACACAATGGCATCATCATCCTCAGCATAAACATTTATAAGCTGATCAATTTCCAGCTCTGCTCTCCCATTGACCCAAGTTCTGCACTCTCTACCAAGGCTGATGATGACTTGCTGGTAATACATCCAGCTCTCATCGGACTTACTCCACTCGTCTCCCTTAAACATATTTTCAACTGTGGGCACCTGTCTAATAGTCCCCATGACATCCCCCTCTTTATTCTTGCTCCTTTGATGTCAGCTATGTTCCCATGCAGGGGATGCCTTTTGTCTGTGGTTACTCGCATATACGCTTTTACCTGGCCATCGTTTATCTGGATCTAACTGACAGCAATCCAAGAATGTGCCGCATCATCACAATGGGGGTATCTCACGTACAGCCAAAGACTAGACACATCCCTTCATTTTGAATGCATTCCAGTCGTTCACACTGTGATATTGACAGCATGAGTATTCCCAGGCCATACTCGATTACAGACAAGACCAGCTGATGATACAGGAGAGACATTAATTTCTGCTCCAGGTGCACTGCAGCCACTGTTTTTAAGGCTGCCAGACCTCTCTTGCACTTCTGTATGATGTGATCAACATGGTGCTTATATGATAGCCCACGATCGAATGTTACTCCAAGATATTTCAACTTGTTCTGCCTTTCAATTTTCTGTCCACTGAGAGTAATGTCTGGAAGATCTGCTTTCAATATGGAGTTGTTCCAAACTTGTAAAAACAATGTAAATCCATGTATCCTGCACAAACAAACACTTATGAGAGTCTTCCTTGTGGGCTGTTGGTTTTTTGTTTGTTCTCCATCTTTCAGAGGCATCCAATATGGCTACCTTGACATTTGAGTTGAAGATTCTTTTTTCTTTGTTGGACTTGATTTCTTTTGATTTCCAAATATTTCTCATTACAGTGAAAGCCTTCTCACCTTTTGTATTCTAATTTTGATGCAAGTCTATTTCACCTCTTCTGCATTGCTGTGAAGGTATGTTTGAAATCACATCTCGTGGGGATGTTTATGCTAGTTCAGTCTGGTTATCATTTGCTGCATTTATTCTCATGATCTTTGTTGTTTCTCAGTATATTTTCAGAAATTCTTGCTGTGAGCTAGCATCAGGTACTCTCAATTTGTTTCTTATCCACTTACCAATATGGACAGAAGAGTAAGGTCTTCGGCAAAAATTTATATCTTTGAGCAATTTTCTCAGTCTTCTGACTTTCATTTCTTTCTTTCTTTTTTGGTGTTGCTGTTTTCATCATCAAGTCTGCAGCCAGCAAGAAGAGACATGGTGACACACCCCAGTTCTTATGTGAGTGGGTTATATTCTTCATTTGATATTTTCACGTTTTCTTTATTAGGTTAATGATCTAATGGGGGAAGTTCATATTGGTAATGTCTCATATGTTTCCAAAGTGATTCACTGTCTGAAGTAAAGGCCATTTATTGTTCAGAAATCCAGTGTACAGTAGTGAGTTCCATTCCAAGTTTTTTTTGATTGCTTGTTACTGAATTTTCTAGGCTGCATGTGATGGGTAGCCAGCGCCTTGTCCAGCCTTCCTTTGTCACCTTCATCTTAGTAACAGTACAGTGTTACTATTCTTTTCTCCCCGTTTGGGCCTCTGTAACACACAGTCAGTAGGTGACATATATTGGGTGAGGATTTTGAAAGCAAGGAGCTATTTTTCATTGGAAATACTAAGTACAGTTATAATAGAAGTAGAAAGCTAAACTTTTTAAATTTCAAATGCTAAATACAAAATTATTATCATGCAACCAAGAAGCTGTTTTTAAAATGATTAAAGCTTAACTCTTACAGACCGGAATTTTTTCATCAGTTTTGCCAGAATTAATTTTTACCTTAAAGCAGTACCTTTATAAAATCTAAACTTTCTGATTTACTACCCAACAAAGACACACATGTGGTGGAAACAGCGATAGATTGATCAATTTGTTGTTGCCCTAAGACGCCATTAGGCGTACTGGCCACATACTGCTTTGCCGGTTGGTGGCTAAGGATGGAAGAGAGAAAAGACACACATATTATACATCACAGTAAAGATAAATGAATGTAGAATTGGAATATGAAGGATTGTTAGTGATATTCTACATATAGTACTCAGTTATGAGTCATAATGTAGACCACTTTCAAGAAAAGACTCATTTTAGTGAATGAAAAATGTACTTACCAACCCACGCATAAAGACTAAAATATTATCCAGAGAGATCCAGGGTCTTTTAAAATAACACTAATCCATATTTGAATATTATTTACAAGTGTCAGCTTCCTGTGATATTTTGTTAATGTTTTACAAACCATCCAGCGAACCATATAAACATTAAAGAAATTTGGAAATAAAAAGGACATTAAAGGCCGCTTGAGCTTTTAAATTAAATCATAGAAAAGTGTAGAGAATTCAACGTTGACCTACATACTTGTTTCATTGATTACACAAAGGCTTTCGATTGTGTACAACATCAGCAGTTATGGGCTATTATGAAAAATATGGGATTTCCAAACCACCTTATACAACTCATCGCACTGCTGTACCAAGAACAACAGGCAGCCGTAAGAATAGAGGGGGAAACATCAGAATGGTTTGAAGTACAGAAAGGAGTAAGACAAGGCTGTACCCTTTCCCCTTACCTGTTTAACATTTATGCCGAGAATATCATGAGAAACGTAAGAGATGACCAAGAACACACAGAGTTTGACTCATTTAACATCGGCGGGTACCAGATCCCGGAAATCAGATATGCTGACGACACAGTCCTCCTATCGACCAACCCAGAAGGACTTGAACAATTACTTCTGTCCACCAAAAAAACACAGCGAGGCCCAGAATCTATACCTAAACACCAAGAAGACCAAAGTATTGACAACAGACAAAGTAAAGACCAAACCAGAAATTGAAATTGATAACGAAGAACTGGAAAGTGTCAATGAATTCGAATACTTAGGATCAATCATTAACAGCTCTGGCGACTGTGCAGTAGAAATTAAAAGAAGACTTGCAATTGCTTCACATAAGCTAATACAGATGAAAAACCTATGGCAAGGCACAAGCAAAGAAACAAAGTTACAACTGATCAGAGCATGTATATTCCCAGTAGCAACATACGGCTGCGAGACTTGGACACTCAATAAAACAGTTGCAAAAAAGATTACATCATTCGAAATGAAATGCTACAGAAGGATGTTGAGAATACCCTGGACAGAAAAAAAGACCAACAGAGAAGTACTGCACTCACTAAATGTACAGGAACATTGGCTCCTAAATACCATCGCAATAAGGAAGCTGAAATTTTTCGGTCATATAAAAAGACATAATAGTCTGGAAAAAACAGTGATGGAAGGCATGGTCCCTGGAAAAAGGGGAAGGGGTCGACCTAGACGACGGTGGACCCAGGACATCACCGAGCGTCTGAACTTGTCTTTGGCTGATGCAGGTCGACTTGCCCAGAATCGTGATGCGTTCAGAGCAGCTGTAATGGAGACAACGTTCTGGAAAGAATACGTCACATGATGATGATTGTATTGTTATTATACAACAAAGACACACATATTATACATCACAGTAAAGATAAATGAATGTAGAGTTAGAATGTGAAGGATTTTTAGTGGTATTCTACATATAGTATTCATAATATAGACGACTTTCATGAAAAACCTCATTTTAGTGAATGAAAAATGTAATTACCAACCCATGCATAAAGACTGAAATATTATCCAGAGAGCTCCAGGGTCTTTTAGAATAATACTAATTCATATATGAATATTATTTACAAGTGTCAGCTTCCTGTGATATTTTGTTAATGTGTTACAGACCATCCAGCGAACCATAAAAACATTTTTTTAATAAAAAGAAGAAATTCAAGGCCGCACAAATTTTAAATTAAATCATACATTGTATTGTTATTATACAACAAAGACACACATATTATACATCACAGTAAAGATAAATGAATGTAGAATTAGAATATGAAGGATTTTAGTGATATTCTACATATTTTATTCAAGTTTGACTAATAACATAGACTAATTTTTAATAAAAACTCATTTTAGTGAATGAAAAATGTACTCACCAACCCATGCATAAAAACTGAAACATTATCCAGAGTGCTCCAGCATCTTTTAGAATAACACTAATCCATATATGAATATTATTTACAAGTGTCGGCTTCCTGTGATATTTTGTTAATGTTTTACAAACCATCCAGCAGACCATACCATCATTATTAAAATAAAAAGAAGATATTCAGGGGCGCATGAACCTTTAAATTAAATCATATATTGTGTTGATATTACACAACAAAGGTACACAAATTATGTTTCATAGTAAAGATTAATGTATTTAGAATTATAATATTGGGCCGTATTTAGAATTATAATATTGGGCCTTTTAAGTGATATTCTTCATATTATATTCAATTATGAGTAATAATGGAGACTATTTAAAAAAAAAAAAACTCATTTTAGTGAATGAAAAATGTACCCACCAACCCATGCATAAAGACTGAAATATAATTCAAAATGCACCATGGTTTTCTAAAATAACACTAATCCATATATGAATATTAGTTACAAGTTTCAGCTTCCTGTGATGTTTTGTTAATGTTTTACAGACTCTACAGCAGACCATCATTATTAAAATTTGGAAACAAAAAGATTAAATTCAAAGTAAATCATATATTGTATTGTATTTACATTATTATGCATAACTTACTTACTTAGTCGTTCCCCTTCTACCGTGAGGTGTAGAGGTTTGGAAGAGAGAGCGCCAGACTATTCTATCAGCTGTCTTCTTCCTGGACATGGCCAAACCATCTTAGTTGAGACTGTTCTTTTTGGGTCTGCAGTGGGTGGGATTTTAGGCCTTGATGTATCGTCTGGTTGCGGACCATGTCTCTTCTTGTTACTTCAACCACCTTCCTCAGATACCTCATTTCTGAGGTTTGGATCTGGCTTTTATATTATGCATAAACAATATGTAAATAATTTTATCTGAAAGGATATTTACATTTTAGTCAATGGTGGCTTGTGTATGCCATATTTTGAAGCAGAGTGTTGGGTGGAGGTGAGGATGATCATCGCAACCCTCGCAAATAAAATTTGTTCTTTTTGGAGAATCTGGTTTGCTGCAGACTCTACATCTTCTGTCTTTTTCTGTATAAGCTATCATATGCTTAGCTCCTTCAAGCCTCTGAATTGGGTTGGCTGTCCTTGGTCTTCCAGGGGTTGCCTTGATACTCCTCTGTGGCTCGGGCATTAGATCGGCGGCCCACAGCAGTAAAGCATCAATCAGAGATAGTTTGAACTGTTTTAGTGTCATTTTTCTACTGCCTGTGAGCCTATAGAGGATTAAAGCATTGGTACAAGTAATTTCCATTATCCAGTAGAATATTTTTTTCCACCACTTGTTGCTGCGTTGTTTGTGAATGCCATAATACTCAAGCATTTGATCAGCACTGTCACATCCATTCATACTTTGATTATAGTCATGGACTGTTATTGGCTTTGGTTTTGTCGTAGTAGTCACCCAGTACAAAGCAAAGATGAATCTGTAGTTTGCCAGCATTTCCTTTCCATGTGTGGTATGGAAAGTGCTTTTATTTCTAATGGAAAGCCAATTCGGTTTGACTGGAGGGTGCCAGTATAGTATTGCTTTTGCTGAAGCAAATAGTCAATGAGTGCCCCCTGGTGGTGTAGAACCTGTCTGCAATTATATGATAACCAGTTCCAATTTGCTGCAATAGAGTTCCAAAGACTTTTATTGCCATCCCACTATTGGTGTCTGTGCTTGGATCGTAAGAGGTATCCGCTCTGTAATAAGTAAGCAGAGATAAAACATACCAAAACTCTTTATATGATACTTACTAGGGTTAGTTGCATTAAATTGCTTGTATTTCCATCTCCCTTTAAATCCTACAATCATTTCATCAACCGAAACATTTTCAAAGGGCATAAAGGCATTATTGAAATTTTCAATCAAAGAGTTGATGAATGGCTCCACTTTACTTTTCCCCTCAGCATCAGGCTCGCCCACATGGAACATTGTTTGATAGATAGACAAAAATCTATCTCTTTCAAAGTTTTTGTGATAAAATGGAGCATAAAGGCAATCAGTTTCTGATGAATAATAATCTCTAATAGAAGGTCTGGGATCAATGCCCATAGCATGTATTGTGGCCATAAATTTTAACAACTCATAGTTTGATAGTGCTGTCCAGTTTGAAAATCTTGATCTTTTTAAGGATGGATTATTTTTAAGTACTTTAAGTTTTGAATACTCATTTACAGAATGTACTATTGAGTTTGCAATGTCATCAGTAAACAATGTCCTATAGCAGTCATATGGAGTTGATGCCTCACTAAGACCAAAGTCACCATGTACTCCTGGTGTGCGACCGTATTTGGAATGAAATCTAAATGCGTTTTGGGTCTCTGTAATACTGATGTTTGGTACTGAAATCCATTCATCACCAATTGTCCCTTGTTGCTCCTTGGTACTAATGCGTTTCCCCCTTTTTGTCGATGATTTGGTCAAAACTTTGTGTCGTTTTGTAACACTAGGGCCTGGCTGTGACCACGAACACAGCTCCCTAGCCTTTTCTACAGATAAAAAAGACCTATGTTTTGATAAACATGATGTAGTTGGTTCGCTAGACATTGTCTGTATAAACAACAATAATCACCTGATCGAAAGCTGACAGATTTACCGTATTTTCACAGTGAAATTTGCTAGAACACGCGTGTTTCCGAATCACAACTTAAAGATAGCGCTCTTCTGAATAAAAAAAGAGTAACTTCCGTTATGTTAAAATACCGAATTACGAAAATACGGAACAAATTGTATGAAACACAAAAGTGACGCTATGAGCGTTATCTCGGCTTGTAGGGGGTTTACGGAAGTACGCTACCAGCATCGTTTCGGCCTGTAAGAGTTAATGCAGAGTTATAGCAACATTTTTTTTTTTTCGAGATCCAGTAATTCCTGCAATATTTCTTTTTGAGTGTGTGGTACAAAATATATCATTTACAACTTTATTGTCTTTAAGCTTTCTTGCATGTTTAGAAGCAAATTGTATGTCTTTAAAGTAAAGACGTTTAATAATATTTAATTCATAAATTTAGATAATAAGTAAAGAAAACGTGCATACTTCTGTACACCAAGAATAAGCCAGGGAATAATTGTCGGACTGAGAACTTGTCACTGCAGACTTAAATACTGTCCATACATTAAGTAATAAAGTGGACAAGCATATATGCTTTTGTATGAGGATAAAAAAGCAAATAATAGGACATGTTCTTCGAGAATGCCAGCTCTATGAGAAACGCAGACTGACAACATGGCAATGACCATCGCACTGAGAAAGACTACCCATTTTATGAGAGAGATAGATGCGGTTATTTGACAGTGAAAACCAAAGATCTAATGCAGAAATAATTGAATGCACTAGAATTAACAACATCATTGATTAAATCAAAAAGAGAAAACAGGGATGGTTAGAACTTGCATTAAGAATAAAGAAACATTCAAGGGGAATGAAATATGAATAAGAGGAAATATTAAGGCCTGTGGAGATGTAAAGAAGACCCATAAAGAGAAAGCACATGAAACAGGAATAAGCAGACGTGATATTTTATATGATACAGTGAATAAAGTTAGCTGTTTGTAGAGTGCAGTGTGAAACAAGAACATATTAATATGGCATTATGAAAACTTACAGCTTTCTGAAATAAGTTATATGAAGTTTGTTTCCTTTCCAGGAATATACATATGTGATGTCATCTAAGCCAAGAGGACGGATGCTGGTAATAAACAATGAAACTTTTGTTAAAATGTCACCAAGAGTTGGAACAATAAAAGATCGGCAAGCTCTTGAGACATTATTTCAAAAGTTAGGGTTTGACGTGCATGTAGAGAAGAACAAGACAAAAGAGGTAACAGTGAGAGAAGTACATTTATTTTTCTAGGGAAGTAGGGAGAAGGTGTATACCATATATACTCGAGTATATGTCGATCTGACTATAAGTCAACCCCTAGATTCTAGGACTTAAAAAGTTTCCAAAATAATTGACCTGATTATAAGTCTGTAACATTCTCCTTTTCACTGTAGATGTCTTTACTTGTAGTGGTGGATAAGGAGGGCTACCAACACACCTTTACGCAAATGTACAATGTCAAAGTTGATATAACTTCTTCAATTCAACACTCCAACAAGAGGCACGCCAAACATGCCAATACGTTAATACTCAAGTCGTTGGAGGAAAAGTTCATGCAATTTATTGACGTGACTCGGTTGACAATACGAAACAGTTACTTCTGACGAATGACGATCAACATGTAATAGGACGGTAAAACATGGCGTAGTATTCATTCTTGAAATATATATATGGATAGATCCGCAATAGTATTCCATCATCAATTTACGACTGATCATATTGCATTAATATAAAGTACATATTAACGATGAGGCAGTTAGATTAAAAGGGTGACATTCGATTGTCCTTTTGACCTTGACAATGATTGTGAGATCCCCACTATGTCTTCTTGCATCTGAGGTCTCTCACATAAGTACGTTCCTGACTTTACTGGCCTCATGATCAATCAGATTATAATAATTTAACATATGTCTATGGACGACATCCTTGACGTATAGACTGATAATAATATTGTATTTGAATCACCTCTGTTACAAGCCGAAACTCTCAAGACGGCTGCTATAAATATGCCATAGTGCAGATTTCATTCATAATATATAATTCATACTTTGAACACCTTCAAAGCTTCCTATGTATAGACGTTGTGACTACGATCCTTTCTGATACTAATATCGTATGGGTACCAGCTGGAGGTCAACGAAAAAAGGAAGACGAAATAATTTGCACAAAATTTATTGATTAATAAATCTATTACCTGGCTTGGATGACCAAAGGGCTATGACTTGAATTGCAGTGAGCCAGTCATCAAGCAAGTATAATAAGTCGGAATCAAGGACTAAAAAACATCAGACTCACAGTCTGGAAAAGAAACTCTGCCTTGTGCCATAAGCGAGATATGTCATCTGCCTCTCTGGCAACAAAACGCGCTAATTTACCAATATCAAAAATGTGCGTTCTCGTGCGCAATAAACTATAATACTCACAACAGAGTTGGTGTGTACATATAATTAACTGATGCAAGACTTGGGCCTGCATTTATATGTTAATGCCTGTTGAGGACATTAAATGTACGCAACAAAGTCAAACAGGTTTTCCGTCCTTTCTGAATTGGAATTTCCACGGCTGAGATTCTAAAATGTGTGCAAGAGAGACATGAGGGCACTGGACATAAATCCAGCTACCTGGAGAATGAAGCTGCTGATCGCACCAAGTGGCAGTGCTATCTATGGCGCCACCTCAGGATGGGCTAAAAGAAGTTCACACAACAAGCAGAAGAGAGGAGAGAATGTCAAAAGGAACACCAGGAAAATAAGCAGCTGAGAGCTGTCACCTTAGGGTCGCATTCCCATAGTCAGTTATGACTGAAGGGGCTTTAATTATTATTATTTTAAAGAATCGATCAATATTATGATTTTTCATTATTTTTTTAAGCCATGGCCTTTCGGGCTGTCAAGTATTTGCTTTGGGATCTGAGAAGTGACTTGTTATATGATCAGGACGCTAACGGTGTGGCCAAATCGAATGTGGATATTGAAGAAAGGCTCAGTTTAGACTCTGACAATGACACTGACAAAACTGGATCAAGCGAAAGAAATAATGGTATTGCTGATAGATCAAGCGAAGGATGCTGGTCAACAAGGCATACTACAGTTGAAATTTGTGACTTTGTAGGAATTCAAACGTGTATGACTTAAGATATTTTGATAAAAACATTTAATGAAGAAGGATATCAGTGTGCGATGGGAAAGGCTCAGGGGAGGTGCAACACTGATCGGTTTCATTACAATTTTTTTTTTTTGACTTGACTATAAATTTTTAAGGTTGAAAATGGGAATAAATTTCTCGACTTATTCTCGAGTACATAAAGTATTGTTGTGTTTGTCCATATTCAGAAAATTTAGTTTAAGATTTTACAGAAAATAAAAAAGCTATATTTGAAAGATGTAAAACTTAATTGCAACACTGCAAAGATAATTTAATGCCTTAAAAGAAAGGTTAACAAATTTCATTGTCTTTCTAACTGATCCAAAACTAAACACTTCATTCACATTGTAAGATATAAAAAAACAAAAAATATAACATTGCTGGATCTCTTAGAGCCAGATCTGATCACAGAGAAGTGTTAAGACAGTCTGGTAAAACTACAAATGTCCTAGCAAGCTATTAGTGGATTAACCATTTCTCCAAGGGAAAGAATATGTCATCACCCGAATTCTGATTGTAAAAGTGCTGGAAAGCTAACTGAAGAATTCTGCCAGAAAGCAAAGTCAGATCAAACATTTCCAGATAAGGACAAAAAAGAAACAGAGATGTGGAATTTTTCTTTAATTGGTATCTTTTTATTTAAATTTCAAATTGTGGAAATATTAGACTCAGACGGGAAAGACAAAACGCCCTACAGATATACAAATGTCCTCAAGTGGATGAAGTTAAACTACCAAAGACCAATAAACGTGAAGTGAGTTTCTTAAAAACCTAAAACTATTAAAAACATAATAGAATTATTCATCAGTTTATAAACAGACATACCCAACCACAGAATGGACACATATATGTACAGATAAATTATCACCAAGGTGTATACAAAATACTGGAGGAGGCATGTTACACAAAACTGAAGAATGGACAGGAAATCCATATCTCAATAACCACTGGAAAATGTTCAAATAACTTTAAAGATGAGGCAGAAATACTAAAAGCAGCTACAAAATATTTCATGAAATACAGAGAATATGCTAAGGCCAAGATAATGTTTCTCATGGATTCTCTGTCAGTCAACCTAGGAAGCCACTAAAAACACTGAATTAGATAACCTTTCAGATGCACCCATGGAAACCGGCTATAAAGCTGGACATGTCTGTGCGGGTAGGGGTCAGACAAAACGTGGTACCCTGATCCTCCAGATTGGGAGTTTTAGCGCAGTTACGGAAACAGCAACGAATGGAAAAACTTTGATGTGGGACAGACATCTGGAGTCTCAGGCTCTTATGACTGTCAGTGGTGAAAGCTGAAAGGAAGCTATTGGCATGAAAATGGACGCCCTGACCGCAAAACATGAAACTACCCAGAGTTGGGGCACTGTACAAAGGATTGCTGCTGACCGAACAAAGTGGAAGCAGTTTGTTGCTGCCCTACAAGACGCCTTCGGGCGTGATGGCCACTGACTGCTTTGACAGTCTGCAGATAAGGATCAAAGAAGAAGATATTTGGAGAGCCCTTAAGGCTCAGTTAAGATACAGAAAATTAATATTGAATGATAAGGACATTCAACTATCAGGAAATATCAAAGAATTGTATTTTGGACTTCTGAAGCATTTAGGTTTTGAGGCTTCATTGCCCTCTCGCAGGGAAAGAGTGCGCCATGATCATTCTCCGCCAGTTTAAAAATGTCTTTTTAAATGCTAATAACCAGTTGTTTAAAAAAAAGTATAGCGTTTAGATGTTGTTAATTATTGTTTTGATGTTGTTAATTATTGCCTACACATTTTTTTAAATGAAATATGGACAGTATCTTCAAAAAAAAAATTTTCTTCAATTTCACATTTTTTTTTCTTCCCCTGCGACAAATTGGCCTTTGGACACATTTTAAAAAATTATACAAGAACAAATAGATGTTTAAATCCACTAAAAAAAAAAATTGAGATATACCTTGTATATGTGTAGTATGTAGATTAATATGTACAAATTCTAACTACATACATTAGTGCATGTCTTTAGTCTACCTACATACATTAGTGCATGTCTTTAGTCTACCTACATACATTAGTACATGTCTTTAGTCTACCTACATACATTAGTGCATGTCTTTAGTCTACCTACATACATTAGTACATGTCTTTAGTCTACCTACATACATTAGTGCATGTCTTTAGTCTACATACATTAGTACATGTCTTTAGTCTACCAACATTAGTGCATGTCTTTAGTCTACATACATTAGTACATGTCTTTAGTCTACCTACATTAGTGCATGTCTTTAGTCTACATACATTAGTGCATGTCTTTAGTCTACCTACATTAGTGCATGTCTTTAGTCTACCTACATTAGTGTATGTCTTTAGTCTACCTACATTAGTACGTCTTCAGTCCACCTACATTAGTAGATATCTTTAGTCTACCTACATTAGTGCGTGTCATTAGTCTACATACATTAGTACATGTCTTTAGTCTACCTACATTAGTGCATGTCTTTAGTCTACCTACATACATTAGTGTATGTCTTTAGTTTACAAACATTAGTACATGTCTTTAGTATACCTACATTAGTGCATGTTGTTAGTCTACCTACATTAGTGCATGTCTTTAGTCTACCTACATACATTAGTGCATGTCTTTAGTTTACAAACATTAGTACATGTCTTTTGTATACCTACATCAGTGTATGTTGTTAGTCTACATACATTAGTGCATGTCTTTAGTCTACCTACATTAGTGCATGTCTTTAGTGTACATACATTAGTACATGTCTTTTAGTCTACCTACATTAGTGCATGTCTTTAGTCTACCTACATACATTAGTGCATGTCTTTAGTCTACCTACATACATTAGTACATGTCTTTAGTTTACATACATTAGTGCATGTCTTTAGTCTACCTACATACATTAGTACATGTCTTTAGTTTACAATCATTAGTACATGTCTTTAGTCTACCTACATACATTAGTGCATGTCTTTAGTTTACATACATTAGTGCATGTCTTTAGTCTACCTACATACATTAGTACATGTCTTTAGTCTACCTACATACATTAGTGCATGTCTTTAGTCTACATACATTAGTACATGCCTTTAGTCTACACACATTTGGACATGTCTTTAGTCTACCTACATACATAAGTACATGTCTTTAGTCTACCTACATACATTAGTGTATGTTGTTAGTCTACATACATTAATGCATGTCTTTAGTCTACCTAATTTAGTGCATGTCTTTAGTCTACCTACATTAGTGCATGTCTTTAGTCTACATTTAACTGGTCATACAGAGGACAGTCCTGTAGAACATGCTCAGCAGTTTGTTCGTTTAATCCACATGTGCACAGTGGTGAAGCAGACAATCGTAGCTTGTGCATGTGTTTATTCAGTTTGTTATGCCCTGTCCTGAGTTGAAAAATAGTTGTCTGTCCCTGCCGGTCGAGAGTGTGATAGTCGTCTTTGGGTTGGTTCTGTTCTCTTCTGATAGTCTGGATAGCTCTTTTTTTCTCAAAGTATGTGACTTCATTATCTTCTTGTTCACATTCTCCTCCCTTTTTTGCAAGTTTATCTGCCTTTTCATTTCCGGGTACACCACAATGAGATGGTACCCACTGAAGTATGGTTCTCTCTTTGGCAGCTACCTTGTTTAGTTCATTTCTCAGATGCGGGAGTTTACCACCCTTGAGAGCTTGCAGGACAGACAGTGCATCTGTGAGGATGACTACCTGGTGGCAGTCAGAGTTGGTGTTATAAATCATATTTGCAGCTTGCTCTAGAGCTTGAACCTCAGCTGTATAGTTGGAACAGAATTTACCAGTGGGAATGTGCCTAGTCTCATAGTGGTTGTCAGGATATGAGATAAAGATACCGGCACCTCCATTCCTAACAGCATTAGTTGCTGATCCAACTGTATAGGCATGTATCCATGATTGATCGGGATAGCTTTCTTGGATCATACTCAATGTAGCAGTTCGTTTTTGCAGATCATTATACTCACATCCACTTGTGAGACCACTGACTGATGTATTAATTTGGAGGGCACTGCTGGCCTGCTCCCATGGTACAGGGTATAGGGTGGGCTTCAGTGGTGTTGTCTTCATGGATAGGTCTTCTTGATGCTGTCTTATAAGTCTTTTCCCCCGATGCACAAAGCTGCTACGCTTTAGACGTCCCAATGCCAGATCATCTAGTCTTGCCTTCATTGGGTGCATTGGCATACTGTTGTACTTTTCCATCTGGATCATGGTTTTTTGTGTCTCTTCTATGGGACAATGTCTGTAATCCAGCAACCTTCTGCATCTCTGTTATTGGTGTAGTTTTCATGGCTCCTGTAATGAGCCTGAGAGCTTGATTTTGCACCTTGTCCAAAGACTGCAGATGTGAGTTAGCAGCTGATGACCATGCTGCTGAGCTAAACTCTAAGTGTGGTCTTATTACTCCATTATAAATCTTCTTTTGATTTCGTTCATTTGCTCCCCAGTTGGTACCTGCTAATTTTCTGAGTATGCCTAGTTGTCTTCGGGCCTTTCCTTCTGCATTTTCAATATGCTTATTCCATGTAAGCCTTTGGTCAAATGTCACCCCAAGATAGGTGGGGTAGCTTTCTTCCTTGATCACGGTTGTCCCTAGGTGTATGTTAGCTGATTTGTCCTTGGGGGCGAGGGAGAACAGTGTTGTGGAGGTTTTGTCTGTGTTTATTGTGATAAGCCATTTCTCTGCCCATGACACTAGCATGTCTGCTGCCCGCTGCATTCTATAATTTGCTGTGGTGACATTTTCATCAGCGCACCAGAGTACTAGGTCATCTGCATTTAAGGCAGCTTTAACTCCTGCAGGGAGATCTTTCACCAGGTCATTGATGTAAACAAGGAAGAGTGTTGGGGAAATTACTCCTCCTTGAGGTACCCCCTGATGGAGCAACACTTTTCTGCTCTGCAGACCATCAAGAGTGACTCTAGTTCTCCTGTTATGCAAGTATGACTGGATCCATTTCATCATGTTGCCTTGGATTCCACTTCTCCTAAGTTTTGCAATGAGGCCATCTTTCCACACCTTGTCAAAGGCCTGCTTGAAGTCGACCCAGATCGTTAGGACCTTTTTCTTCTCCTGGAAGGCATCTTCTATTGCTTGAGACAAGTAAGTAACTTGGTCTTCTATACTGTAGCATTCTCTAAATCCAGCTTGTTCCGGCACCAGGATCTGCTCAGACTCTAAATACCATTTCAATCTGTGGTTGACTATTCGCTCCATAGTCTTCCCAACACAGCTTGTGAGACTGATTGGCCGGTAACTTGCAGCCTCGGTCTTACATTTCCCTTTCTTTAGTATGGGTATTGTGATGGCTTCTCTCCATACTTGGGGTACCGTTCCTTTCAACCAGCTGTGGTTGAATATCTCAAGCAGTTTTGTCTTTGCTGCTGAGCTCAGATTTACTAGCATTTCGTTGCTGATTTTGTCTGGGCCGGGTGACTTTTGAAACTTAAGCTTGGAAATAGCCTTCTGTAGTTCTCCTAGTGTGATGGGTTCCCTCATTGGGGCAGGAGTATCTGTCTGTCCCATGGTTGCCAGTATTTCTTTTCTTATCTCTCTCTGATGATCTATGTTAATGGGTAAGTTGCTTTCTGAACTGTATCTTCTAGCAAACAAGTCTGCAGCTTGTTTTCCTCTGAAAAGTTTGCCACCTTCATCCAATGTGATAGTCTGCCTAGGCGAGGAACGCTCTTCATTTAGAGACTTGACTAATCTCCAAAGTTTCCTGCCGTCTTTCTCAAGGTTCAGCGATGCCGTTTTAGTTCTCCAGCTTTTCCGTTTTTCTTCTAGCTTTGTTCTCTGAAACTCTGCTACAGCCTTTTTCCATTTGTTGTGAGTTTCAAGTGAAGGCTGAGACTCTGCGTCCTTTCTAGCCCTGTCCATAGCTTCCTGACGTTCTTGGAGTGTGCTGGACCAGTATGGTATGTAGTTACGCCGGCATCCTTTGGGAATGGTTTCTTTTGCAGCTTGTAGTATGCATCTGTTGAAGTCTTTTACCACTTCATTAATGTCTCTGTTCTGTACCTTGAGGGTAGACAGCAGCGTGTTCACCTGATGCCTGAATAAACCCCAGTTGGCTTTTTTTGTAGTTCCATCTTGTAATGGCTGGGCCTGTACTGAGAGTTGCACTCTGGACAGTAAGAAAGATTGGGCGATGGTCGCTTCCCCCTAGTTGGTCTCCTACTTCTCTACTAATAGATCCAGCTATATCTGGTGTGGAGAAGGCAAGATCTGGTGTTGAAGTTGTGTGCCATCCTCTGGAGTAGAAGGTAGGAGTATCTGTGGCATTATTGACTAGGATTAGGGAGTGATCATCTTGCCAAGTTTCAACCTCTTCACCTCTGTGATCCAGATGGTTATAGCCCCAGCTCTGGGAGTGGCTATTAAAGTCTCCAACTGCTATAAAGTTGGTGGCTGGTACCTGTATAGAGCTGAGACTCAGGGGTTTGTTGTTTGGACAGTAATAGTTCAGGAGTTCTATTTCCATCTTGTCTACCTTTATCTGCAACAGCTGATATTCTGCTTCATCCATGAAGGTTTTCCTTTCGTGTGCATGAATGTTATTCCTTACAAGAGTAAGTACTCCTCCTTTTCGTCTATCTTTTCTGTCGGATCTGAAGCATTGATATCCCCTTATTTTAAAGGTTTGATCTGCTTTCAAGTGAGTCTCTTGGATACAGCAAACACTGACTTGCTTCTCATACAAGATGTTTTCCAGCTCTGTCTTTTTGCTGTATCCAGCCTGCTTGCTGTTCACTCCCTCTGCATTCCAGTGCATCATGACAAGTGGCACTCTGGGTTTCTCTTTTTCTGTTTTGTTTTGGTCAGTAGTTCTCCTCCGCCGTCTGCTGACTCCACAAGACGGTCTAGAGGGTCCTCCAGTATCTGAGGGTGGGCTCTGTCGAGGCTCAGAGCCCGGCACTGCACCTGCCTGGTGGAGCTCCACAGGGCGAGCACCAGTAAGAGATTTATTTGACGGTGTACTCTCCATAGAAAAAAAAAAAAGCGAGTTGCGTGATACTGTGGTTTCCGGTGCGCCTTCTGGCCCAGTATCTACGACTTTAGCACCTGTTCAACGGGAGAGTGGGCTCATCCCTAATCTGTTTATGTTCCCAGTAGTAGACTATTCGCAAGCAGCCTGGGGGTGTCACTGCTCTGCGCGGACCTTGTTTACCGAGGCGGCGTCCGAGCTCGTATGGTGAAAATATGGTTGCGTTATCTTCAAAATAGCCCTGTCTTTCCTATGGCTTTTCTGCCATCCTGCAACTTTGAGTTAGGGAGTTCTGAGCTCCAGTCTCTTTCCCAGGCATTTTATCCTGGCCTGGCACGCATACAGAGGACCCCACTTCTGGTTCTAAGTTAGCAGTTGGGGATAGGTGGGGTAGCACACTGTGCATTCCCCGTCATCCAGGGGGCTCTCCAACTATGCAGAGCTTGCACAATTCTGTGCTCTGGTTCTGGGCTCTCCCAAGGAATCCTCACGTCCTGCACAGAGCCACTTCCAGATACCCACCACCTGCCAACCCTCCATTGTAGAAATCTCCTGCATGCGGCCATCCAGTCAAGAGCCAGTATTAAGTCTGGTGCCCAAGTGATCCCCCCAAGCTCAGTGTGCAATGCTGGGTTCTCATCATGCTGCAACACAGGGGGGATTGTGATGCTCAGCCATCTCTCTCAACTCTGCACCGATAAGTGACATCGGGGACTTAACTGTGCCTCAGTACTGGGAGGCCCCGTTTCCGGGTACACCACACACAGCCAATTGAGGCAACGGTCGCCGTGGGCGTTACAAACTACATATCCTGGGAATAAGCGAGAGCGGATGGACAGAGATGGGGAGAATAAAAACAGCTACAGGGGAAACAGTACTTTATTCTGGTAGAGAGGACGGTCAGCAGAACGAAGGTGTAGCCATTATCCTTAAGAAAGGAATGGAAAGGTCTCTACTGGAATGGAAACCCATTAACAACAGACTAATAAGAGCAAGACTGAGAGGGAGATTCACCAACACCACAATTATACAATGCTATGCACCAACAAACAACAGCGATGAAGAGATCAAGGACGAGTTCTATCAACAGGTACAAAAGGAAATGGAAACTGTACCCAGGTACGATATTATTATAGTAATGGGAGACCTAAATGCGAAAGTTGGAACACACAATAATTATAACGAAAGAGTAATGGGGAAATGCGGCAGTGGAACAGTAAATGAGAATGGGGACAAATTAATAAGCTTCTGCAGTATTAACAACCTGGTCATTGGAGGAACACTTTTTCAACACAAAGAAGTGCACAAGTTAACATGGGAATCACCAAACGGACAAGACAAAAACCAGATAGATCACATAATGATCAATGGCAGATGGAGACATGCACTACAAGACGTGAAAGTAAGAAGAGGCGCAGATGTGGGAAGTGATCATCACCTAGTAGTAGCAAGACTGAAGGTGAAACTCAGAGCTGCTGGACCAGTTGCTGTCAAACAGAAAAGATATAACATCATGAAACTTAAGGACCTCCTCACCAGAAAAGCGTTCGTGTTCGACGTAAAGAGACGATATCTGATTACCAAAAGCCAGGAAAGAACAGAGACCGACGATGTCGACCAGAAATTCAACACCATCTCAACAATATACAAAGAAAGCAGCAAGTCATGCTTGGGATTCCAGGAAAGAAAGAGCCAAGACTGGATAACACCAGAAACGCTAAACACCATAGCGAAGAGAAAGGAAATGAAAAGAAAGAAAACAGAAGCTAAGTCTCCCAGGTTAAAGGCAATATATAGTGAACAGTCTGCCATCAATGGTACCTATACCTTGTAGCGGTATGGCAGCTTGTGTACCCTGACAATCCCCAGTATGCCAGTGGGAGTTTTACTCCTGGTAGGTTCAACCATGCTGGACTGGTCTGCGTGGGTAGGGGTCAGACAAAAGCTGGTACCCTGGTCCTCCAGGTTGGGGGTTTTAGCACAGGGCCGACACCCCTGTCTGTGTAAAAAATCACACACGTTACGGAAACAGCAATAAATGGAAATACTTTGATGCGGGACGGACATCCGGAGTCTCAGGCTCGTATGACTGACAGTGGTGAAAGCCGAAAGGAAGCCACTGGCATGAAAACGGATGCCCAGACCGCAAAACACGAAACCAGAATTGGTTTTTGGAATGTCAGAACTATGAACGAGGCAGGAAAGCTGAGACAGATTACAGCAGAGATGAGGAATTACAAACTACATATCCTGGGAATAAGCGAGAGCAGATGGACAGGGATGGGGAGAATAAAAACAGCTACAGGGGAAACAGTACTTTATTCTGGTAGAGAGGACGGTCAGCACAACGAAGGTGTAGCCATTATCCTTAAGAAAGGAATGGAAAGGTCTCTACTGGAATGGAAACCCATTAACAACAGACTAATAAGAGCAAGACTGAGAGGGAGATTCACCAACACCACAATTATACAATGTTATGCACCAACAAATGACAGCGACGAAGAGATCAAGGACGAGTTCTATCAACAGGTACAAAAGGAAATGGAAACTGTACCCAGGTACGATCTTATTATAGTAATGGGAGACCTAAATGCGAAAGTTGGAACACACAATAATTATAACGAAAGAGTAATGGGGAAATGCGGCAGTGGAACAGTAAATGAGAATGGGGACAAATTAATAAGCTTCTGCAGTATTAACAACCTGGTCATCGGAGGAACACTTTTTCAACACAAAGAAGTGCACAAGTTAACATGGGAATCACCAAACGGACGAGACAAAAACCAGATAGATCACATAATGATCAATGGCAGATGGAGACATGCACTACAAGACGTGAAAGTAAGAAGAGGCGCAGATGTGGGAAGTGATCATCACCTAGTAGTAGCAAGACTGAAGGTGAAACTCGGAGCTGCTGGACCAGTTGCAGTCAAACAGAAAAGATACAACATCACGAAACTTAAGGACCCCCTCACCAGAAAAGCGTTTGTGGTCGACGTAAAGAGACGATATCTGATTACCAAAAGCCAGGAAAGAACAGAGACCGACGATGTGGACCAGAAATTCAACACCATCTCAACAATATATAAAGAAAGCAGCAAGTCATGCTTGGGATTCCAGGAAAGAAAGAGCCAAGACTGGATAACACCAGAAACGCTAAACACCATAGCGAAGAGAAAGGAAATGAAAAGAAAGAAAACAGAAGCTAAGTCTCCCAGGTTAAAGGCAATATATAGTGAACAGTACAGTCAGCTGGACAAGGAAGTAAAACGTCAAACCCGTGCTAACAAAAGGACATTTCTGGATGACCTTGCAAGACAGGCAGAAGAGGCAGCACTGAGAAATGAACAAAGCACAGTTTATAAAATAACTAAAGCTATCAGTGGAAAACGAGGTGCAAACAACATAACGTTAGTAAGAGACAAGCAAGGAAATCTCATCACCACAGCACAGGGGCAGGAAACAAGGTGGGCAGAGCACTTCAGAGAAACACTGAATAAGGAACCACCAGAGACTCAGCTGAATGTTCCTGAGACTGAAAGTGACTTAGACGTAAATACAGACATTCCACAAAAAGAAGAAATTATCACAGCTATCAAAGGGCTAAAAAATGGAAAAGCGCCTGGTCACGACAATCTGAATGCTGAGCTATTCAAGACAGACCCTGAACTAGCAGCAGAACTATTAGAACCACTATTTGCACAAGTCTGGGAAACTGAGACAACACCAACAGAGTGAGTAAAGGAATAATTGTCAAATTGCCCAAGAAGGGCGACCTTGCAGACTGCAACAACTGGAGAGGAATTACCCTCCTCTCAGTTCCCAGCAAAATACTAGGCAGGATAATCATCCAGAGAATTTCAAAAGCAGTTGACCATAAACTGAGGAAAGAACAAGCGGGCTTCAGAAAGAACAGAAGATGTGCAGATCATATATTTGCCCTCAGGAACATTATAGAGCAGTGCTCAGAATGGCAGAGACAGCTGTACATTAACTTTGTTGATTTTGAAAAGGCTTTCGACAGCATACACAGGGATAGCCTATGGAAAATTCTGAGGGCTTATGGAATTCCCAGCCGCATTGTTTCCATTATAAAAAGCCTCTATTCTAACTTTACGTGCAGTGTTGGATCGAGTAATGTAACTTTCGAAGTGAAAACAGGAGCACGACAGGGATGCCCCTTATCAACAACATTATTTTTGACAGTCATAGATTGGGTGATGCGCCAGACAACAGAGGGCAGTCCAAGAGGAATTAGATGGACAATGTTTTCTACACTGGAAGATTTGGAATATGCAGATGACATTGCACTGCTCGCGCATTCACACCAACACATTCAAGACAAAACTGATAGACTGAATAAGTATGGCCAGCAGGTTGGCCTGAACATCAATCTGAAGAAGACGGAGGTCATGACACTAAATGTGGGCAATCCTGAGCCAATAACAGTAAGGAACCAGAAGTTAGAACAGACAGACACATTTACTTACCTAGGAAGCATAGTAACACCTGACGGCGGAAGAAGCAAGGACATTAACAACAGAATGAATAAAGCGAGAACAGCCTTTGCTATTCTCAACAACATTTGGAAGTCTTCCCAGTACAGCACAAACACCAAATTAAGACTGTATGAGAGCTGCGTACTTTCTGTGCTTCTCTATGGTGCGGAATGTTGGAGAGTAACAGAGAAGGAAATGTCGAAACTGTCCTCCTTCCACACAATCTGCCTAAGGAAAATTCTCCGAATCTTTTGGCCAAACACCATCAGCAACCAAGAACTACTTATTCAGAGTAACCAGGAGGACATGCACACCATCATAGCTGGCAGACGCTGGAGTTGGGTTGGCCATGTCCTCAGAAGGGACCCTGATACCATCGCAAGAACAGCTATGCTATGGACCCCCGAGGGAAAGCGAAAGAGAGGCCGACCAAAAACAACTTGGCGGAGAACTGTGGAAGCTGAGATGCAAAGAATGAACCACAGTTGGGGCACTGTACGAAGGATGGCCGCCGACCGAGCAAAGTGGAATCAATTTGTTGCTGCCCTACAAGACGCCACCAGGCGTGATGGCCGCTGACTGCTTTGACGGTTGGCGGTTATGGATCAAAGAAGAAGAGATAGTGAACAGTACAGTCAGTGGACAAGGAAGTAAAATGTCAAACCCGTGCTAACAAAAGGACATTTCTGGATGACCTTGCAAGACAGGCAGAAGAGGCAGCACTGAGAAATGAACAAAGCACAGTTTATAAAATAACTAAAGTTATCAGTGGAAAACGAGGTGCAAACAACATAACGTTAGTAAAAGACAAGCAAGGAAACCTCATCACCACAGCACAGGGGCAGGAAACAAGATGGGTAGAGCACATCAGAGAAACACAGAACCACCAGAGACTCAGCTGAATGTTCCTGAGGCTGAAAGTAACTTAGACGTAAATACAGACATTCCACAAAAAGAAGAAATTATCACAGCTATCAAATGGCTAAAAAATGGAAAAGCGCCTGGTCATGACAATCTAAATGCTGAGCTATTCAAGACAGACCCTGAACTAGCAGCAGAACTATTAGAACCACTATTTTCACAAGTCTGGGAAACTGAGACAACACCAACAGAGTGGAGTAAAGGAATAATTGTCAAATTGCCCAAGAAGGGCGACCTTGCAGACTGCAACAACTGGAGAGGAATTACCCTCCTCTCAGTTCCCAGCAAAATACTAGGCAGGATAATCATCCAGAGAATTTCAAAAGCAGTTGACCATAAACTGAGGAAAGAACAAGCGGGCTTCAGAAAGAACAGAAGATGTGCAGATCATATATTTGCCCTCAGGAACATTATAGAGCAGTGCTCAGAATGGCAGAGACAGCTGTACATTAACTTTGTTGATTTTGAAAAGGCTTTTGACAGCATACACAGGGACAGCCTATGGAAAATTCTGAGGGCTTATGGAATTCCCAGCCGCATTGTTTCCATTATAAAAAGCCTCTATCCTAACTTTACGTGCAGTGTTGGATCGAGTAATGTAACTTTTGAAGTGAAAACAGGAGTACGACAGGGATGCCCCTTATCAACAACATTATTTTTGACAGTCATAGATTGGGTGATGCGCCAGACAACAGAGGGCAGTCCAAGAGGAATCAGATGGACGTTTTCTACACTGGAAGATTTGGAATATGCAGATGACATTGCACTACTCGTGCATTCACATCAACACATTCAAGACAAAACTGATAGACTGAATAAGTATGGCCAGCAGGTTGGCCTGAACATCAATTTGAAGAAGACAGAGGTCATGACACTAAATGTGAGCAATCCTGAGCCAATAACAGTAAGGAACCAGAAGTTAGAACAGACAGACACATTAACTTACCTAGGATGCATAGTAACACCTGACGGCGGAACAAGCAAGGACATTAACAACAGAATGAATAAAACGAGAACAGCCTTTGCTGTTCTCAACAACATTTGGAAGTCTTCCCAGTACAGCACAAACACCAAATTAAGACTATGAGAGCTGTGTACTTTCTGTGCTTCTCTATGGTGCGGAATGTTGGAGAGTAACAGAGAAGGAAATGTCGAAACTGTCCTCCTTCCACACAATCTGCCTAAGGAAAATTCTCCGAATCTTTTGGCCAAACACCATCAGCAACCAAGAACTACTTATTCGGAGTAACCAGGAGGACATGCACACCATCATAGCTGGCAGATGCTGGAGTTGGGTTGGCCACGTCCTCAGAAGGGACCCTGATACCATCACAAGAACAGCTATGCTATGGACCCCCGAGGGAAAGCGAAAGAGAGGCCGACCAAAAACAACTTGGCAGAGAACTGTGGAAGCTGAGATGCAAAGAATGAACCACAGTTGGGGCACTGTACGAAGGATGGCTGTTGACCGAGCAAAGTGGAATCAATTTGTTGCTGCCCTACAAGACACCACCAGGCGTGATGGCCGCTGACTGCTTTGACGGTTGGTGGTTATGGATCGAAGAAGAAGAAGGCATACATTAGTGCATGTCTTTAGTTTACAAACATTAGTAAATGTCTTTAGTATACCTACATTAGTGTATGTTGTTAGTCTACATACATTAGTGCATGTCTTAGGCGGACGAATTTAGGCCTACTGCGATTTATTCTTTGGCTGGGTAGGAATAGATTATTCTTGCTTCAGTATATCTATGGCCTGAATTTATACGTAGTGTTTGTATGAGTAGGACGAGTCTGTCTTATATGTGGATATCTTTACATTTCTAAGTCGAACTATGTTGGTTGTCACTAGAAAAGGTCAAAGGCTATGCAGCGGAAGTATCGCTAGCAAGGGGTGTGATTCATGGCTGTCATCCTGTCTGGATGTAGAATTTTGATGTAGCCGGCCTATCGCCGAAAAAGTGATCTATAAGTAGATGGGGAAAAGTGATAGTCATTTAGACATGTTGTATGTACTTTACCCCAGTGTTTATTCTCTTTTGCCAAGGAATGGCAAAGTTATATTTCGCATAGAAAGGTAAAACCACAATTTATTATGAACTTGGGCTTCGCCATCGTTGTCGATAAACAGATGCACAGTGGTACTTTTGAAAAGAATATTTATTCAAAGGAAGATGACATTCCTATGTATCAGCACTAGATTATATGATATTATTCAATTACCTCTATGACAGAAGTTATGAAGAAATGAGGACATTTAACGAATGACCAATTTTGGTCTGGATCCTATAGTGAGTGAAACTCACGAGAGAAGAACAGCCATGTTGAAATTCATATACTTTGTATTTATCGAGTGAGAAAAAGGGATGCCTGTACTATCGCTCGATGAACCAAGAGATCACTGCTACATGTGAGAACCCATGTCTGGGATTCCTATATCTTTATGGAAAAATATATATATTGAACTTTACGTGAAGGGATATTCGCTAGACGAGATTAGGTCTAGGAGCCTTCCTATATATTGGTTATGGTCTGACGTGCCCAGTCAGTAAAGCCAGATGATTTACATGATGGAACTCTGAATGCTTATTTACGAATGCTCCATTATGATATTTGCCAAGCATGAATGCTAACTTAAGATGATATGCCTGTGATCAACATTATGCTGTCTATGTCGACATTTGTTCCTGTAACCATACACGTACTGTCCAAGTGTGCGTCTCATTAAATGTTATAAAAAGACCACCGTAGTTCCAGTACTTCTTGAATTCGAACAGTGTGAGTATGAGTGATGTACTACCAACTTGTCAACTCTATCGAATCATTCTACCATTCGCGTTCTGACATTCATATACACACTCATTGTCTACACTCACATTCTTGTCGGAGCCTCATCACGTTCCAGGACAAGATGACCTGTATGACCAAAACTGTGCTGGGTTTAATGAGTTGACAATCGTTACACTTTACTACACCAGTCCCAACATCTACATTTATCAACTGGTGGACATTCACGTCATTTAACAAATAAAGCGTGATTCAACAACTAGTAGCCAGTATGAGTTAACAACAACAATACAGAGTTTATCAACTGGTGTGCCAGCTTCCTGGTTTATCCCTGCACAGTGACCATATTGAGAAGTAAACTTCTGAGACCAGACGTTCCTTGGGGTCTGTTACGACACACAAATACATCAACAGTACAACTCTACAGTGATGTCAGCGTGACCTGTCCTGTCGAGAGTATGCGGTAACTAGGTCAGCGTTTGTTGACATTTGGTTCGTTGGACATTTGCCATACAACTGACAGTGTTACACAGCAAGCTTGGTTGAAACATAGAACATTACACATCAGGACTGGAGAATATTTGACAGTGTTTGCGAAAGGAAATGTTATTGAACTGAGAAGTCCTACATCGATTGTTATCATTCACATCAACGATGGAACTTCTATTTCTGTGTTGAATTTAAAATAATTAGACCAGAAGTATTTGTTTAATAAAGTACCACAGTACTGTACTATTAGGCAGTGTAACTGAGCCTTCTTTACAACACATTCTTTCTGCAACACTCTATTTACATCATATTGCCATACTATTTATGCATTTATGTATTTATGTTTAAATATTTATATGTGATATTTGTCACACAACAGAGTATCCCACGTAATAGAGGGTCTGATGTGTGCGTTTCTATAGGTGCAATTTTCTTGATTGAAAATTTGCTGCGACAGCTGTTGCTATTAGTGTTAGCTGTGAAGACTGTACTCATTGTTGTTTTTTGTAATATTCCTCTGTTCTTTAGTTTGTTTTGATTTGTTTGTAATTTGTTGGTCTACCCTATTCTATCTTTCAGTTCTATTCTCAATTTATATTTATATACTGTGGCGTTATTTGTATTTGTTATCCTCTTGCGGGTTATTTTTTATTGTTTTTCCCATTTGATTTATGTCATTTCCGCAAATGTTTTCATGTTCTTCTGTATAACTGTTTTGTTTTGTGCCTGATCGACATACACTATTTAAAATATAGTTGATCATATAAATTGATGTACAAGAATCAACTGATAGTTAATTGCTATTACTAAAGGTACACAGTTGATGATATAAAACACTATTTCTGGTGCACTGCACTTATATTATAAAGTGAACCAGCAACTTATAGCTGTTATTATATAAGGATTTATACAAGACCTTTGTAAGGCTTGTTTCCCACAGTGATTGGGATAGTTAAGTACTATTTTCCACAGGTTAAAAAGTTATCATACAAGGTCTTTGATTAAGACTAAGAAAGTGAATTTATTTACTTTTGCAAATTACTGATCTTATTAGACAACATGTCTACATTAGATTATTTTATCACACAAGGCAGGGCTCTTGATAAGACTGGTCAGCAATTAGAAGAATGGGCAGTTGCTCAATATGACAAAGCATTAGCTGCTGCTGCTGCTGAAGAAAGAAAAGCATTGATTGAAGAAAAGAAATTAGCAGCTGAGGAGAAAAGATTAGAAGCTGAGGAAAAAAAATTACAAAGAGAGGATGAACAAAAGAAATTGCAGATACAGACTGATGAAAAAAGATTCCAGATGGAAATGGAAAAAGAGAGAAGAAAAGATGAAGCTGCTGCAGAAGAGAGAAAATTACAAGCTGAAGCTCAAGAGAAAAAAGCAATAAGAGAACATGAACACCAAAAAGAACTTTTAGCATTTGAGTTAGAAAAGTTAAAGTTAACAAACATAAGTGATGGTAATCAAGCATCTGGTGGTAATGGTAAACCCTTTACTTACAAGGTCAAGGTACCAGCGTTCAACCCTTCCAGTGATGACATAACATTCTGGCTAAATAGATTTGAACGCTCGTGTCGAGCCCATAATGTGGACAAATCACAATATGCTAACCAGTTATCAGAAAATCTGAAAGGTGATTCTCTGACTAGTTTAAGTTTGGTTGAAGAGGCTGACAAAGATAACTATGATGTTATTAGGGCAGCCTTATTAAAGAAGTATCAGTTGTCTGAAGAGGGTTATCGGAAGTTGTTTAAGACAATGGTGCCTGAGGCAGGTGTAGAATTCTCAGAATTCATTGCAAGGACACGTCTTACATTTGATCGTTGGATTGAGCTATCCAAAACAGAAAAGACTTATGAAGCCCTTATGGACTTGATACTCAGAGACAAGATTATGTCAAGTATAAATAAACCTTTCCTCGAATTCTTACATGAGCGTAAACCTAAGTCTCTAAAAGAAATGGAACAGTATTGTACCCAATACGTCACTGCACATCCGGACGTAGCTATTAGCAACAGTAAGGTTAAAGAAGGTATGCCAGTTGCTTCTGCAACACCATACAACCCTAATCACTCTCACAAATTCCAAGGACCTCAAAATAGGTTTAATAAAAAAGGTAACTATTACAGTTATCAGAACCAAGGTAACCAATCATTTCAGGGTTCTTCTTCGAATACCTGGAGAAGAGCTGACAGCCCTCGATTCAGGGGTGGTCATAATTACAGGAACTTCCGCAAAGGAAGTCATTCTAGAAACTATCCAAGTTTTCCTTCATGGAGACAACAGGATCATAATTACCGAGATACTCATTATAATGAATATGATGATAGTAACCAAAGGAGCTATGATTCAAACCCGAGTAGGGGTTATAATAGTGGAAACAATGATAAGTACAGAGGCAATAATAACAGAGGTAGAGCACAATTCAAAAAACATAAAGCTCATTACCAGGCGAACTCTGCACAGCAAGAGTCCCACGAAGCCTATAAACAAAATAAAGATAATGATGACTCTAATAATATGGCATGTGCCGCTTTTGATTTTGGGAGAGCATCTCAGTGCCCCCAATGCAAAACATTATTTGAGCCAACCACAGTGTCTACTTTAAGCTGTGGGCATCCTCTTCCCGCTCTTCCTGCGTCAATCGCGCATGATGGGAGAGGTTCTCTTGTCTTACACAAAGGTTTAGTAAATGACAATCCAGTCTCAGTACTTTTTGATTCTGGATGCACAACTATTGGGGTTAGGCAGTCACTCATAGATCCTTCTCATTCTACAGGCAAAGTAGTCAAATGCGTAACATTTGGCGGCACCATAGAGAAATACTCTACCGCTATAATTAGGATTGCTACTCCTTTCTTCACAGGAGATGTACACGCATGTCTTTTGCCGAATCCGATCGCTGATCTTATCATCGGTCGCATTCACGGAGTCAAAGAATGCACTCCGGAGCAAATTTCCGTTTGGGAAAATCAAAATATGCAATCTGCTAATGCGGTAGTCACTAGAGCTCAAGCTCTCAATATGCCTGAAACTTCATCTGTTGAAGATAATGAAGTGCATAACCAAGATGATCCCTTGGTAATTTCTCGTGACTCGTTTATAAAACAACAAGAAGAAGATCCGACTCTTAAGAAATTCTTCACTCTTGTAACGAAAGGTGATCCGAATAAAGATTCAAATTGTAAATCTTGGATTACAATGAAGAATGGCGTACTTGTACGTATGGTGCAAGACTCCACTAAGTCAAGTCATTCTCAGATTCTTGTACCCAAGAATTTGAGAGTTAAAATCTTACAACATGCACACGACTCTCAGTGTGCTGGTCACATGGGTTTTTCCCGTACAAAGTCAAGAGTTCTTGCGGCTTTCTTTTGGCCTTTTGTGAACAAGGACATACGGATCTATTGTCGATCCTGTAAAGTATGTCAAGAAGTCAAATCCAAAGGTCCTCGTCATGCTGCGCCTATTCAGGCTGCAGATATTCCTATTCGTCCATTCCAGAAAATGGCGATAGACATCATTGGTCCATTCAAGATCAAATCTGCTAGAGGACATCAGTTTATCTTAACGTGTGTAGACATGTGCACACGTTGGCCAGAGGCTATCCCTCTAAAGAGCATTACTACCGCTGACATTGCAGATGCTCTTTGGCTTATATTTTCTCGGCTGGGATTCCCCGGAGAAATATTATCAGATCATGGCACCCAACTGATATCGGATACCATGTCTCAAGTAATGTCTACTCTACAGATAGAGAGATCTTTGAGTAGCATCTATCATCCTATGTCCAATGGGATGGTCGAGCGACTAAATAGAACACTTAAGAACTTATTAGGGAAGATAACTGAGGATCATCCTCAAGATTGGGATAGGGTTTTACCCGCGGCCCTCTTCGCGTACAGAGAGGTCCCCAATGAACATACAGGGTTTTCGCCCTTTGAACTTGTCTTTGGCGCGCGACCGCGCGGCCCAATGTCTTTGCTGCATGATCTTATAACAGCTGACAATATTGACGATGACACAAAATCTTCTTACGAGTATGTCATCGCGCTGAGACAGAAGATTATCGAAGCATGCAAATTGGCAACGTCCTCTTCTGAATTTGCTAAGCAGAAGGCAAGACAATTTGCTAATAAGAAGAGAACTTTACGACAACTTTGTCCTGGTGACAAAGCATTTGTTTTGCTACCTTGTCGTGAAAATAGACTCCTTATTAGTTGGAAAGGTCCGTACGATATAATATCGAAAATTTCAGATGTTGACTACATCGTCGATATCAACGGGAAGCATAAAACCTTCCACATCAATATGCTTACGGAGTTCCATGAACGTCCTGACTATCTACAGCCTATTTTCCAGGCAACGGACGATTCTCATGTCAAACATGGTCATTACTCATCACTGTCTGTAATACAGGATGAGGAAACAAGTTTTTCGGATGTTAATCTTCCGCTTCCAATGATCCCACTTCATTCTAGTGAATCATGGAAAGACGTTACTGTTTCTCCTGATTTGTCTCTAGGAGAACGGCGACAAGTTTCGGTTATGTTACAAACATTTCAGGATGTCCTCACTGACATCCCTGGACAAACTCATGTCATTGAGCATGACATTGTTCTAACTGAACATACTCCAATTAGGGTTAGACCTTATCCTATCCCTATACATTTCCAAACACAGGTTGAAAAGGAGTTGGATGAAATGATAGATTTACAAATAATCGAACCATCCACTTCTGCATATTCTTCGCCGATGGTTATTGTTCGGAAAAAAGACAATAACATACGTCTTTGCGTTGACTATCGCAAATTGAATCAAGTTACGAAGTTCGATGCTGAACCTATGCCTTTACTAGAAGAGTTACTTACTCGTCTTTCTAAATCGCATTTTTTCACTAAACTTGATTTGTCTAAAGGATATTGGCAAGTTCCATTATCCGAACGCGCCAAACCTCTTACCGCTTTCTCTACTCCCAGAGGCCTTTTCCAATGGAATTTTATGCCTTTCGGCCTTATGAACGCACCAGCTACATTTGTACGCATGATGCGTCGAATCCTATCGTATCGGTCAGATGTCATTGCTTATCTAGACGACATCTGTCTTTTCAGCGATACTTGGGAAGATCACTATTCAGGGTTAGTTGAATTATTATCAACTCTGCGTGAGTATAACCTGACAGCAAAACCATCTAAAGCTTGTATTGGCTTTAGCGAAATTGCTTTCTTAGGCCATCGAGTAGGTCACGGTTTCTTGAAGACAGAAGACCATAATATCACTAAGATACTTAACATCTCTATCCCTAGGACTAAAAAGCAAGTGCGAAGTCTTTTAGGTCTCATACAATTTTATGGACGTTTCATTCCGAATCTGTCCTCTATCATGGCACCTCTCTCTACACTATTAAAGAAAGGGTCGCCTAACATGGTTCACTGGTCTCATGAATGCCAATCCTCACTAGAGAAGATCAAAACTATGTTTTCATCACCACCTATTTTAGTGTTACCTACAACAGATAAGACATTTGTTCTTCGTAGTGACGCTTCATCCACTGGGATTGGAGCGGCACTAATGCAAGAGTACTCTGGAACTCTGCATCCTGTAATGTATATATCCAGAAAACTTAATGCTGCAGAAAGGAATTACTCGGTTTTAGACCGTGAATTATTGGCAATGGTTTGGTCAATTCTCAAACTCCAAAGATTCCTTCTGGGCGCGCATTTCGTAGTGGAAACTGACCAAAAAGCTCTTACGGCTATCCAAAGTAAGAACTTGAAGAGCTCGAGATCAACTCGATACGCAATCGCTCTTCAACCTTTTCATTTTTCGGTACGAGCTATCCGTGGTTCAGAAAATGTGATGGCGGACATTCTGTCCAGATGCCCACATGATGCCACTTAACTGTTAAATATTGGATTTTTTAATATGTATAACTTTACAACAGTTATTTTTTGTTCTTTACTAAGATACACATTTGTAATTTAATAATAGAATGATGGTATCTCTACTTAGCGGTTTATTGATGTTTATTCACCGCTGTTCTTTGATGATTGTTTCTTCATAAATCATAAATTTAAGATTATAGTGTGAATTTTTGGTATGCATTGTATAATTACCAGAATTGTATTATACGTACATCACACCTTCCTGGAAACATTTATTCGTAGAGAAACAATTTCTCTCAGATTTTGAGATATATTCTCACCGGTCATATTAGGAATTATAGTTATTCCTGATATTTGCATCTGCGCAGTATTCTTGCGTTTTGAGCCTATTGTATGGTGCTCCTAGATGTATTTAAAAAAAAAAAAAAATTTTTTTTTTTCCCGGGAGGTGTGGTAAGACTGTAAAGGGCAATTTTTACTATCTTGCAATATAATACATTTATATACTTATTATGTTCGCAAATATTTTTGTAAACAAAGTGTTTCCTTTTTAAGTGCTTAAGGAGAAGTCATTTTTGAGTTACTTCCCTTGAAGGCAGTTCCGTCATCTTCGATCGGACTCCGCGGACGAATTTAGGCCTACTGCGATTTATTCTTTGGCTGGGTAGGAATAGATTATTCTTGCTTCAGTATATCTATGGCCTGAATTTATACGTAGTGTTTGTATGAGTAGGACGAGTCTGTCTTATATATGGATATCTTTACATTTCTAAGTCGAACTATGTTGGTTGTCGCTAGAAAAGGTCAAAGGCTATGCAGCGGAAGTATCGCTAGCAAGGGGTGTGATTCATGGCTGTCATCCTGTCTGGATGTAGAATTTTGATGTAGCCGGCCTATCGCCGAAAAAGTGATCTATAAGTAGATGGGGAAAAGTGATAGTCATTTAGACATGTTGTATGTACTTTACCCCAGTGTTTATTCTCTTTTGCCAAGGAATGGCAAAGTTATATTTCGCATAGAAAGGTAAAACCACAATTTATTATGAACTTGGGCTTCGCCATCGTTGTCGATAAACAGATGCACAGTGGTACTTTTGAAAAGAATATTTATTCAAAGGAAGATGACATTCCTATGTATCAGCACTAGATTATATGATATTATTCAATTACCTCTATGACAGAAGTTATGAAGAAATGAGGACATTTAACGAATGACCAATTTTGGTCTGGATCCTATAGTGAGTGAAACTCACGAGAGAAGAACAGCCATGTTGAAATTCATATACTTTGTATTTATCGAGTGAGAAAAAGGGATGCCTGTACTATCGCTCGATGAACCAAGAGATCACTGCTACATGTGAGAACCCATGTCTGGGATTCCTATATCTTTATGGAAAAATATATATATTGAACTTTACGTGAAGGGATATTCGCTAGACGAGATTAGGTCTAGGAGCCTTCCTATATATTGGTTATGGTCTGACGTGCCCAGTCAGTAAAGCCAGATGATTTACATGATGGAACTCTGAATGCTTATTTACGAATGCTCCATTATGATATTTGCCAAGCATGAATGCTAACTTAAGATGATATGCCTGTGATCAACATTATGCTGTCTATGTCGACATTTGTTCCTGTAACCATACACGTACTGTCCAAGTGTGCGTCTCATTAAATGTTATAAAAAGACCACCGTAGTTCCAGTACTTCTTGAATTCGAACAGTGTGAGTATGAGTGATGTACTACCAACTTGTCAACTCTATCGAATCATTCTACCATTCGCGTTCTGACATTCATATACACACTCATTGTCTACACTCACATTCTTGTCGGAGCCTCATCACGTTCCAGGACAAGATGACCTGTATGACCAAAACTGTGCTGGGTTTAATGAGTTGACAATCGTTACACTTTACTACACCAGTCCCAACATCTACATTTATCATCTACCTACATACATTATGCATGTCTTTAGTCTACCTAGTGCATGTCTTTAGTCTACCTACATTAGTGCATGTCTTTAGTTTACCTACATTAGTGCATGCCTTTAGCCTACATACATTATTAGTACATGTTTTTAGTTTACATAAATTAGTGCATGTCTTTAGTCTACATACATTAGTGTATATCTTTAGTCTACATACATTGGTGCATGTCTTTAGTCTACCTACATTAATGCATGTCTTTAATCTACCAACATACATTAGTGCAAGTCTTTAGTTTACAAACATTAGTACATGTCTTTAGTCTACCTACATACATTAGTACATGTCTTTAGTCTACCTACATACATTAGTACATGTCTTTAGTCTACCTACATTAGTACATATCTTTAGCCTACACACATTAGTACATATCTTTAGTCTATGTACATACATTAGTGCATGTCTTTAGTCTTCACACATTAGTACAAAGCTTTAGTCTACCTACATACATTAGTACATGTCTTTAGTCTACATACATTAGTGCATGTCTTTATTCTAACTGCATATAATTAGTGCATGCCTTTAGTCTACATACATACATTAGTGCATGTCTTTATTCTAACTACATACATTAGTGCATGTCTTTAGTCTACCTACATAAGCTAGTGCATGTCTTTAGTCTGTATACATTACTACATATCTTTAATTTACATACTATAGTACATGTCTTTAATCTGTCTGCATTAGTTTATGTCTTTCTTGCACATACATTAGTGCATGTCTTTAGTCTGTATAAATTAACTCAGATCTTTGATACTTCATCCATATACATTGTTTATTCCAGTTGATTGCTTGATTACCCATGTCTGAGTAATCTTCCATTAGATATGTATTTAGTAATGGTGGAGGAAGATAAATGTAGAGTACAGCTAATTTATTACTTTCCTTATCTTATTGACAGGCCATGTGGACATTGTTAGAAGAGGAATCCAAGAGAGATCACAGTCAAGCCAACTGTTTTATCCTATTCATTCTTTCACATGGATACCATGGTGTAGTGTTTGGAACTGATGGTCAGCTGATAGGCGACGAACCCACCAACTGCATTGAGATTAAGAAAATAACTGATCTTTTCAGTAAATGCAAATCTCTTCAGGGAAAACCTAAACTCTTCTTTATTCAGGCTTGCCAAGGAGGTACTGTATCAGGCTTAGTCATCATTATCTTAAGCTATGTAATGGTAATTGTTTTTCTATGCAAAACTCAGTCTTTGATTTTTTTTTCTTTCCAATTACTTCTGTTTTTAACTATTTGTGAGCTGTGTTTTAAAAGTTTACCAAATATGCTATTCATTCATTCATAACCCTCCACTCCCAAAGGAGCATAGGCCTTCAACAAACACATGCCAAGTCCTCTTGTCACGTGCCATCATCTCAAGTTCTTTCCACGTTCTCATCATTTTCATCTCTGTTTCCAGCTCTCTTCTCCATGTGCTTCTTGGTCTACTTCTGCTTCTCTTGCCCTGGGGATTCCAGAACAAGGACTGCCTTGTAATGCTATCAACAGGTTTCCTCGGTGTGTGTCCTATCCATCACCATCGTCTTCTTCTCATCTCTTGTTCCACTGGCACTTGTCTAGTTCTTGTCATCAGTTCCACGTTGATAACCTTGTCATACCATTTTAATCCCTCTATTCTACGCAAGCACCCATTTATGAAAGTCTGTAGCTTTTTGGTAGTTGTCTTTGTTGTTCTCCATGTCTCAGAGCCATACAATAGGACTGACTTCACATTTGAGTTGAAGATTCTTATTTTCGTTTTGGATCCAATTTCTCTTGATCTCCATATGTTTCCCAATGCAGTGAAAGCTCCTCTTGCTTTTTGTATTCTTATTTTGATATCACTGTCTGTCCCTCCAACTTTGTCCATATTGCTGCCAAGATATGAATATGATTCTACATCTTTTATTGATGCTTCTTCAAGTTCAACCCTGTTATCATTACCTGCATTTATTCTCATTATCTTTGTCTTTTCCCTGTGTATTTTCAGACCCAATTGCTGTGACCTCTCATCGAGTGTTTTCAATTTGTCCTGCATCTGATTACGGTTATGGGACAGAAGAGCTAAGTCATCAGCAAAATCCAGATCATCCAACTGCTTAGTCAGAGTCCACTGGATTCCATTTCTGTTGTGTGTTGTCGATGATCTCATAACCCAGTATATTGCTAGGAAGAAAAGAAATGGAGACAAGAGGCATCTCTGTCGCACTCCTGTTCTTATCCCAAACGGTTCTGTAAGCTGTCCTTCATGAAGAACTCTGCATGTCATATCTTCATATGTTTTCTTTATTAAATTAATGATCTTCAGGGGAACTCCGTAATGCCTCATCATTTCCAAAGTGATTCTCTGTCTACACTGTCAAATGCCTTTTCGTAGTCCACAAATCCAATGTATAGTGGTGAATTCCATTCCAGACTTTGTTCAACTATTATTCTCAAAGTGGCTGTCTGGTCTGTACAGGATCTGTTTTGTCAAAAACCTGCTTGTTCATCTCTCAGTTTCTTGTCTATGGACTGTTTTAATCTTTCAAGGATAATCCTGTTTAATACTTTTCCTGGCACTGAAAGTAACATTATTCCTCTATAATTTGTGCACTCTTGTAAATTTCCCTTCTTAGGCAACTTAACCAGATATCCTTCCTTCCATTCTGCTGGCATCTCTTCCTTTTCCCAGACTTTACCAAGTAATTTATATAACATCTCTGTAGCCATGTCGATATCTGCTTTGATGGCCTCTGCTGGAATGCCATCAGGTCCAGATGCTATTCCATCTCTTAGAAGCTTTATGGCTTTCTTTATTTCTTCCTTCGTTGGTCTTTCACCGTTAATTTGTAGCTCTTCTTCTGCTGGCTGGATGTCCGGGGGGTTATGTGGAGCTGGTCTATTGAGAAGGTCCTCAAAATATTCTGTCCACCTCTTCATTTGCTCTTGTATATTGCTGAGCAGTTTTCCATTCTTGTCTTTTATGAAGCAACTTGTTTGCTTGTATTTCCCCATTAGCTTCTTTGTGCTGTTATACAATTCTCTCATATTCCCTTTGGCTGCAGCATCTTCTGCCTCTCTTGCCAACTCCTCAATATACTTCCTCTTGTCTCTTTTGATACTTCTTTTTACCTCTTTGTTTGCTTCTGTGTACACTTCTTGAGCCTTGGCTTTGGAACTTCTGGTTTTGCTTGTGTTTAAATCTGCTTTCTTGTTTTTCCTGTCTTTTATCTTATTGATGGTTTCTGTTGTTATCCATGCTTTTTGTTGTCGTTCCCTTTTCCCCAGTATTTCTTCACATGTCTCATTCCATATCGTTTTGATTTGCTGCAAATAGTCTTCTGTATTCTCTGCATCTTCCAGCTGTTGGAGCACTTGGAATTTGTTGGATATTGTGACCGCAAATTTGTCTCTTGTTTCTTGATTTCTTAGATGTCCCACGTTAAATTGTTGTCTATAATTTTGCATTGTTGCGTATCTCTTGAGTTTCATTTTTACTTTGGCTATCAGAAGGTGGTGATCTGATGCCACATCTGCTCCTCTATATACCTTTACATCCTGCAATGATGATCTAAACTTCTTGTTTATGCATATATGATCAATCTGATTTTCTGTTCTATGGTCTGGTGATATCCATGTTGCCTTGTGTATTCTCTTATGTGGAAACATGCTTCCTCCTATAGCCAGTTGATTTGAAGCACAAAAGTTTGAGAATAGTTCCCCATTTTCATTCATTATTCCTAGCCCCTGTTTTCCCATGACTTCTTCAAAGCCGGTGTTGACTGTACCTATCTTTGCATTCATGTCACCCATCAAAATTGTGATGTCTCTTCTTTTTACCTTTTCCATAATTTCCTGTAGTCTAGTATAAAATGCTTCTTTCACCGACTCTTCTTTGTCATTAGTTGGTGCATAACATTGGATGACATTTACATTTATTTTCTTTTTAGCTGTTTTAAAAGAAGCTGATATTATTCTGGATTCAACAGCTTCCCATTCAATGAGTGCTTTCTGTGCTTCTTTAGATAACATCAGAGCTACCCCTTCACTGTGGTGTTAACTTTCATCTTCATGTCCTGAGGACAGCACCAATTCACCTGCGATAAGTTTCTTCCTGTTTACCCCCTTCCACTTTGTTTCACACAGTCCCAGAACCTCAATTTTATATTCCCTCATCTCTGCTGCTACTTGTGCCACTTTCCCTTGTTCGTTTAATGTCCGAACATTCCAGGTGCCAAATCTGGAAGTTCTCCTAGAAGAAAGAAGGTTAATCAGCAACACAGACTCCTTTCGGCTTTCTCTGTGTTGCATCAAACGCCTCCCTGCAAGAGGACCTTCCCCTGTCTTGGATGGCTGTGTTTTATTTTCTTTAATTGACTTGTCCATGTTTGTTGAAGTTTTTTGTGGTTTAAATTTTTTACGGGATGGGGTAACCAGCCCCATGCCCAACCCTCCTTAGTCGCTTTCTATGACATGCTTGGCAGGGAACAGTGTTACTATTCTTTGCTCCCCTTTCCGGCCCCGGTAACACACGGGTGAAATATGCTATAGATGTGTGCTAATGAATTGTGTTTTTTGCACAGATTAGCTCATTGTCACATATTACATTTTTATACAAGGTGGCTATGGGAGCTGCGCTGGTGTAATGATTACTACATTGCGCTGGTGATCAGGTGTTCAAGGTTCAAGCCCGGGCGTGGGCATTCGAAGTAGTCATCGACTGGGATTTTGACTGAATAACCTGAACGGCTCCTGAGATAAACCCCCTGTGAATGAGAAGGAGCGAAGCTCTAGACTGGGTTGGAAGGAAAGTCCACAGGCTCCCCAGCCTCGCAATGACATGTCATTGGGCCAAAGGGCTGAAAGCCCAAGTGCCGCTGGTTAAGAAAAAAAAAATACAAGGTGGCCTAATTGTCTTGTCAACCCTCATAAAAATGCTATTTATCATGCTTGCTATCAAAGCTGATGACAGTACAACTGCTGTAGTATACTCTTGAAACTGCAGTATTAATTTTCTGTTGTAACATGCCATGTAACATGCCTTACTTGTTTGATGGATCTATTTGTGTTTTGTCATTCTCTTGGCAGAAATAATTGTGTGCAATGTTCTATTGAATATTTGTCTGCAGGGTTCCTGTGGTACTTGTCCAGTTTTCTTACGCTTATGTCTTACTATGGGTTGTGTTAATTATTGATTTCTGGTCTACTTCAGAAATTGCAGCTTATTGTTCTGTGATGTTGTGCTTCTATAAGATGTTTGTCACCCTTTGATCCATCTTTGCCTGGACCATGCTCTGATCATGGGTTCTTCCATTTTGACATTATCTACCACTGATGCTGGTTGGTCAGAGTTCATCCTAACAAAGTGTCCAAACAAAGTAATCCTCTGTTTCTCCATATGCCCCTTCACTGCTACTGTTCCCACAATGTCCCTAATGTTATCAGTTTTCTATTTTTCTGTTCCTGTCATTGGGCCATTAGAGGCTTCAAAATTAGGGTGACCCAACAGATAACTTTATTGACCTGCTCAGTTCAAGGCAATAAGCAAATCTCCTTCTGTATGTGTGTGTTTCGGTCTGAGCAGTGCTGCACAGCTTACCTATCTTCTCTCTTATATGTTTCATACACTTTACAGAGGCCATCAGGGTAGGGATAATGTTTCTTCTTTTTCTTCAAGTACTTTGCCTGGTGGCATAGATGATCATGTCTCTCCACAACTTCCTGTCTGCAGTACTATTTATCAGTTCTGTTGTTGACTTCTTTCCATGCAGTGATGTCAGATTGTCTTCTTTCTTTGTATCCTCTGTCTTTGTTTCCTTCAATCTTTCCTGTTATTATCAGATATTTTCCTCTTCTCATAACATGACCAAAGAAAGTGGCTGGCATCCGTCTAACATGAGAAATTAGCTTCCTTTGTGCATTGGCCTCTTTCAGGACATCCCTGTTACTCTTTTTGTCTGTCCATGGTGTTTTAACACTCTTCTGTAAAACCTCATCAGTATTGCCTCTAGTGTTTGTCTTACCTGTTTACTAATTGCCCTTGACTCTCTTCCATATTTTAGGATTGGCTCAATATAACACTATATATTTTTTTCTCTCTTTTTGTCTTCCACTGGCAAAGATCTGTTGCATTACTTTTCATTTTACGGAATGCTGCTTTTGTTTGAGCTCTTCTACTCTTCTCTTCTGAGATGCATCTTCCATCTGATGCTGTTAATGTGCCTAGGTATAGGAATCTTCTGACTTGCTTACAACTTTTCCATTTACTTTAGCAGTGCATTTTGGAGAAGATACACTAGACACAACTGGTTGAGGTACCATCTATACTCCAAGTACAGGATTGGTACAACAGATCTTTGCACCTGTAGTAACAGCCCCATGGCGGCCTACCATCTGCTGCAGTCCTGCCCAACATACAGGAGGGAACGTAGTAGCATATGGCAACAAGCCAGTTCTCTCAATGAAAAAACTGTTTGGAGGAACCTTGAGCTGACAATTACCTTTATTAATTAATGTAGAAGTCTGAGGGCAAACAAGGAAGAAGAAAAAGAAGCAATGGTCTGACAAGGTCATCAATGTGGAACTGATGACAAGAACTAGATGTTGTGTAACCATGACAGTTTATTTTTGAGTATTCTTTCAAGATGGATTCACACAACATGGATTGAAGGAATAAACCAGGCCAGGATGATCCAAAGTTTAATTCACATAATAAATGCAAATTAACAAAATCTCTCAGGGCATTTTAGGCTTCACTTTCTGACATCATATGTCTGGTATCTTCTGTCATGGCCCATGTCATTTGTACTGCACATAATTATACTGTCGGGCCCAGATTAATTTAAACTACAGATACAGTATCACTGCCTGAGATTTAAATATTTATCTCCACTGATACCTGAGAGTCCTACCGGCCTTGGAATTTCACAAAACTTGAACGATATGAGTAATGCACACATCAAATGGACACCTTGTCCTTCCGCAGGCCCGACCAATGTTCAGTCTCCCTTTGATGTCACATTGTCACTCTGATGTCATCCTTCACAACACATTTTACTTCTTATTTAAAGCCTGCCCAACGATAATTGAAGGAACCCTTTATAAGGGAAACCCAAAATCTTCAATGATCATGCGCAGCTCTCAACACAAGACAAGTGGAACAAGAGTTATGGAGAAGATGCTGACATTGGGTAGGATACTCACTCAGTAAACCAGCAGGTGGTGTAACAAGACAGTTCTTATTCTGGAATCATCAGGGTAAGATTAATAGAGGGAGACTGAAAATGTGGAGAAGGGAATCAGAGGTAGCCGTGACAGGGATAAAAACAACATGGAAAAACCATTAAAAAATGGGTCAGAACAGGAAGTCTTGGCATGATTTTATTGAAGGCATGTGCTCCATAGATGGCTGAAGGATAATGAATGATTGGATTTGATTTATTTTTCTTGCATTACTTCTTGTTACAGGTAGAAGATCAATTATTCAATACCCTTTAGCTCCCCAAGGAGCAGAGGCCTTCAACAAACATGTGCCACGTCCTTCTGTCACATTACCTCAAGTTCTTTCCATGTACTCCTCATCATTAGGAGAAGTAGAAGTAGAGGTAGAAGAAGTTATGTCCAAAAAAAAGAAAACAGACAATCACTGTTGCATTCCATGAAATAAACCAGTATTTTTTCATAATGGATACATCAAGCATTCTATAAGAACAGTTAGTATTCATACCCTTCAATGTATGCTGAGGGAGACTCTGCAACTATGCCTGGTGTGCAGTGAGGTCGATTCTGATCAGCAATAAAAATAACTCAGCCAAGGCCGGTCCCAAGCCCGGCTGAAAAAGGAGGGCGGCCTGCATGGAGGCCGTAAGGAGGCAGCTCCTCCACCATGCAAAGGCACAACAGGCCAATCACCTGTTTGCTTTAAACTTTTGATTACGAGAACTACAAGAGAGAAAATTTGACTGATTCTAAATGCGACGAACTGGAACGGACTACGACATATGGAACTTGGAACATTCATTCATAACCCTCCACTCCCAAAGGAGCATAGGCCTTCAACAAACACATGCCAAGTCCTCCTGTCACGTGCCATCATCTCAAGTTCCTTCCACGTTCTCCTTATCATTTTCATCTCTGTTTCCAGCTCTCTTTTCCATGTGCTTCTTGGTCTACCTCTGCCTCTCTTGCCCTGGGGGTTCCAGAACAAGGACTGCCTTGTAATGCTATCAACAGGTTTCCTCAGTGTGTGTCCTATCCATCGCCATCATCTTCTTCTCATCTCTTGTTCCACTGGCACTTGTCTAGTTCTTGTCATCAGTTCCACGTTGGTAACCTTGTCATACCATTTTAATCCCTCTATTCTACGCAAGCACCCATTTATGAAAGTCTGTAGCTTTTTGGTTGTTGTCTTTGTTGTTCTCCATGTCTCAGAGCCATACAATAGGACTGACTTCAGATTTGAGTTGAAGATTCTTATTTTCGTTTTGGATCCGATTTCTCTTGATCTCCATATATTTCCCAATGAATGAAAGCTTCTCTTGCTTTTTTGTATTCTTATTTTGATATCACTGTCTGTCCCTCAAACTTTATCTATATTGCTGCCAAGATATGTGTACGATTCTTCAAGTTCAACCCTGTTTTCATTACCTGCATTTATTCTCATTATCTTTGTCTTTTCCCTGTGTATTTTCAGACCCAATTGCTGTGACCTCTAATCAAGTGTTTTCAATTTGTCCAGCATCTGATTACGGTTATGGGACAAAGAGCCAAGTCATCAGCAAAATCCAGATCATCCAACTGCTTAGTCAGAGTCCATTGGATTCCATTTCTGTTGTGTGTTGTTGATGTTCTCATAACCCAGTCTATTGCTAATAAGAAAAGAAATGGAGACAAGAGGCATCCCTGTCGCACTCCTGTTCTTATCCCAAATGGTTCTGTAAGCTGTCCTTCATGAAGAACTCTGCATGTCATGTCTTCATATGTTTTCTTTATTAAATTAATGATCTTCAGGGGAACTCCATAATGCCTCATCAATTTTCAAAGTGATTCTCTGTCTACACTGTCAAATGCCTTTTTGTAGTCCACAAATCTGATGTATAATGGTGAATTCCATTCCAGACTTTGTTCAGCTATTATTCTCAAAGTGGCTATCTGGTCTGTACAAGATCTGTTGTGTCGAAAACCTGCATGTGCTCCATAGATGGCTGAAGGATAATGAATGATTGGATTTGATTTATTTTTCTTGCATTACTTCTTGTTACAGGTAGAAAATCAATCATTCAATACCCTTTAGCTCCCCAAGGAGCAGAGGCCTTCAACAAACATGTGCCACGTCCTCCTGTCACATTACCTCAAGTTCTTTCCACGTACTCCTCATCATTAGGAGAAGTAGAAGTAGAGGTAGAAGAAGTTATGTCCAAAAAAAAAAAAAAAAAAAAGACAATCACTGTTGCATTCCATGAAATAAACCAGTATTTTTTCATAATGGATACATCAAGCATTCTATAAGAACAGTTAGTATTCATACCCGTCAATGTATGCTGAGGGACACTCAGCAACTATGCCCGGTGTGCAGTGAGGTCGATTCTGATCAGCAGTGAGTCGTTTCTGGTCAGCAATAAAAATAACAACTCCGCCTAGGCCGGTCCCAAGCCCGGCTGAAAAAGGAGGGCGGCCTGCATGGAGGCCGTAAGGAGGCAGCTCCTCCACCATGCAAAGGCACAACAGGCCAATCACCTGTTTGCTTTCAACTTTTGATTACGAGAACTACAAGAGATAAAATTGGACTGATTCTAAATGCGACGAACTGGAACGGACTATGGACCATGACTTATGGAATTTGGAACACAAGAAGTATAAATGGGAAAGAAGAGGAGCAAGTGGAAGAGATGAGGAAAGCAAAACTAGAAATCCTGGCTATAATGGAAACAAAGAAAAAAGGACAAGGAGTCATGGATCTCGATGGCAACACGCTGCTCTACAGTGGTGTACCCACATCTGAAAGCGCTAAAGGGGGCGTGTGTTGCATTGTGGCCAAAAAGATAGTATGAAGGGATGGAACTTTGTCTCGGAGCACATTATGGTTGTAAAACTAAAAGAAGGAGAAACCATAGTCAATCTGGTCATAGTGTATGGGCCAAATGAGGATGAGAGAGCAGAGGTCAAGCAGGAAATCTTCGAGCTGCTTCAAAGGACAGTGGATGACTGCCTAGATGAAATTATCATGCTCGGAGATTTCAATGCCAGAGTTGGAAATGACCATGCTAGATGGGGTGAAGTTATCGGAAGATATGGAGAAGATACACTCAATGACAATGGAAAGTGACTCCTTAGATTCTGCAGTAAGCAGAATCTGATCATTACAAACACAAAGTTCCCCCATAAGCACATACATGCATACACTAGATGTGAACCAACAAAGAATGAGAAGTCAGTAATCGACTATGCCATTGTTAGGAGGAGCTCATTCAAATATGTCCAGGATGCTAGAGTCTGGAGGGGGCCAGAGATTGAAAGTGATCACTACCTGCTTACAATCAAAAGAACAACTGAAAGAGCACTAGCACAGAAGAAAAAACCAGTGATGGTGAAGATGACATAAAGATGGATGAACTGAACGCAGCACTGGAGAAAATCAAGATGGGCAAAGCAGCAGAGGATGATGATATAACACCAGCAATGGTTAAGTACATGGGAGGATCAGTTGACCTATTACTCTTAAAGGTCCTACAGGCAGTGTGGTGCAACAAGACCATACCAAAGGATTGGGAGATTGCCATCATAACACCAATTTTCAAACAGGGTGACAATCGACAAAGTGGAAACCATAGAGGCATATCCCTTCTCAGTGTCCCTGGTAAAATCTACTCTAGAATCCTAGAGCAGAGACTCCGACGCCTAGCTGAGCCACAATTGGAAGAGGTCCAGTGTGGATTCCGAGCAAACCGAAGTACTCAAGATCTAATCTTCACACTCAGACAGCTGAGTGAAAAGGCCCTTGAGTATAAGAGTGAGATCCATCTTTGTTTCATAGATATGGAAAAGGCTTTTGACAGGGTCCCCTGGAGCAAACTTTGGGACTGTTTGGCAAGGAAGAACATTCCAGCACCTCTGATTCATGCTATACAGAGCTTCTACAAGTTTTGCAGAAATTATGTGACAGCAAACCATAAGTCAGAAGAGTTCAGGACCACCACTGGTGTAAGACAAGGTGATATCCTGTCACCTTATCTTTTCATATTCCTAATGGAAGATGTGATCAAGGCATGTAAAGAGAGAACAAGAAAGCATTATTTGGGGTACTGGAAGATGAGACAGGTATGTATTTCAGAGTTGGCATTTGTTGATGATGTTGCCCTGATTGTTAAATCAGAGGCACATCTTCAATCCAACCTGCAAGTCTGGAAGGAAGAGCTGGAGAAGAGAGGGGTGGTCATAAGCAGCTCTAAAACAAAATCCATGGTGATATGAGAAAAAAGAAGACATCAGATTAAGCTGGGAGAACAGGTCCTGGAACAGGTCGACCACTTTAAATACCTCGGAGCTATTATAGACCGAAAGGGAGGCATCAAAGAAGAGTTAGCCACTCGAAAAGCAGCAGCTGGGAGACTTTTTCAGGCCATCAATCGAGTATTCCTCAGCAAGAGAGAGGTTGGTAAGAAAGCGAAGATGGCTGTATACTGCTCCACCTATGTTCCAGTCTTGACATATGGATGCGAGTCATAGGCAATGACTACAACCCACAAAAGCCAGATCCAAACTACAGAAATGAGGTATCTGAGGAAGGTGGTTGAAGTAACAAGAAGAGACATGGTCCGCAACCAGACGATACGTCAAGGCCTAAAATCCCACCCCCTGCAGACCCAAGTAGAACAGTCCCAACTAAGATGGTTTGGCCATGTCTGCAGAATGGGGGAAGATCGGCTCCCACGACAAGCATGGGAAACAAAGAGCCAGGGATCCAGACCCCCAGGACAACCCAGAGTCCACTGGGAGGACAACATTAGACAATCTTTGAAGGACCGAGGACTAGAATGGAACCAGGCCAGGAGGAAGACAGCCGATAGGATACTCTGGCGCTCTCTCTTCCAAACCTCTACATCTCACAGTAGAAGAGGAACGACTAAGTAAGTAAGAAAATAACAATAACATATACAGGAAATCAACAAAACAAGAAGAGGAACCTATTGCAATGATGATGTTGCATGAGATAATGTTTGATTTTATGTTTTTATTACAGGTGAAAAAAATGCAGGAGAGCCAGTAGGGGAAGCAGACGGTGGTAACACCAATGATTCACCAGGTAAACTTGAAGCTCCTGTTAAGGGGGATCCTACTTCAGGGTCTGCTGGAGATGGAAATGAAGTTACTGATGACCAGCAAGAGGATTTAATTCGTGACACCAAGAACATTTTAGATGATATTGTTCCTAGCACTCAGCCTGATGTTGGCGGGGAAAAGAGACCATCTGGTGCTGATGTTTTTGTGGCAATGGCTACCATTCCAGGTACCCATGTCCTAATTATCAGTTAAGATAATGGTATCACAGGAAAGTTTGTTATTAGATCTTGAAGTCAAATAATCTTATGGAATGTTATACCTGTTTGAAGAAGACACAATGATCGTTTTTAAGAAATGGAATTCTCCAGAATGCAGCATTAAGGGGAATAAAAGGGATAATTTTGAAACATGTCTCGTAAATTTAAATGACTGAGCATGCTAAAAAATTAAAATACTTGATAAGAGGTCACAGCAAGATTCTATCAGAATGTATCATCAAGACAAGAGACAAAAGATGTTGGAGATCTTCAATGTCAAGACGGCAGCTGATAATGATGATGATGGAGTACATTCAGGCAACTAACATGAGGTTGGCTACCTCACTGTGCAAAACAAATGACTACAGAAACCAATATATAATAATAATAATAAATTCTTTAAGCACCAAACACGGCGCATAAGGCAGAAACCAGTGCTCTCCAGGTTGTACGTTGTGACGCCACTCCTCTTAGCTCTTGCACATTGTTTAATCCCAACGTTCTTCCTTCTCTTATTATTGTTCTTCTGAGTGTTTCTTTTGGTCTTCCTTTTTTCCTCTTACCCTCAGGAACCCAAGTGAGTGCCTGCAATGGTATTCTGTTGTTTTGCATTCGTAGGACATGACCGATATATGACCATCGTCTTTTCCTTATATAGTTGGAGACATATTTCTGCCTAGAGTCTTCTCTTATTTGTCGATTAGTCTTGAATTCTTTCCAACTGATGTTCATGAGTTTTCTAAGACATTTGTTCTCGAATGTATTGAGCTTGTTCTCCAATGATTTTGTTATTTTCCAACTCTCACAGCCGTATGTTAACACTGAGATAACATTTGAATTAAACAGACGAAGCTTGGTATGTATATTCAATGATCGTAATTTCCAAATGTTAGATAATCTGTTGAAGGCGCTAGCTGCCAAAGCAATTCTAGTATGAATTTCTCTTGTTGTGTCACCATCCTGAGTCATTTTACTGCCTAAATAATTGAAACTTTCAACTTTCTGTAGTTTTTCCCCGTTCAGGATTGTGGTGAAATTACCGTGATACAACGTTAAAATATCTCCAATTATAAAGATAACGGGTAAGATAACATGTAGGGATAAAATTATACGTAAGATACGAGGATACATTCTCGCCTACGCCAGCGCTTTTTACCGCCATTCAAACTAACTAGTTGGAACGTGCAGACTAAACGGTTTACCCTTTTAGACGGGAGGGAAACGGAGATAAAAGAAAAAAATTATTATGACGATCGAAACACGTGTTTGAATCTAAAAGGCAAAAAGACGCAATTTGTAGTTTAAAGGAAAAAAAAATTACGCCACTAGTTGACACAATGTAAGGAATTGGTAAAAAAACGACCTTAGCTCTTATTAGAAACAGTCGTATCTTAGACGTTTTACCGTAATTAGTTGTTTTGTTTGAATACAGCGGCAAACGCCGGGGATGAAGGTTCAAAAACAAATTTCAAAAACTAACCTTGAGAAAAGTAGGTTTTTCTTTAATAATAAAGTTATTTTTTTTTTTTTATTTTTTTTTTTTTTCGTACGCCCGCTAATACTCGAGGCGAAATCTCAGGTTATTACTAATGTCTAACCTGACATTGATTTTACGTGAGTATCCCTTTCTTCTTGTACAGAGACAGGTGTCCCTCGCCATTCAGGCAAATACTCTCCGATTTCGGAGGTACCCATTGCAGCTGGGTCGGCTCAGGAGCCGCCAATCCCTGGTCGACGACACTCCTTCAAATGTCCTCGCCAGGTCTCGAGTTAATCCAGTCCAATCCCCGGTCGACGAAAAATCCTCAAATGCCGTCGCCCGGGTTTGATCCTGAATCACCCGGTCGCCAGAGCGGTGTTGTAACCACTACGCTAGCGCGGCTCCAATAAAGTTATGAAAATAAAACCTAGCTAGTTTGATAGCCCATCTTGAGCAGAGAAATAATATACTTTTAATTACACAGACGGACAGATAACACGGAAGATATTGACGAAAGACCGTATTGTTCCAATCAGACTAGCGAACAGTTTTTTGTGCATACTTTCACTAAAGTTACATTTTGGTGTCCTTGAGACTAAAAATGCAAAAATCAAACTGCAGATGAACGAGGGGCAAAGTCGGATTATAGTAGCTAAAAATAACTTAGTGGGGCAGGTTTGTGTAGTTTTTTCATGTAGTTAGTCCAAAAAACAAGTGTAATTTTGGAAAAAATACTACATACTAGACTGAGACTGGACTGAAATTTGACTTTTAGTTTGAATATTTGAAAAAGTTAGGCGGGGAAGTCCGCTGATTGGACAAAAGCATTCATATTATTGAGAAAGAGACGCACACTTGTGCCATTTGATAGAAGACTGTCCATTGACACAGTACGTTACTGATAGAGGTGATTCCCAGGAATAATTAAATAAAAATCAGTGAGACGCCCTAATCTAGCCAGCAGCTCAGCTGAGTTTTGCTAGTACTAAGTAACTGTGTTCTCAATTCTGAATTGTGGTAAGGGAAAAAGCATTTATCTTGTTTATTTTAATATTTTGAGTGATTGATACTGCCATATCATGAAAAATGATTACGACAAGTAAGTGCTTGCTCTGGGTCCCCAGCAGCAGTCCAGGGTCTAGAGACAAACTAATAATATATGAAAACCTATCTAAGACTATGGAAGGCGGATCTATAATTGAGATCAGTGGGAACATATCACCCACCTTATTGAATGGAAGAGGAAACTATTGAACATATTTCGGATGCAATGCAGTCTTGGGAAACTGGTACTATTTGATAACAACTGGGTGAGATGTGCTAAGTTGGTCAGAGAGATCTGACCCAATCTGTGTAATGTTTTTTTGTGGTGTTGTGTGTAAGAGTGGCGCAGTAAACAGAGTATTGACACATGGCACAAATTTTGGTTTCAGAGTTTCTGATCTGGCACTACGATTGTGCCAGATGCTTTTGTAGAAGTGTCTGTGCAGCCTAACATTTTACTCCAGCTACTGAGAGGAGTGGGCCACAAGAATTCTGTACTACATCGTCACAGGCCAGATAAGTGCAACCTGGCCTGCTGGAGATTCATAAACTATTTCCACCATCAATAAAGAAATAAAATTTTGTTATATAAACATTAACATCAGTCCATATGTCAAGGACAATGAACTTTGTAGCCATAGATTGGGCATGATGACGCCACCCCAACTAAACATACAGTGCTAGTTTTTCCCAAGACATTGTAGATATTATTAATATTAACCATTGTAATAATATACCTATGTACAAAATGTACATTTGATTATGCAATATATATATGCATTTCATTGATAAATACATATTATTTCATATGTTCTGACCAAAAGAAACAATTGGTTCAGGACTAATAAATTTAAAAAGATTTTCAAACTTAAACTTTAACAGCCAGTGTTAGTTCAGTGTATCATAGAGTTTATTATTAATATTATTAGACATATTAGTTACATGTGTGTGTCTGTGTATTGTATTACCTACACATCACCATTCAGTACCCTAGACTTTTAACGTAGCTAACATTCATTATAGTAGAATAGGTCTGTTTGAGGTCGTAAGTGGTAGCAGAAAGGCCTTCTGTAATTCACATAAACTTTTATCTCAGGAGCCTTCACAGCTGACCTCATCCAGTACACTAGGTAACATAACAACCATACAATAACATCAAAAACCACTACAAGGATGATATTAAAGGTCTCGTTAGAAAAGTTCATAACTTTAGATTTAGAGGCATTTATTTGGAGACCTATTTTAACCGAAAGATGACACAAATTATTTACTGCTTCTTTGGATTGTCTGGGTGTTGAACTTAAGAATGCCAAATCATCTGGTGACATAATACAGCCTTGTTTCACCCCTGTTTCTACTGTAAACCATTCTGTATTCCCTTTATTTGTTCTAACACAACATCTTGCATTGTCATATAGCGCTTTGATTATATTCACATATTTTGTTGGAAAACCATAGATTGTAAGTATCTTCCACAATGATGGGCGGTGTAGACTATCAAAGGCTTTTTGAAAATCGACGAAGGTGATAATAAGTGGCGATTGCATTTCCACTGATTCTTCTATAATTGTTCTTAGTGTGAATATTTGATCAATACATGATCGTTTCGGCCTGAAACCCGCTTGTTCTTCTCTGATCTTTTCGTCAGCATGCAATTTAAGTCTTTCTAACATCATGCAACATAATAATTTTCCAGGTACTGATAATAGAAATATACCACGCCAGTTATTACAGTCTGATAGATCACCTTTCTTCGGTAACTTTACAAAAATACTGTCTTTCCATTGTTGTGGTGGTTGTTCTTCTCTCCATACTTCATTTATAATATCTAAAATTCTCAAGAGGTTGTTGTCATTAACTGCTTTAATCATTTTGCCTGAAATTTCATCAACTCCAGCAGCTTTAAAATTTTTTAATCTTTTAACGGCTTGTTTGATCTCGTCCAGCGTGAATTCATCGCAAGTTATTGGCAAGGTGGTTGTGGGTGTTTCATTATTAAAATCAGGTGTTATTGTTGGTGGTGGTCTGTTTAGCACCTCTATGAAGTGCTCAGCCCATCTCTTCATTTGTTCTTTTTCTGTTGGTATTGGATTCCCTAATTTATCTTTAACAGGTGTTTCCATATCAGTAGGCTGGTGACATAGTTGTTTTGTAATTTGATAAAGGCACCTACTATTACCAGTTCTTGCAGCATTTTCAGCTTCTACGGCCAGTTCATTGATGAAATGTCTTTTATCTCTTCGAGTTTTTGTCTTCACTTCTTTATTTAACAAGTTATAAGTTAGTTTGCAAGATTCAACAGCATCATGTGTACTTGCCGCTAGTAGTTTAAGTTTTGCTGTTTTCCTTTCTTGTATTTTATCCCAAGTATCTTCTCTCATCCATTTTTTCTTTTTATGTACTAGGTATCCGGTGGTCGCTACAGCTGCTTCTGTCATTGCTGTTCTCAGTTGTTCCCATTTAGTATCGATTGTCTTGGTGGTGACATCGTTGTCAATTTTGCCTAAAGCATCGAAATAGTTGTTCATTTTGACATTATATTCCTCTTTTACAACGTTTGATTGCAGTCTGTGTACATCTATTCTTCTATTTTTATTCGGTTGGTATAACTTCTTCAGTTTAATTCTCAGTTTAGCTATGCAGAGGTTATGATCGCTTCCATTCTCTGCACCTCTGTATGCTCTGACGTCTTGAACTGATGAGCGAAATTTTGCGCTTATGCAGAAGTGATCTATCTGGTTCTTAGTTCTGCCATCAGGTGAATTCCATGTTATCTTGTGGATATTCTTATGTGGAAAGATGGTGTCCGCCACAACGAGGTTTGATATTTCACAAAGTTCTAGAAGTCTTTCACCATTTTGATTCATACAGCCTATGCCATGAGTACCGAGATATCTTTGTACTCCATCATTGTTGTCACCTACTTTGGCGTTAAAATCGCCCATGACTACTATTGAAACCATTGCTGCAAGAGAATGTGCTTCAGTTTAGGTTTTATCAAGGGGGATATCTGCAGTGTTGGCTAGATGCTCCATAAGTAGTGGAAATAGATATGGTGATAAGAATGATAATATTAAAATGGAAGGTGCATCTCAGAAATAATAAATAGAACAGCCCAAGCAAAAACAACATTGCAAGTGTCCTGTGCAACAATTTCTTTATTAGTTGAAGCAATAAAAAGAGCCGTTCTGTTATTCAATATCAATACCCTTTAGCTCCCCAAGGAGCATAAGCCTTCAACAAACACGTCAAGTCCTCCTGTCCTGTGCCATCTGCTCAAGTTCCTTCCATGTTTTCCTCATCATTTTCACCTCTGTATCCAGTTCTCTTCTCCATGTGTTTTTTGGTCTACCTCTGCCTCTCTTTCCTTCTGGATTCCAGAACAAGGACTGCCTTGTAAGGCTATCAGCAGGTTTCCTCAATGTGTGCCCTATCCATCGCCAGCACCTTCTTCTCAACTCTTGTTCCACTGGCACCTTCTGTTATTGCATACACTAAATTCTGTTATATGATCTCCAGACATCCAGCCAGCTAAAGAGGGAGCTACTTGTGAACAGTGAAAGACCAAATAAGAAAGAAATAAAGCCATTAAGACTCTAAAAGATGGAGCAGCGGCTGGTCCACATGGCATTCCAGCAGAGGCCATCAAAGCAGATATTGGCATTTCTTCAGCAATATTTTAAATATTACTTGGTATATTCTGGGAGAGAGAGGAAATATCAAAGAATGGAAAAAAAAGATATGTGGTTATGTTACCATACCTAAGCTGGGAGACTTACATGAGTGCACAAAGTACAGAGGAATAATGTTACTATCAGTGATCATTCACTATATTAAACAGGATCATTCTTGAGAGATGAAAAGAGTCCATAGACAGACAACTGAGAGAGGAACAACCAGGTTTTTGATGAAACAGATTCTGTACAGACCAGATAGCCACATTGAAAATAATAGATGAACAAAGTTTGGAATTAAACTCACCTCTTTAAATTGGATTTGTGACTGAAAAGGCATTTGACAATGTAGAGAGAGAATCATTTTGCAAATTGACGAGGCATTATCGAATCCCAGTGAAGATCATTAATTTAATAAAGAAAACTTGTCAAGATGTGACGCAGAGTTCTTCATGAAGGACAACTAACAGAACCATTTTGAATAAGAACTGGAGTGTGACAGGGATGCCTCGTCACAGTTTCTCTTCTTATTGGCTACAGATTGGGTTATCAACTTCAGCCAACAGAAATGAAGTCCCACAGACTCTGACTAAACAGCTTGACAATTTAAATTTTGCAGTTGACCTTGCTCGTCTGCCCTATAACCGTAATCAGATGCAAGACAAAATTAAAATACTTGATAAGAGTTCACAGCAAGAGGGTCTGAAAATACACAAGTAGAAGACAAAGATCATCATTGCTGGCAGGCGCTGGAGTTGGGTTGGCCACATCCTCAGAAGGAACCCTGATGCCATTACAAGAACAGCTATGCTATGGACCCCCGAAGGAAAGTGAAAGTGAGGCCGACCAAAAACAACCTGACGGAGAACTGTGGAGGCTGAGATGCAAAGAATGAACCAGAGTTGGGGCACTGTAAGGATGGCCGCCGACCAAACAAAGTGGAAGCAATTTGTTGCTGCCCTACAAGACGCCACCAGGCATGATGGCCACTGACTGCTTTGACAGCCGGTGGCTGCGGATCAAAGAAGAATAAGAAAATTTAAAAAAGTAAAAGCTGTCAAAGTTCAAACTTATTTTATCTTATTAGCCACAATTCATTATTAAAATGTTCCTTTTTTACTGGCATTGGGATCTCTTCTGAGGAAGTGGCCAATCCAACTCCAGCATCTGCCAGCTATGATGGTTTGCATGTCCTCTTGGTTACTCCACGAGTAAGCAGTTCTTGGTTAGTGATAGTGTTCGGCCAAAAGATTCGGAGAATTTTCCTTAGGCATATTGTGTGGAAGGAGGCAGTTTCGATATTTTCTTCTGTTACTCTCCAGCATTCCGCACCATAGAGAAGCACAAAAATTACACAGCTGTCATATATCTTAATTTGGTGTTTGTGCTGTACTGGGAAGACTTCCAGATGTTGTTGAGACTAACAAAGGCTGTTCTCGCTTTATTCATTCTATTCTTGATGTCTTTGCTTGTTCTGCCATCTGGTGTTACTATGCATCCTAGGTATGTAAATGTGTCCATCTGTTCCAGCTTCTGGCTCCTTATTGTTAAGGGCTCAGGACTACCCATATTTAGTGTCATGACTTCTGTCTTCTTTAGACTGATGTTCAGCTGGCTATACTTGTTCAGTCTATCTGTTTTTTTAAATTTTAACATTGCATAATTACTTCTGGACTTTCTGTTTCAGGTTACTTATCATGGCGCAATATACTGCATGGGACCTGGTTTATCCAGGCAATTGTATATGTGTTTGCAAAGTATGCATACAAATATGAGCTTAATAAGCTTATGACTATGGTAAGTTCTTGTGTGAATGTATGTTTTAAAAGTATATATTCATGCACAATCTTGTGACTTTCAGGTTCCTTGTGTCTCTAAAGAATAACACCACTCAACCCACTAGTGATGTCGTAAGAGGTGACTAGGATGATGGGACTTGCATCCTCGTCATGTAAAACAAATTGTGTATGGAAAGAGAAAAAAACCATTAAAGAAGTCCTAGAAAATCTAGGAGTGAAATTACTTGACGTCCCTCTTCTACCCTGGGGTGTAGGGGTGTGCCAGAGAGAGCACCATACTATCCTATCGGCTGTCTTCCTCCTGGCCTAGTCCCAATCTAGTTCTCCGTCTTTTAGAGATTGTCTAATGTTGTCCTCTTAGCAAACTCTGGGTCATCCTGGAAGTCTGGATCCCTGGCTGTTAGTTTTTCATACTTGCTGGGGTAGCCAGTCTTCTCCTATTCTGCAGACATGGCCAAACCATCATAGTTGGGACTGTTCTACTTGGGTCTGCAGACATGGCCAAACCATCGTAGTTGGGACTGTTCTACTAGGGTCTGCAGACATGGCCAAACCATCGTAGTTGGGACTGTTCTACTTGGGTCTGCAGACATGGCCAAACCATCGTAGTTGGGACTGTTCTACTTGTGTCTGCAGACATGGCCAGACCTTCGTAGTTGGGACTGTTCTACTAGGGTCTGCAGACATGGCCAAACCATCGTAGTTGGGACTGTTCTACTAGGGTCTGCAATCTAGGAATGAAAAGAGAACTAATGAAGGAGATCAAAATTAGACATTTAAAATATTTTGCCACATAAAAAGACCACCTTACAGAAGACCATAATAGAAGGGAGAGTTGAAGGCAAACATGCAAGAGGAAGACAGTGCTATAAGTGGGTAGATAACATCAAGAGATGGACATGAAAGATTCTATCAGAATGCACCATCATGCTGGAATTGTGTTGGCCATATCCTCAGAAAATACCCTGACACCATCACCAGATCTGCTGTGCTATGGACTCCAGAAGGAAAGCGAAAGCAAGGCAGACCAAAAGCTACCTGACAGAGAACTGTGGAGGCAGAGATGCAAAGCATGAACCAGATCTGGGGCACCACACATAGGATGGCTGCAGAATGAGCAAAGGTGGAGGGTGTTTGTTACTGCCTTATAAAGCACCACCAGGTGTGATGGTGACTGATTGCTGTGTCAGCCAGTGTTCAAGGACCAAAGAAGAATAATGGCATGATTGAATGTTATATTGCACCCGTAAACCGTAATACTAACACATTTTTATTAAATGCACGTTTTGAGGATACGGTTTTTTAAAGCAATGTTGTCCAGTTTAAAACCTGTTTTATCAGCATTGTAAATAAAATTTGGATCATACTTCTCAGTTTCAGCGATGAACTTTCAGCATTTTCCTCATTAGCAGACAATATCTTACTGGATAATTCAAGCTCTCATATTCTGTACCAAGATTTAAAAAGTATTATCCCAACTAACATAATTACTGATGTATGTTACATCGGTCGGTCTCACTCAAAATAGTAACTCGCACCAGAAAAAAAAGTGCACAACGCACGGTATGCAACTTGCATGGCGTGGGTGTTATGTAAAACAAATACTTTGTTTTTTTATTCTTTCATGGAATTAGTAGTGCTCGACAAAGAAAAAGTGCATAAAAATTGGTGTGCATGAGCCCTCACCCGATGTACAAATCATGAAAACTTGAAAGTTTTTGTTAAAACCACTTATTATCAGGGAACACTCTTTGAAAACAATCCACGCACATTCACACGAAATGTTGTCATCAAGGAACTTTTAAATTGAATCTAAAATAACATAATTCTCGCTGTGTGTACGTTGGTCACAGCTGAGGAATGCACCCGTGTTTAAAAATTGTATTGTTTCCATTATATATACACTCCCGAAAATAGTTACAATCAACAAGAAAAGCGTTCAACTGGCGGTGTTCATGAACAGTTTGATTACACTGTATAATGGAAAGAAACCAAAAACACTCTAAGTATGTACCTCTATCTGCTCATCCGAGAACAGAAACAGCACACTATAATTAAAAACCCGTCAAATTTGACGGGTTATTGCTAGTTTATCATAGTTATTTTAAAGTACATCTGCCGGTTGCTAGACAATCTAGATTTGTTTTTGCCAATGACCTGGCTGTTGTGCCACATAACTGTAACTGGCAAGACAAAATGAAAATTCTTGATGAGAGGTCAAAGCAAGTGGATCTAAGAATGTACAAGGAAAAGACAAAGATTATGAGAATACAGACAGTGAAGGATAACGAGACTGCACTTGGATAAACATATCTCTACAAGATGCGTAAAGAAAAAATTGGAGGAACAGTGATATTAAAATAAGAATACAAAATACAAGAGGAGCTTTAATTACATTGGGAAACATATAAAACTCAAATGATATAGGCTGGGAAAAAAAAATCAGTCTAACTGAAATGTCAAGAGGCAGTCCTTTTTAATGGCTGTAAAACATGGAGAAAAACTGAAATGGTAAACAAGAAGTTACGGACTTTCATAAATAGGTGCTTACTAAGAATAGAAAGATTGAAATGTATGAGAAGGCCACTGTGTGCAATTTGCTGCAAGAACCTGACAAATGCCTTTGAAGCAAAATAAAAAAAAATTGAGAAGACGACGCTGATAGGACACACATTGAGCAAGCATGTTGATAGCATTAGAAGGCAGTCTTTGTTCTGGAATCCTCAGCATAAGAGAGGTGGAGGAATACCAAAACATGCAGAGAAGGGCACTAGAGACAGACATGAAAGGGATAAAGAAAAGATGGAAATATTTTGAATGGATGGGACAGGACAGAAAGTCTTGGCATGAATTTTATGAAGGCTTATGCTACTGAGGGACTTCAATGGGTAATAAATGAATGATACCTTGTGTTCACGCGGACACACTCATTTGTCATGTTTTTTTTTAAAAAGCCTGCGTTCAAGGGATACAAGGGAATTATCACGACTCTTGCTTGAATTCTAAGGTTAGATTTATAACCAAAGCCCTGAAGTACCTCCACGCATAGCCTGCCCTTAGGGATTTTTTTAGGGTGTGCGAGGTCTTGTGGTGGTCCCCCCCCGCTGTACTATACTGAACTCTTCCGAGACTCCGAGATACAGTTTCATGCTGTTGAGTTGGATAACCCTCTCTCCCCCCCCCCCCCCCCCCCCCCCCCCCCCCAATGGTTTATGGTGCAGCTGCACCACTTGCTTCACCCAAGAGCAGCCTTGCCTCTAGGTGGTGCATCCTGGAAACTACCAACTGCAGGCCACTTATTTGCAAATGTTACATTACTGCCTCAAGACTGACAGAAATTTCAGGATGAATTATTGAAGCATAGAAAATTATTGCTGGTTTCCTTAAGTAGGTTGTCAATTTCAGCCAGTGTTACTGTCATGTCTTCATAAAGCATATTTCTGAGCGTAGCTGCAGAATGAAGCTCTTCTGAAATCAAGTGTGACCACTAAAATGAGCTCCCCTGAAATCAAGTAATTTCTGTGTACCACAGAAATGAGTTCCTCTGCAAACAAGTGATTTCTGTTTTTTTGTATAATGTGGCATATGGTGATGGGGATGCTGTGAAAAGGTCATGGAACTTACTTCTGTTAGTTCCTGTAGGAACTCATTTGTAATATGTGGAACAAGTGTCACAGCCTGATTCACCCATTAAACAGGTGCATCATTTAATGGCACAGTTCTGTTAACATTGAAACAGGTGCATCATTTAATGGCACAGCTCTGTTAACATTTAAACAGGTGCAGCATTAATGTGTTTAGTGATTAATAAATATAATCTTTTCTTCAACAGGTCAACAACTTAGTTGGAAGAGCTGAGACAGAGAAGGGAAAATACAAGCAAGTGGGAGAAAAGAAGGATTCTTTGCAGAAAGATTTATATTTTTTCCCGGGTCTATATGAGAATCAGTAATTCTACCATGAGAATCAGTAATTCTACCATGAGAATCAGTAATTCTACCATGTTATTTTGTTTTTAGTATGAAACGTTTATGACATTTTGTTACAGACTTTGTACGAAATATGACTTTGATAAACTTTAAATGTGCTGTCACTATTAATTTTAAGATTATCTTTATCAATGTCAGGTTCTGTTGTTTTTTTTTTTTTGATAGAGTAGTAAAAGGCAGATAAGGTAAAGGGGAAGTAATAATATATGTTGGAGTGAAAGCAAGAAGTAGACATATGGTATATGTAATTGTTAATTCAGTGCAAATGCCGTATTATCGGAAGATACGTGAAGTTTGTAACAGTTTGTAAGACAGTTAAATTGTGTTGTAGTGAATAATCAAGTGGAAATGAAAAGAAAGAAAACAGAAGCGAAGTCCCCCAGGTTAAAGCAACTATATAGTGATTACTACAGTCAGCTGGACAAGGAAGTTAAACGCCAAACCCGAGCCAACAAAAGGAATTTCCTAGACGATCTTGCAAGACAGGCAGAAGAGGCAGCACTGAGAAAGGAACAGTACACAAAATAACTAAATTCATCTGTGGAAAACGAGGTGCAAACAATATTACATTAGTAAGAGATAAGCAAGGAAATCTCATCACAACAGCAGAGGGACAGGAAACAAGATGGGCAGAGCATTTCAGAGAAACTCTGAACAAGGAACCACCAGAGACACAACTGAATGTTCCTGAGGCTAAAAACGATCTAGTTGTTAATACAGACATTCCACGAAAAGAAGAAATCATCACAGCAATCAAAGGGTTAAAGAATGGAAAAGCTCCTGGCCATGATAACTTAAATGCAGAGCTTTTTAAGACAGACCCTGAGCTAGCAGCAGAACTATTAGAACCACTATTTGCACAAGTCTGGAAAACAGGGACAACACAAACAGAATGGAACAAAGGAATAATTGTCAAATTGCCAAGAAGGGAGATCTTGCAGACTGCAATAATTGGAGAGGAATCACTCTTCTCTCAGTTCCCAGTAAAATACTAGGCAGGATAATTATACAGAGAATTTCAAAAGCAGTAGACCACAAACTGAGGAAAGAACAAGCAGGATTTGGAAAGAACAGAAGATGTTTAGATCATATATTTACCCTCAGGAACATTATAGAGCAGTGCTCAGAATGGCAAAGACAGCTGTACATTAATTTCGTTGATTTTGAAAAAACTTTTGACAGTATACATAGGGACAGTTTATGGAAAATACTGAGGGCTTATGGAATTCCAAGCTGCATAGTGTCAATCATAAAAAGCCTCTACGCCAACTTTACGTGTAGCGTTGGGCAGAGCAACCTAACCTTTGAGGTGAAGACAGGAGTACGACAGGGATGCCCCTTATCAACCACTCTATTTTTAACAGTCATAGATTGGGTGATGCGCCAGACAACAGAGGGCAGTCCAAGAAGAATAAGATGGACTACATTTTCTACATTGGAAGATCTGGAATATGCACTACTAGCACATTCACATCAACACATCCAGGAAAAAACAGATAGACTTAATAAGTATAGCCAGCAGGTGGGCTTGAACATCAATCTAAAGAAGTCAGAGGTCATGACGCTCAATGTGAGCAACCCTGAGCCCATATCATTATCAGTAAGGAATCAGCAACTGGAACAGAAATACACCTTAACATACCTAGGATGCATAGTAACATCAGACGGCAGAGCAAGCAAAGACATAACAACAGAATGAACAAAGCAAGAACAACCTTTTTTAGTCTAAACAACATCTGGGAGTCCTCTCAGTACAGCACAAGCACCAAATTAAGATTATATCAGAGCTGTGTGCTTTCTGTGCTTCTCTATGGTGCGGAATGCTGGAGAGTAACAGAGAAGGAAATGTCGAAATTGTCCTCTTTTCACACAACATGCCTAAGAAAAATTCACCGAATCTTTTGGCCGAATACCATCACCAACCAAGATCTGCTCACTCGGAGCAAGCAAGAGGATATGCATACCATCATAGCTGGCAGACGCTGGAGCTGGGTTGGCCATGTCCTCAGAATAGACCCCGATGCCATCACAAGAACAGCTATGCTATGGACCCCTGAAGGAAAATGAAAGAGAGGCCGACCAAAAACAACTTGACAGAGGACTGTGGAGGCTGAGATGCAAAGAATGAACCAGAGTTGGGGCACTGTACGAAGGATGGCCACCGACTGAGCAAAGTGGAATCAATTTGTTGTTGCCCTACAAGACGCCACCATGCGTGATGGCCACTGACTGCTTTGACGGTCGGTGGCTAAGGATCAAAGAAAAAGAAGAATAATAATCAAGTGAATCGTTTAGTTTGCATATATTGAAAGAATGATAAATGTATCTATCAAGAACCAATTAGCATCAAGCCATTGAGAGAGAAAACAGTTAATTTTTCCTTAATTTGACATTAAGAACATGCACTTCAGTGTCTGCACTTGCAGAATTATATGTGTCTCTTCTTAATTCTTACAGCATTGAACACGCTTTTTTTTCTGCTCACGACTTTGACGGTTCATGCTTGTTGGTTTTAATTACGTTCACACTGAAACAACGTAACCAACCCTTTTCAGCTCTGTTGGTTTATTCAAAAGTCCATTGACTGGTATAAATAAGAAACAAGTAATACGCCGCTGCTCATCAGACAAATTATGTTTAGGCCCTGGGAGCTCATACATCTGGAATAATTCCATACAAGTAAATGTGCCTCTATATGTCCATTGTCTACAATTTTGTTAGTTCCTACATCGATTTCCTACTTTCACTATTGTTGATAACTGGGTCATAGTCCACATCGAAGTAGGATTAATCATTTTCACTATCGGAATAACACAGAAACATAGATCTAATCCTTCAAAGTTCATTGAAAATCTCTTCCATGGCTTGAAGAACCATTTTTACACAGTGTAATTTTTAAAAAATATAAAAAAAATCAACCACTCGACTTAGAGACTTAGAAAAATGCGATCGATATCAAAACAAACTTCGAAACGACCTCTGTTCGCCGGAAACACACAAAATCTTGTACGCACAGGACTTCTGATGTCGCTTAGCATCGAAATAAGCAACCTTTTGCTGGGCGGTACGATAAAAGATAAAATACAGGCGCTTTTGAACGAATTGGACTGGAAATGGTTAAAGTGTGATAAGATAAGAGGGAGTTTTTATTTTATCTGTGAAAAAGGCCACATAGGTAGTAAGAATACTTATAGTGAAACATTTATTAACTCTTGATAACAATAGTCAAGACACTGTTGCTTTTGCTAAGAATCTGACAACATTTTTATTGAGAATATAAGGAATTATGATGTAGCACTGATGTGCTTACTTTCTTTATTGCCATTATTTCCCTTTGTAGCACCCTGTGAAACATGAAACCACCAGATTGTAGATCCCCTGAATTTTCAGCTGAGCTTACAGAACCATTAGGTATAAGTGCAACAGGGAAGCCTCTTGTGCCCATTTTAGTAACAATAGATTGGGCTATGAAAATATCAGCGTCACAAAACAGAAATAAAATCCATTGGAATCTAACTAAACAGCTTGGTGATCTAGATTTTGCTGATGACTTGGCTTTTCTGTCCTGTAACCATATCCAGATGCAAGACTCTATGAAAAGCCACAACAAGTGGGTCTGAAAAGAACGCAGGGAAATAAAGGACGAATATTATGAGAATAAATGCAGGAAATGATAACAAGGTCGAACTTGAAGAAACAGCACTTCAAGATGTGGAGTCATACACATATCTTGGCAGCAATATAGACAAAGTTGGAGGGACGGACAATGATACCAAAATAAGAATACAAAAAGCAAGAGGAGCTTTCATTGCATTGGGAAACACATGGAGATCAAGAGAAATCAAGTCCAACACAAAAATAAGAATCGTCAACTCAAATGTCAAGTCAATCCTATTATATCGCTCTGAAACATGGAAAACAACAACACTACAGACTTTCTTAAATCGATGCTTGAGTAGAACAGGATTGAGATGGTTGCCAGTGTGAAACTGATGACAAGAACCAGACGTATGCCAATGGAATAAGAGAACAGAAGAAGACACTGGCAACGAATAGGACACACGCACTAGGAAACCTGTTGATAGCATTATAAGGCAGTCCTTGTTCTGGAATCCCCAGGGAGAGAAAGGCAGTGGTAGATTAAAAAAATACATTGAGAAAAAAATTGGAGACAGAGGTGAAAATGATGAGGAAATCATGGAAAGAACTTGAGTGGATGGCACATGACAGGAAGACTTTTCTTGTGTATGTTGAAGGCCTATGCTCCTTGAAGAGCTAAAGTGTATTGATAGATAGATAGATTGATTGATTGATTGATTGATTGATGTGCTTACTTTCTTCATCGTCATTATTTCTCATTTGTTGCACCCTGTGGAGCATGAAACCACCACACTGTAGGTCCCCTAAATTTTCAGCCAGTGAGTGCGATTCAGTAACGTCAACCAAATGTTAACAAATGCAAACAAGCCCCCAAGATTATTGCTGTGTTGCTGTTAAGAATTGAGGCAGAAATGCCTAAACTGAGCCATGTCTTGTGAGCCATGTAAAGTTTAGAAAAAATTTGCTTGTTTGCTGTGAAACCCATCTCACATCATCATTTATTCAGATATCTTTGTTTCATGAGGAACCAAATATATCATGTTTGCGAATACCATAAAACTACAGAAAATTTGTAAATAAATATTGTGTGTATGTAATATTTATTTACTGTTTACAGGCCTCGGGTTTCCCTTCTTTATGTGTACAGAAAATTTGACTTGTGGTCTACTTCTGCAAGATGAAGTATTGTGGTTTTGTGAAGGAATGGCTGTTCAAAGATTCTAGATCCTTTCAGTCCCAAGGAAAAAGCTGGGTTTGGCCCAAATAAAAATGGCCACCCCAGTGCTTTTTTATTGTTGTTTGGAAAAAAACATTTTTTAATGTTCATATGCATAAATACAGGGTATTTAAAATGAAAGTACTTCCTGTCAGAAATGACGTTTCGGGTTGTTAAAATTAGAAAACAGCTCTAGAAAGGAACAAAAGATACGAAAGCCAATTTAACGTTCATTGGGTCAAATGGGTCTGGAAGGAAGTACGATATATCGGCTTTTGGGACTTAAAGAGTTAATAAAATCTTTGAATTCTTAGAGACAGCAGCATCTTGAAAAGTGGCAGAGTTTAAATCTTTCATGAGTAATGCAGGTCAAGTGGAAGTTGTTGTTCTGGTTGATATTACTCGATACTTAAGCAATGTAAATTTTACTTACAGGGATGAGACCAGACAGTCTTGAAACTTTCTTTTACTGGATGTTGTAATTTTGAAAGCAAACTGAGTTTATTTGTGGAAGATTTGTTCTGTGGTAATGTTTTGTATTTTCCAACAGCATAAGGTTTCTTTCCATCACATCTTCTGCTGGCCAATGCGGCAGCTTTTATTCGACAATTTCAGCAGGAATTAGCAGGTTACTTTCATGAATTTCAAGACCTTGAAGGTGTGTTTCTATTTGTTATCTGCCTGTTTTCAGTATCTCCCATTGATGAGTGGACATCACTTACTGAAAATAATTTTTTCTAGTTCACAATTAGCACTTCATCTTGAAACTGCTGAACTTCAATCTCACAATACTCTTAGACCTTCAATCTCACAATACTCTTAGACCTTCAATCTCATAATACTCTTAGACCTTCAATCTCACAATACTCTTAGACCTTCAATCTCACAATACTCTTAGACTATTCTTGTTGTTAGTTAACTAGGGCTGCTGAGCTTCGTGTTATTTTGCAGCCAATACCAAGTTGAAGACTCCTTGTTATTATCTACACTGTAGATCTAGGTTTGACCTGTGGCTTTTCTGTCTTTCTGAAATGTTCAAGTTGAAGTCATGAGCTCCAGTTTCTTCAGTTTGGCTTGCATGCAAAGGATAATCACATCTGGTCCCAAGCTAGTGGCATACTGTGCATTCCCTGCCATCCAAGGGGGCTCTCCAAATATGCAGAGCTAAAATACTGTGCTCTGGTTCTGGGCTCTCCCAAGGAATTGTTACACCCAACACAGAGCCACTTTTCAGCTCCCCCTACCTATCATGGGTCCATAGTGAGATCCTCCTGCATGCAGCCAACCAGGTAAAAGCCAGAGTTACGTCTGGGGCTCAAGTGACTCCTCCAAGCTTAGTGTGCAATGCTGGGTTCTTGACATGTTTCACCACAGGGGGAATCCCTGGAAGTGTGTGAATATTTTCAAGAGTCAGTGAGGGTGTAATTAGTCTCACAGACTGAAATGTTAATTGATTATGAAGAGCCAAACTACTGCCATGAAAATATATCTATCATCACAGAAGTCCCTGAAAAAAGAAAGAAAGCCACCAGACTCCCCCACAACTAAAAACCGTGGTTCAGTAGATCATTGAAAAAAAGTACAACCCGAAAGAGTGGATGCACATATACACAGATGGATCTACAGAGGGGGCAGTCAAGAATGGTGAAGGAGGCATTTTAATGAGATTTATAAACAGGAAGATCATCCGTAAGAAGATGCTCTATCTAAATTGCCCTAATGAGAAGCAATAACCTTCATCCTCAAACAAAGTACAAAAGGGAACCACTAAAGAGACACCATACCATCATATTCCGCCTGAGAACTGGACACTTGTTTGGGCAGATTAGCCTCTGGTGGGCATGTGGAACTGGAATAAGAATGACTCCAGATGTGCCTCCATGCATATACTCTTAGACTAAAGTTTCATGATGTGAATATTGCAGTCTTCTAGTCTAAATTTTGTAGTGATTGTGAGTATCCAAGTATCAGTCAAGTTTGCTACTGCTACCTTGGCCATGTTTAGCTCAACAGTGAATACACCAAACAAAATGTGGGAAGTTCACTCACAAGGACTTACATAAATTATTTGATAATGTAGAACTAACTTCACTCTCTCCAGTTTAGATAAACATTAGACAACTTGCAAAGCAGTTTCATTTCTCACACTGAGAAATATTGATACTTTGATGCTGCATTCCTGAGATTTTTATTACTTAGAGATAACCATTACTTATGTGTTAATTTGCTATTTATACTTTTGCCTTAACAATATGCCCTTTATTACATAATAATGTTATGTTCTTACTTTAAGATGTTATTGTTCTGTTGTATGAAACATGGAGAAAAATAAAATCAACAACCTAGAAGCTACAGACTTTCATAAATGGAAGCTTGCATAGAAGAGAAGAATTGAAGTGGTATGACAAGATCACTAATCTGTAACTGATGGCAAGAACCAGACGGGCACCAGTGGAACCAGAGATTAGAAGAACACATTGGAGATGGATAGGACACACATTCAGGAAACCTGTTTATAGCATTACTAGGAAGTCTTTGTTCTGGAATACCCAGGGTATCAGAGGCAGAGAAAGACCAAAGAACACACAGAGAAGATAACTCAAGAGAGACCTGAAGGGGATGAAGGAGACACGGAAAGACCTTGAGGTGATGGCACATGACAGGAAGACTTCTTATAAGTTTCTTCAAGGCCTATGCTCCTTGGGGAGTTTAAGGTGAAAAAAGAAGATGATGTTATACTTGTAGGTTAGGGAATGTGTTCATCAACTTCTCTGGTTCTCAGTTATTCATCCATCAGTTAAGGTGAAATAAAAAGATGATGTTATACTTGTAGGTTAGGGAATGTGTTCATCAACTTCTCTGGTTCTCAGTTATTCATCCATCAGTTAAGGTGAAATAAGAAGATGATGTTATACTTGTAGGTTAGGGAATGTGTTCATCAACTTCTCTGGTTCTCAGTTATCCATCAGTGGCAGCTGTCATCGCTCTGTTATTATTATTATTAAAATTGTTTTAACGTTGCTACTTTTGTTATATTTAGATTTATAGTAGATCATCATGTTTGGAAAATTGTCAGTTATAGGATATTAACCTCTTGAATTTAATTACCATAAATACTCGAGCATATGACAAGCCAACTATTAAATCAACCCCTAGACTTTAGGACTTAAAAATCTTCCAGTGACCCGATTATAAGTCGAAGTTAAAAAAAATGATGCTTCAATGATGAATTTATGAAAAGCTAGAATTTTTTGTTCTCCAAAGCTGCTGGTAATTTTGTGCAATTTTTGTGTTTGCGAAGAGATGGTGAAAACACCAGCATGCAGATTTCACTATTTCAGGCATTTGCGATATTTTTCACTCCTTTTCAATAGAAGGTCGCAAATTCGTATTTATGCTTGAGTAACGATGCAGCACTTTTGCCGCTGAGTGAAAACCATTCGTTTAGTTGATCTTCAAGAGCTAGATACCACGAAGTGTTCCCTTTCCTTGCTAGTTTTGTTTATGCCAGTCTTGAACAAGTGTTTCGTAGGTTCCGAATTCCCTCATTGATTGGAATTTCCATGCCTTTCACAAATTCTATCATTTTCAGCTTAAAGCCAGCCTCATAAGAAGTATGCTTTCTTTTCAAACTCATTGTAATAGCCCCTTCGGGAAAAAACGTTTAAAAACAAAAACTAAATGCGAGTGTGTATTCCGGTGTACGCATGAGAGGAAGAACGAAAACATGACGGACGTTTTTCATTTATTTATCGCTTGTATCCCTATCGAGTGTGCGTTTTTATTTTAATAATAACCACAATTAACAGCACAATAAAGTATTTTCAAACATGTTTTCTTTGAAATTAAGAACAGTGGGCCATGTGTTCGATACGACTTTATAATACATTTGATAGATGCCGTAAAAAGGGGTAAGGGTTATGGTTAGATTTAGGAATCCTAAACCTAACCCTAAACCATAACCTTAATCCTCAATAAGTCCGGGGTATGTTTTTTTACGGTCCAAAATAGAAATAAATTTCTCGACTTATACTTGAGTATATACGGTATATCATATTGTTTGTTTTGGTAATAAATTTTTGCTCACTGTCATGACACACATTAAGAGATTTAAAGTATAATAAACATGTTATTTGTAATACAGTATATATCATTTTAATGTGAAATACGTTTTTGTTATGAATAGAACACACCATTAACACATTTTTAATCACCTTACCATGTTTTACACTCTCCCACCACAATTTTTCTTTCTTAGAGAAAGATTAAGAACATCACATTGGTAAACACACCATCTACACACATGTAGCCTACAATTTTATATGTAATACGAGCTTTATGCTCATGAAATTATTATGACATCCAGTGATTAATTTTTTGGTGACAGTTTACGTGAGTTTGCCATACCAGCACATTAAAAACTACATTTTCAAATGTTATTCTTTAACCTGCCGTAATTAAATGTCAGTTCTATTTAAGAATAATTACTGACATTTGTGCTCTAGAAATAGAACTTAATTCTGGCGTCACACTTTTAACAACACATATTTCTTCTTCTTCAAGTGCAGTACCATCTGGAGTAGGCAATCTTGTCTCTTCACAGTTTCTTGTCTCAGTGGGTATCCATTTTTACTAGAGTTTTTAGACTCAAATACCATCTGTTTAACAAATACAAACAAAAACTGTACAGGCAGACATCTGTATATGTGAAGAAGATAAGCAAACAGATTGATTGCTAAGCCTTCACTAATCCCTTTGAGGTAGAAACTTATGATGGTAAAAGAAGTGTGAGACGGACCGCCAACTTTATGAGAGAAATCGATGTGGTTATTTGAGAGTGAATGAAGAAGAAGATGATGACACTTTGATAGAAGTCAAACTTATTTATGAAGGGTGGTTACCAAAATACAGAAATATTTTTACAAACATTTCTGGACAAGTCGTGACATGTATGCAACAACATGAGTATTCTAATTAAGTTTGTTGTTTCTGTGGACAGAGATTCAAGGGAACAGAATCATTATGTTGTATTTGAGATGATGATGAACCAGTTTGGACTTTGTTTGTCCCGTTTATTTTTGATACAGCCCATGACTGTAGTGATGCATTGCCAAAGACGATGAAGACCAAGCCCGATGTTAAATTTACAACGGCCATAAGGATCCATACTAAACGCCATTCCTCTTGTAAACCCTGCGGAGATAAAAGAGAAATTTCTTTACATAAATCAAGTGCTGAGCTGTGCATTAAATGGATTTAATTTTTAATCATCTGTGGTAGGAACCAGTCAGTGGGACTGGTCATGGTACCAAATAGACATTTGTCACTGGATGCCCCACTTTCACTGTGTCAAATAAGAATATAGGACCTGAGACGCGTCAAAAGTGGAATGCAGTCAGCGACCCATAGCTTGACTGCTTGCGTCAGGGTCAGCGAACCAGAGCTGACCAAGACCCTACTCCACCTCCAAGTGGTGGTCCTGGAAACAGGCTGCATCACTGCAGTCTGGCTGAGTGAGTAGGGATCGAAGAGGGAAGGCTAACCCAGTCCCAAAAATGCCGTGCTGAAGTCGGATGTGTCGACCGACAGGCGCAAATAACGCAGCTTTCCTGTAAACAGACACAACTCAACCAACGTCCTTTTCAGGACGAACGAGGAAGAAGAAGAAGAAGAAGAAGAAATAAGAATATGATATCTCAATGACACTTGATACTTATAAATCCAGGTTCGATTGTACTTTATTAAACCACACTGTAAAATAATTCTGTATACATATCATGTCCGTTTTGGGAATCAGTTTTCACTTCGTCTGTTTTCTTATGCTTATCTCCACTCCTAATGAAAAATAGTCCATCTGTAACCAACTTTAATCAAACAAATGTTGGAATTACTACTAACGAGTAATAAAAAGTACACAGGTGAACTTCAGTGGCAACAATCAAAGTAGTGTTTAGTGTGAGCTATATTTCCTTCTATATTTTCTATAAATGTACTATTTTACGGACTTTCTGGAGCCTCAATTGCTAGCTAGTGTCTTCATGTCATTTACTTCTTTAACACAAAGTTAATTATCTCATCGCAGTTTTGTTGACTGTCCCTTTGTACTTGTAGTTGTAGTGACTAATTGATTCTAGGATTGTTATCTTTGGCTAACAAATGACTTCTTCGGGTGTTCTATTGTACATTTTACACAGAGTAAAAAATGTTCCTACCAACTTGCTTTTTCCAACATCGAAGAATATCATAATTTACCATAATAACGCAGTCTGCGTGTGCCTGCATCTCGACACCTAGTGGCACTTAACGAATTGCTATCTTTTCAAAATGGTTTCTTGTCGTGGCACATTCTATGACAATGTAAAAATGTCCCATCATATTGGTCATGATTTCTGCTACATTGAAAATTTGTTTTTCTACCCAGCTTCTTTTCTTGTTTATAAATGAAAGGAGTCTCCGATTAATGGTCGAATGATTCCACCGACTGAAAACTCATCTCTAACTTGCTGTTTGCACCTTCGTGTTAGGTCTGTATACTACAGGAACATCGCCATGTGGCGCACTGTGTTTGGTTAGCGGTTTTAATTTTCTGTTCGAAAAAATGCCTGGTTCTTATCTCATCTGCTTTTTTTAAAAATAAAGTTTTTGGCGAAGTGACACTTTCAAACTAGACACCGGGTTCATCGGTTATATTAGGGCGCATGTCCAAATATAAAAGACCTTTGATAGTGTCTCCTAGCTAGAGCGACCATTTCGCTTTTTCACAAAAAGAGAACATTTTCTGACTTTTTGGCGTAAAAACAAAAAGAATACAATACTGGACAAAAAAAGAGAAGTTATTAATTTCAAAATAATGCATGATTGTGATGACTAGCATACATACTGTCTACACCACATCCTTGGTATGTCATGGAAGGACAAAGTGACAAATGTCACGTGCTGGGTTTAAAAGCATGCTTAGACCAGACTACGCTCGCTTAGCCATGTCAGCTGCATGGAAGGTGGTCGTATCCCTAAAGATATCTTTTACGGACAGCTGGCAGATGGCAAAAGAACAGTTTAAAGATGTGTGCAAGAGAGACATGAAGGCACTGGGCATAAATCCAGCAACCTGGGATGATGAAGGTACCGATCGCACCAAGTGGCGATGCTCCCTACAGTGCCACCGCAGACTGGGCGCAAAGAAGCTCTGACAACACGCAGAAGATCAAAGGACACACCGAAAAAAACACCATTAAAAAAAATTTGCTGAGGGCAATCAACTAAAGGGCGCATTCTCATAGTCAGTTATGACTGAAGGGTGCTACTACATACACACACACAGGGTCGGCTCTTGGGCGCCGACTGAGGGCGTATAAATTTATTGTAAAAAAAATTACATGTTCATAAAGAACACGAACAATGAAACATAATTTCAACAAAAAAAAATGTATGTCCTTATATGAAACTGATAGTTTTCTTTTATGTCTATATTATTCCTTTGTCAAAACCAGAGCATTGAGCGTTCATTTTTAATTCAATACGAATTAAAAAAAAACATTACCTACAATAAGATTTTAAAAACATATTTGTACTATATTTTTATTTAAAAAAAATTAAGTGAACATCACTTGCAGACTGTGATTCAACTCAGTATCATATCTTCTTCTTCTTCGTACCCTCTCAGACGTCAACTTGAATATATTCAAAGAAAGCAGTGATCAGCTTGAGGCTATTTCTATCTCCATAGAACTCTTCCAGGAATGGTACTGGTGATGGCCACATATGCTTTCTGTGTCCCTCACATGTTGGGCAACTTTGAAGCAGATGTTCAGCAGTCATTTTATCAGTGCCACTCATTGGTAGTTCCTATCTTAGCTTGTTTAACTCAGTAGCATGAAATTGATTGGTTTGGTATTAAGGACCATACTTGCTCACGAACAACTCCATCAGTTCTTCTATCTCCTCCATTGTATCAAGCAAGGAGGATCTCAACACAGCGCACAACTTTCGTAGCATCGACGAGGATCCCAATGTGAGTATACAGGAATCAAACATTCTATAAATATTTTTGTGGTGGGTAGGTTTCCAAATTTTTAAATTTTGTTAGGACAGTGGTTGCACGGCCTAAATCTTTACGATTTCCAACTGCCGTGGAATTGTTAACGTGCGCAACTTGCATACGTGACTTCCTATTTTGTCTCCCTTAGGCATCAGATCTCACTACCCAGGAGATCTCACTACCCAGGAGATCAGGAGGAAGTATGCCATCATCAGGAACCACTGGTTCAGACAAAAATGTCCATTATTTATATTCCCTGTGCTGGGAGCGAACCCAGTACCTTTATAATTACAGTCGGGCGCCATACCTCTGAGCCGCTCCGACCCGCATGGAATCGAGTCTCGTAAGAACACTGCGCGAGGAAGGGGGCGCACCTTGTACTCGCACCTTGAAAAATCCCTAGGGCCAACTCTGTATAAGTATACTATACTACATACATATACGCCCCGCAGACGTAACACATACAAACATTAACAAGACATAATCTTGGAGCAGACGCATGTTTCGTCCCATAAACGATGTTTAAATGCGGCTCACCTTGGCTGTAATAGCTGTGGCAATGAGTGGTCCTGTTATCGAGGCCAAACACGACAAAGATGCAGTCAGACCCGTAATAAAACCTGCATACCTGAGTGAAAACAACAACCATTGAAGTCTATTGTTGTATATTATGACAACTAAGATAGTTCACACATTAATGTTTTCTGCAGTCTTGAGTCTTCATTAGTTATAAAAAAATAAAAAAAAGGACTATATGAGTATGGGGGGGTTCTAGCGTGTAATACGTACTATATTGACATATTAATAGTTTTCTTAATGAAAGTTTGTAACCTATGAAACAATGTCAGCAGCTTTTGCGGAATATGCACAGTGAACGCATAATTGAACACCCATTAAAAGAACACGCGTCCCTTTCAATCTTCTCATGGTGCATTGTTCTGTGTGGACTTTTTTTCCCATTCAAATTTCACCGATTTTCTCGAAAAATGCATCGCTGGTGTCACATAATTGGTGCGCTCTCATTTCCGCGCCGGCAGTATTGAACTACCTTTACTTTGCGTGCGGAAATTTTTGCACTCTTCGATAGTCGGCATATTTTATTTTTCCTACCTTCCAATCGTAATTGATATTTCTTTCTCGCTTCCCTTCTCTAATTTCGTTCGTCGGTCATTGTTTGCATTTTCACCCTTTTATTCATGCCAAGTCAAGTCGTCGTGGCCCGTCCTTAGGGATTAATGGCAATTGCTTACGTGATGGCACAAGATCTGAGACTGTTGGAGTCAGGCGTGAAGTGTTTGTCTACGGTTACGTTAATTATTTCCGCCTAAACAGGTAAACTCGGGTGTGTCGCTTCTGTGTTTATACAAGCGATTAGTCTGACCAGTGATTAGACTATCAGACCTTCGAAATTTCTTGCGATAATATTACAGAAAATCCCTATATTGGAAGACGAATAAAGAATTGAGTTGCAAGAGTGAGAATAGCAAACATTACCAATAATAGTCGGAAGTCACAACTCCATATAAGGAAGATTGGCTTAGAAATTTCACAAACATATGAGTCATGCAAGATATTTCATCATGAACGTTGCCATAACAAACTTTCAAATATTATTAGCTTAAAAGTTTAGAGGCGGATAACATTCACGCGATTGGTAGATTTATCAGAACGCCATGCAGGAAGAGTGGGCCGAGAGCTACGATATAACGTGGAACATCTAGCATATGACACTGCATTTCTGTGACGAAATGGACGACCTCTATCGATCTTTGGTTCTCTCCGGCAGTATCGGTACATTTGTGGTACTGATTTTTATTAGGTGCTGTCTATTATCGCACTTTTCTTTCTTTCTTTCTTTCTTTCTTTCTTTCTTTCTTTCTTTCTTTCTTTCTTTCTTTCTTTCCTTCTTAATTTTTCTGCTAAGCAGCAGATATTTGATTTTATCAAATCACCCTGTAGGTGATAAATATCACATGTGCAAGGAGTGCTACCCAGATTTGTGGTTATAGGCGCGGCAGATTAACACGTACATCTGTCAGCGCTATCGGCTTAAATCTCCGATAAGACACGGAGTTTGCGTACTCATACGACAGATAACGAGATTACTGCCTGTATGACACATGTGGGTAGACAAGTGTGATATAATCGCTTCCGGTCACTTGGTTAAAAATAATCATGGATTTATTACATTTTAGACAATATGAGTCAACAAATGTGTTTATGAGAGTGTATGCAAGACATCATATGGGAGACGTGACCTTTTGCAAAAAAATTTCCATGTAGGAAATATTTTGAAAGTGCCACACCCGACATGTTTAAAATGATTGTATCGTTCTGATTAGATTCATAACAACATTGAGGGGAAATAAAAGCTGACCATTTTCGCAGTTTTATCTCACTGTGAATTTCAAGCTCGCCAAGACACCAGACCTCGCCAGAGTGAAGAATAGATTCACAATTCCTATTTGTTAGCCGGACCTTTTATGGGAGAACCAGATAAGTATTACAAAGCACAGGAAATCTCTTTCAAATTTTAATAAGGAACACCGGGACTAGGAAACTGAAAAAACACGGAGTCAGAAGGGGCAATCTATTGTAAAATTAAAGACATCCCAGACGCGTGTAAGAGAACAATTCGTCTCTTTTATTCATCTGAGCAAACAAGTCTGTAGCCAGGATTGGCGTAAGTTGTGATTTACATTTCATATTTTATTACTAACATGTGAACTAACATATATATGTATATATTACCATGTGAAGTTTAATGTGTGAAAATCGCTATTGGATGTCAAAGTCATTTGGGGCTGACAACCTCAGTATATAGAGATGATTCATGAACCACCACTGCAATGGCTGGTGATTGTTTTATTGATAGTTTCGTAAAGAGAACTAAAAGCATAAAGTAGTTCCAGGTTCCCTATGGAGCAGGGAGGGAAAGATGAAAAGAAATAATGTCCATTCTAAGCACAAGGCTTACATTTTCAAAGCAGTGTAAATGTCCCTTTAAACATATTCACTTCAAAATTAATGTACGTTTTCAAGCTTTAAACCAGTGTAAATGTCTATGTGAAAATATTCATTTTAAATTAATAGAAGTTTCAAACTTTACCACAAGTGTAAATATAAAGGAAACATAAATGAATTTATATTGTGAACACTTTTCAAACAGTGGAGATGTAAATGTAAAACATATTATATGTGTACGTTTAACCTTTTCATTTAAATATAATGTAAAGCTAAAGCTAGTCAGTTTAAATGTAAAGGAAGTTTTATCCCGATGGATTAAATTTAATTCTCATGGAAGGTAAATTCTGACATGGGTTGGTAGAATAGAAGAGGGGGCCACATAAATATGTCGGAATAACGCCATACTCAGAAGAGCGTTTCGTTTCTATTTCTATTACCAGTTATTGGTGGTACCATCAGAAAGTACTATCTCTGGAACCAAGTGAAGGTAGAAGTGGACTGACGTTTTGCGAGACGCCATCATAAGAGGGTCTTATTGACAGACGCAGAACCAACTTAACCGTTACTCCTTGAACGTTCTGGGAACGTGCGGCACTGAACTTTGACCAGAGACGAGCGAGAGCAGAGTAAAAGGAACTGACGCAGCGGGAGAAGAAACTACCATTGGCAGCTAAGTGAAAATATCCGCTGCCAAAAGTGACCTCCTTTTACAAATTTAACTAGATTCAATCCCTTTAAATGTACTACATGTTTGTCTCAGTCAAAGTTACTAAACACACACTCTAAACAGAGCTATATATATATATATATATATATATATATATATATATATATATATATATATATATATATATATATATATATATATATATATACTTACTTACTTAGTCGTTCCCCTTCTACCGTGAGGTGTAGAGGTTTGGAAGAGAGAGCGCCAGACCATTCTATCAGCTGTCTTCTTCCTGGCCTGGTTCCATTCTAGTCCTCGGTCCTTCAAAGATTGTCTAATGTTGTCCCCCCAGCGGACTATATATATATATATATATATATATATATATATATATATATATATATATATATATATATATATAATAATAATAATAATAATAATAAATGCCACTGATTAACTCAGCGGTGGAAGCTTAACGGCCTAGAATAAATCCTTGCTTAAATTCTCCATAAAAGGCGTCGGCAGATTACAGAATTAACGTGCTTAGCGACAGCCAGCATTGTTTTCGCTTATCTGAATATCTTATGAAAGCTCTCATGTGATAGAAGCTTTACTACTCTTCTATCGACATTTCTGCCAAGAGTAATCTTGTGTAAAGATAGACTCAATTGAAGCCTATGATAGATACTCTTGAGTTTTGGCCACTGTTAGACCACTACTGCAAAGCAGGGGAGGAATAACCGTCACAATTTCAGAAATCGTCACAGGCTGATAGTTCGGACCTTGCCACAGGAAAGAATAGAGTCAAGATTCTGATTTTTTAGGGGCCGGAAAACGTATTAGAGCATTTTTTTATCCACTGGAAAAGAAAACTCGCCAATATTAATAAGGAACCGGACTCCTACAGAAACTACTCCCAAGTCACAGAGGAATTCTAGAATAAGAAATAATATCCCAGACGTATGTTCGAGGCATCTGTGTTAAGTTACCAAGACTATTTACCTGATCGAGACGTCTAAGATTTGCCTAGTTACTAGGTTGGTGGTACGGATTGGAGAGACAATTTGAGGTTCTACTCACGTTACCAGCTGTACTAGTCTGTGGTTTGAAGCTTGAGATCGACACGTGAAACGTACATTCCACGGGTGGTGAAGATCCCGGCCTTGACCAGAAGAGGTTACCTTATGAATACTTTGGAGACATGTCCTTGCCATAGAGACGAAGTGACGCAACCAGCAGCACCAACATTTCAGTAATTTGGTTCATGTTAAGTAATGCCTGGCTCAAAGCTATACCCTGTCTATTTTCCGTAATGTTCTCCACTCCTTGGATCTAGCATTGAAATCTCCAGCAATTAAACACCTTATGTTAAAATCTTCAGACAATTCAGCCAGAAAATTCCAGTTACTCTCTGCTGTAAGATGGTTGACATGAGCATATAAATTGTAGACTCGCCACTCCTGACTGCCTATATTCACAGCAATCCGCTGCAACTCCGCACCCTCACTAGTTTGGGAACTTGTATCCAGCTGGGTATAGGGAGCTCATGTTTTACATATATAGCTTGCCCTCGTCTACCAGGCTCACATGGATAGGAGTAACATCTGTAGCCTGGGCAATTGATAACACTAATGGCTTTTAAATTTGTCTCCTAGATCATGAGGATATCGCATTTGTAGATGATTGTTTGTTTAATGGCTGCACGTTGATTGGCACTTCGACAATTCCAGTATCCTTTACGCACATATTTCACCGAGATGCGATCTGCTTTCCTTCTGAACTTTCTCTTTCCTGCTCTTCTTTTTCTGTCTCTCCTCTTCTCTCCCCTACATCTCCTTCTGCAAATTACATTTCCTCATTTCATTTGCTGCAGGTATCGACGACAGAGCACGATCTTCGTAGCTTCCGCGATGATTCTGGATAGTGGAGTAAGTCAGGGGAGCACTGGATAAACGACCAGCACGTCATCATTAGCCTTGGCAGAGAGTGCAGATCTTGTGGCAATGGAAAAGCAGAGCTTGAGATTAATCAGCTGATAAGCGATCATGCTGGGAATGATGACGTCATTGTGTACACTTATGGGTCTGTAATGAGTGGTGAGTAATCAGGATGCGGCTTCTCTGTGAGAATAAAGGGCAGGGTCGTCGCTGAACAAAGTGGAACCTACATGACAACAACCTCCAGCATGAGAATGGAGGTAGAGGCAGTTCCTATGGCACTGAGGTGGCTGTCTGAAACTCCATCAACCAGGGCAGTTATATTGTCAGACTCTCAAGCCATGCTTCGGAAAGTTCAGAACGGATGGCTGCGGCAGGAATGAAAACATCAATAGAATCCTCAAATCTTCAAGAACTGGTGTGAATCTACTGGCCTGGTCATGCAGGGGTACGTGGCAATGAGAGGGCTGCAGACTGGTCTCGACAGCTCCCATAGTGGGGACACTGGACATGGATAAGGGAGAGATAGTAAGGACAATTAATGATCGCCTGCTACGTAATGACACTGCCATGGATGAATTGACAAAGCTGAGACTGTTGGAGTTTGACATCAAACGTGGTACTAGCAGAAATGGACGTGAGAGAGGATGCATCCGTCGTGTGTATAACCAGCATGCTACAGGTACAATTAGTATTCATACTCTTTGACATGTCCCGAGGGAGACTGAGCACCTATGGGTTTGCCCGAAGTGCAGTGAGGTCGATTCTGATTAACAATAGCAATACCAGCAATTTGGAAGCTAAATTATAAGTTGAGCAGGCCAAAACAAAAGACTGTATGTTACTTCTAAAATCCGAGTCAAATGATGACATCTTAATTTCAGAGCAAAAGGCACACGTGTGAATCCTGATTTTAATATATGAAGTTGTATCTACATCTGAAGAGCCAATAATAATAATAATAAAAATATTATGAGGAATTTCGCTGAACCAAATTAGCTGGGGGATTGAACGAGCTAATTATAAGATAATCCATCTCCACAAAAGGCGGCGTGTCAGATATACAGTTAACGTGCTCAGACTTATTCAGCATTGTTCCTGACTTCTGAAATATCTTGTGGAAAGCTCCCTCGAGGTAGAAGCATCATTATCCTTCTATCTACAACTCTGAATGTAGTAGACACCTTTGAAGACCCACATTAGATACTCTAGGTTTTGGCCACTGTTGGACCACTACTGCAGAGCAAGGGGAGGTAATCCGTGACAGCGGGTGAGAATGAGTGTGTACCTCTATATTAGGTTTATGCATAACAGTAGAGAATGGATAGTGTTCAAGAAAATGCATATTCAATCGGATCTGTAAAATACAATATACATTGGTGTAGGAAAGAAATGATTACAGTTAGTAGGTTTAGGAGGTTGAGAGGAATTTGAGGGGGACATATGCCCAAATCGCCCAAATAATTATCCATACGTCGGCCCATTTAGTCGCCCAAGTTGATGCGCCTTTAGCACTTTCTACTCCACCGGCCTTATAGTGGGATCAGATATGGTGCATTCTCCAAACAGCCATTTATTAAATCCATTTGATTAAAGTCAGAATCGCTTATCTTTATACTTTACACTATATAGAACATACTTATTTACCTTGTATTGCACATAAGAATTACAACATTTCAAACTGTTCTTCGCGCAGTTGACAAAGAGTTTAGATATATTATAAACTATTTTAATACAAATGTATCCAGTCACTGCCTGTTTTTTAATCATCAACTATGGAAGAACGTGACATCTCTGTCTGTTGGTGCTTCGTTTTAAAACCTTAAAACGGCTTGGGGTAGAAAGAAAAATAAAAAGTTAATTTGAAACTTTTTTTTTTAACTTACATGATTAATTTTTGTTTGTTTCTTTGTTTTTACATATATACGGCCTCAGTCATTTTCATACAATAGTATTTTTAAAAACCGTCGAAAGGGTTCGGGTTAAGGTTAGCGTTCCCGAGTCGTTTCCACTCTTTGCATTCTAAGTCTAACACTAAATCCTAATGCTGAATCGGTAACTGTAACCATGTTTCTGGCGTAATGATTTTTGTTTTTTTGTTATTGTGTAAATAAAAATTGCTACACATATTAAAACAGTAATACTTCAGTACCTTAATTCTTTTCAGCCTTTTTGACGGGTTATTGGCTAATTTATATAATAATAATCATTGTTGTTGTTTAACTAGAGCTGCTAAGCTTCACGCTCTTCAGCAGTCAATACCAAGTTGACGACTCCTTGGTATTATCTACACTGTAGATCTAAGCTTTTCCTGTGGCTTTTCTGCCATTCCGAAACGTGTTGAGTTAAAGTCATGAGCTCCAGTTTCTCCAACTTGGCTTGCATTTAAAGGATCGTCACATCTGGTCCCAAGCTAGTAGTAAGATGTGCGTGGCATACTGTGCATTCCCTGCCATCCAAGGGGGCTCTGCAGAGCTAAAATACTGTGCTCTGGTTCTGGGCTATTTCAAAGAAGTGTCACGTCCTGCACAGATCCACTTCTAAGCTCCTACTGCCTATCATTGGGTCCTTAGTGACATCCTTCTGCATGCGGTCAACCAAGTCAAAGAAAGAGAATTACACCTGGTTCTCAAGTGTCTTCTCCGAGCTTAGTGTGTCTATAATAATAGCCCCCTTCAGTCATAACTGACTATGGGAATGCGCCCCTGAGGTGACAGCCCTCAGCTGCTTTTTTTTTTCCTGGTGAACGGAATTTATACGTTTTCTCCTCACTTCTGCTTCTCATCAGAGCTTCGTTTTGCCCACTCTGAGATGACGCTGTAGAGAACATCGCCACTTTGTGCAATCAGCAGCTTCATCCTCCCAGATTGCTGGATTTATGTCAAGTGCCCTAATGTCTTTCTTGCACACATCTTTGAACCTTAGTTGTGGTAGCCAGTTGTCCGTCGAAGATATCTTTCGGGATGCGACCATCTTCCATGCGGCTGGCATGGCCACGCCAGCGTAGTCTGCGCTGTCTTAGCAGTGTATACTTGCTTTGAAGGCCAGCAAGTGACAGCACCTCGACATTTGTCCTTCCATGATGGAAGATATTGAACCTTCTTTCTTGCTTAGCATTGGTTGTCCTATCTCTTTATATATGTATATATATATATATATATATATATATATATATATATATATATATATATATATATATATATATATATATATATATATATATATATATATATATATATATATATATACTGCATTCACGCTGTAAACAAATATAACACTTACCTTGGTGCCATATCCAAGGGTATGACGCTGGACATTGTAGTTCCAAAGGTTGCGGTGAAAACATATGCAAACACCAGCACGCTTGCCACCCACTTGTGCTGCTCATCTAAAAAGGACGTCCCGAAACAGAACGTAGCCGCGAGGCCTTGACCTAATGATGATTGTTCATTGACCATTAACTTGTCTATCTACTAGGTTTAAATGGAGCTATAGATCGCCCCACTCTGTAAAGCAGTGTACATAATTCTGGAGAAATTGAGCTTTCTTATAAATAAATTGAGCTTTCATATAAATACATTAAGCTAAATCTTTAACTACAGGCAAACTCCGTTAAGCTAGAACAGGGGTCGGCAACCAGTCGATCCCGATCTACCGGTAGTCCCAGTGGATGATTTGGCAGCTCTTTAGGCGTCTGCGGGGAAAAACAAATTATTTAAACTAGGGAAAGTTCGAACAAGACCTTTCCCGCCAGAATTTAAAATTGCGGTGCCGTTGTTATCAAATGTATTTTTTTCTGCATCCCTGTCGCAGCAAATGTTAAGTCGAACTGACTTTTGAAAGAGTATTGAATAAAATACTATATGTTCTCACAATTGGCTCGTGACAGAGGCACCTACATGAGATACAGAGGTGGTACAGAGAAAGCGAATCTTCTCTAAAGAAGAATTCATGACGACACTGAGAGGGAATTCTTTGGAACTCTTGCGACAAGGTCCACTCTGTGATCTCAGACAAACAAGCCCCCACTCCCCAAAGGAAAAATTACAATCTATATTTATATCACTAGACAGATACATACAGCACTAGTGATAAATTCACTCAACACTGTGGAAATTCACACACGAACAGCAACGACTATTTATTATCTAAATATGGTGAGTATATGAATATATGTATATGTATATTAAGAAAGAGGAAAAGTATTAAAGGATGATGATGATGGTGATGGTTAGAGCACAGAGATTATAGTAAAATTAAACCCATAACCACGGATGAAATATTTAAAATATGAGGACTACTTATAACTAAGAGTTCTCGATAAAATAAATTGGAGCGTCCTCCTCTATTATATACTAGTACTACTAAAATCCTTGATTTCAATAAAACATTAATACACTACAGTTCCTGGTTTCAATACAGCATTATTAACTACTGTTCCTGGTTTCAATAAAGCATTAATAACTGTTGTTCCTGGTTCCCGTGAGGAATTGATAAACTGTGTAGATAATAACCGGAGTGCACTGGCCAATAGTCTAACTGTAGCCGCTGTTTTTCCTTCTGGAGACTACTAACTATTGTGATGGTTATATTTTGGTTCGGTTAGAGAATGTTCTGATTATTGCTGATTTAATTATTATTAGCTTTTGGTCGGGCTTACAGGTAGCCGACAACTTCAATAACGCGAATGAATATTGATGTGGTTCGAGAGCTGATATGTCAATGGTGATGACGACAACAACACTGACAAGATGTGTCATCAACTTGACCAACAGTTAGTAATATACGCCGGACTCATGGATCAACGTAGACTACACATTTTATTTGTTCACGCAACAACTTCAATCACGGTCACAGCAGGCATCATCAATCATGTATCAAATCACATTGGGACATCATTGTGCATAGCATTGATATATATTGATCATGTACTTGATTGACATACTAGATAACGGCTGACCTCTCAAGGGCGGCAATAAACGTTATGGACAATGGTACTAAATACGTGGGGCGTTAATATAAATTAATGTCCCATTTTTGATTGGCCTCATAAACAATATATTTGAGATATCCATAGTAGATCAAAAGGAAGGCATCATATTAAACAAACAGTGCATATTCATCATCCATAGTAATAAACTTGATTGACCTCCCACAACCTGCCGTAGTCCGTTTGACAGCAAGGGTATTATATATATATTTCTTACGTACGTGAACTTCCTCTTTCTAAGACACGTATTCAAGACTGTCAGGCTATCAATAAAAACTTCAATAACAAAATCATTAGTTTAGTCCTCACTAACAGCGGAATATCACATCGCTGAAGTCCTGACTAAACTATACTAGCATTATACCACAATGCATCCAGCAGTCACTTACGGTAGAAGAGTCGCTGTCAACACTTCCTCCTGGAAGGTAATTAATACAATATAAACGTATACCCATAGACTGGGGCTATGAACAATACAGACCAACCTCTGACAGGTCTGGCTGACATCTTGAATCTCTCCTCCCTACGTCATCAAAAATCATTAGCAACCCCTTCAATTTAATACAGCACCAAATATGTGCTTTTTCGTGCACAACTAATTTAAACATTATTAACCATACTTAATTACGCTGATGCGTATCCTTTTAATAACAGTTAGACTTGTGTCAACACACAATACTGTTAAGTCCTACACCCTTAAAATACCCAGGGTGAAAAAGGACGTAACACTAACGCTGTCCTGGAACTACCTTACCTTCTCTGGGCAGCAGAGTCACAGCACAATATTAATGATATTACTTTTACTGTCGAGTATCAAGGGCTAATCTGGATACGAGTGCACCTCGAATACTGACGTTGAATATAAAATATTCAATTCTCAGGACCTGCATAAACTGCTTATGAATATGGATTTTCTCAGGACTATTAGCATTCTATGGAAACGCTCCACAAGACTGAGAAATAAAAATACTTATGGATACGAAGTATGAAGACTCGACCTCGCTGCCTGCCACGTGGGTTTAGTGATCTAGCGGTGTGTAGCAAAATATGTGAGAATAAACGCTCAATTCAGTACGATTTAGGCATAAAACGATAATAAATACATTAGCCCGCATGTGTCTGACGGTTGGCATCTTCGAAGCCAGCAGCGCTGCTTTTTGCACAGTGCTAAGCCTATAGAACGATTTCACGGAAAAAGTCTGACATGCTTTAGTTTCGTTTTCGACAAACACTACTAATATTTAACTTTTGCCCAATCTGCTGTATACACTTTGCAGTCTAGCCTTACAATTAACTATTGGCGGAAGCATACCGCAATATAGCTATCTGAAGTAACCCTTTCTGTCAACTTTGTAGCAAAATCAGTAGAAATCCTTACATTTTTTGGTAGTATTACACGATACAATGCTAACTAGTAACGCAAAGTCCTAACCCGCCCCGTCTAACCCCCGCTTTGATGACACAGTCTGCAACGCATATATTCACACTGCGGAAAAGCCAGCCAAGGCATAACCACGAAAACAGTTTTATTTCCTCTTAGTGGTAACATTTCTGACGTAACTAAAACAAGTAGTTATTTGAAAAAAATACATGCTCGCAAGACGAAGGAGAGGAAAAATGGCGGACTAGTGTACAATTTTATTTGACGATAGACGATGACAAAAATTGGAAATTTTAAACCATTCTGAAGTTCCCCATAAGAATTATATGGTAGTATGACGTAGAGTTAGCTGAGTAAGAATGTACTTTAAATAATATGATAGCCCCAGTATTATAGAAGTTATTGAAGAAATACTATATCTAAGAACACACGACCAGACACACTGGCGTTCCTGCTCATGTTTTTTGGTAAAGTTAGGGGGACGCGAGCTTGGGAGAGGCAGGGAGGTACATTCAAATTCGCTTGGGGTGAACAGAGTATGAATGGGAAAGGGGAACGGTAGGAGAAATGTTATCCTAACGTGATATCTTTTTGTATTGGGCATGACTAGAGCTGACGGGCCAATCGACCACCAGTTATTCAAAATTGTTTTGGGTTTTTTATTCAAACTGCATTTGAATTCAAGTAGTAGAACGTTACGATTGGCTAGTGCTGGTAGATATTAGCAAAAGGCTTTGATTATTCATTGCCAGTTGAAATAAAATTTGTATACAGATACGCTAAAAAACAGCTGTGTTAATTTTAAACTTAAATAAAGAATAATTTCACAGTCTGTGCAGTTCGGAGGATGCTGAGGCCATTTCTTCACCAAATCAGCGTCATTTGTTTATATATTTCTTGATTGTGGTAAGGATATTTTATGAAATTTAATATGTTTGGTCCAACTACAAAAGTTAGATACTGCTATTGGGGAAAAAGTGAAGGACATGTCGGAAGCAGACATTGTTGAGTCCACACATTAAACGGTATCTGACTGATGTATGTTGTTATGATTATGTTGACATATTATGTGGTCACAACCAGGTGGGAATCCTGCACAATTCGGGGCGAGTGCATTTGTAAGGCACGCGAGGCTGACCCCATACCCACGTAGGAAATTAAGTGTTAGAATAAATGATCAGAGATAAAAGGCCAGGGTGTCCTATTGTTGCAGAGGGTCTATGTTCCTGTTGCCGGCTGGTGACAGGAAACCTGCTGAGTGCTTATAAACACCAACCAGTCTCCAACCAGACTTATATGCTGTTGAATATCCAGTAGGAGCTTTGGCGAGTGTTGAACTTGAAATTTCTGCAACTACCCATTGAATTATCTTACAACAAGGACTCCCAGGTGAAGAGTAAAACATCTGGGGCATCTCTGACAGTTTCTTGTGTTTCAAAATATTACACAGGAATTTTATGGGGGTAGGATGAACTACAGCCCTCATATACAGTGACTCTCCCGGTAGATAACTAAAGTGAACTAATTTAATATTTCATACAGGAAGGACATTTATAACTACATAATAACTTTTAGTTATTGGGCAGATTGTCCCAACATTTTTAATTGTTCTATTCTGTAAACTATCTTGTCCTTATTTTCAAAGACCTGTCCACAAGCTATGAATGGACAGGCAAAATAAATTGTAAATATTTGTTCAAATAAAAACTTAACTGCTAGTTATTAACTTCTTTAATAGAAACTTAAAGTGTTTGATTGTTGGGTACCATCATTCATTTCTCCCCTAGACACTAGGTACACCATACACTAGAGCCAGAAGATTGACCGTGTGAGACCTAGGGAGGTAGCGTTAGGTTCTCTGCACATAATTCATCATCATCATCTATAGAGTCAGAGACCTACATGTGCTAGACCACACACGGTTATAGCAGACACCTTTTCATTCTTTTTAGGATACCATCATAACCTCCCCAGCAAAATCAACTTTGCTACATAAATTGGGGTCTCGTCCGGGATCTGAATTTCTCTTAGTACTACATACATTGGTGTCTGGGGTTTAGCTTTAACAACAGTCTAATTTTCCCAGGGAATCCCCATATAGTATTTCCCAAGATTTGGGAAGTAAATAAAGTGTCAGAGCCCAGATTTAATTAAGTAAATTTATAATTAGTTAGAGATTTTGTTAGAACATTTTGTACTTATTAGAATGGCAGATCTGGCAAAGTTTCGCTTTGCGGCTGTACAGACTGCTAAAGAGATGGGCATGGATGGACCAGAGTTGGTTCAATATGTGACCGTAGAATGTGACAAATTTATTGAACGAGATAGGGAAGACAGGAAGTTAGAAGCAGAAAGAAAGTTAGAGGCTGAAAAAGAAATTAAGAGGCTGCAGATTGAAGCTGACAAGGAGGCTAGGGCATTGGAGGCTGAGACTAAGAAGTTACAGATAGAGGCAGAAAAAGAAGAAAAACGACTGCAAAGGGAGGCAGAAGAAAAAAGTTTGACTGCCGAAAGGGAGGCAGAAGAAAAACGACTGCAAAGGGAGGCAGAAGAAAAGAGATTGACTGCCGAGAGGGAAGCAGAAGATAGAAGATTGCAGAGGGAGCATGAGCTACGACTAAGGGAGTTAGAAATTCAAGGCCATGCTCCTGAAAATGGTGCTAGCCCCTTTGCCTCAGATGCCACTACTAGTAAGGGATCCTCAACCTCAGCTATGGGTTTTCATGTAGATCATTTTGTTGAGAAAGACGATGACATAGAAGGATATTTAAGCAGGTTTGAACTTTTAGCTACTACTTATGGGTTAGAAAGAGAAAGATGGGGGTAAAGTTGTCTCAGGGACTTCGGGGAACAGCTTATGAAGTGTTTTCCAAAATGAGCAGGGATGACCAAGACAACTATGACATGTTGAAGCAAGCTCTTCTGTTAAGATACGAAAAGAACGGAGAGTTTTATAGAAAGAAGTTTAGGAATGCCAGGCTACTGTCGGGTGAGACCTATCACCAGTTCTCCGCCCGGTTGGAAACGTATATGGAGAAATGGGCTACTTTGGGGAAAACCCAAGATCTCAAAGAGATGATACTCATTGAACAAATGAGAGAGTCCATGGCTCCAGATATGAGAAAGTTTCTCATGGAACATGGTGCGGAGAGGCTGGGTGAGATAATAAATGTCGCTGAGAGGTATCAGGCAGCCCAGGCAGAGGTAGCTGGCACAAAGAAGAAACAAATAGATCAAAGTAAGGCCCCTCAAAACCATAACAAATTCGATAATAGAAATAGGCATAATTTTGATAGGCCTCGAAATTAGTTTAAGAATAGACCTTCACAATTCAATGATAGAAGAAATGATGAAAGAAAACCTTTTAACCAAGGAAAGAGGTATTGTAAAAATTGTCGGATGGACAACCATAACACTGAAAATTGTGGAAGGCGACCTGTAGTTATGGCCACGCTCCAGGTCAGGTCGACTCCTAAAAAAGAGGAGGAACCACCAAAAACAATGTCTCGTAAACAGTGGAGAAAGGCACAGCATGAAGATAGGTCACTGAAGCCGTGTTTTGAGAAACTCCAAAAACTCCATACCCCTCCAAGGAAAGGAGACTTCTATTTGGATGATGGACTGCTTTGCAGGGCGGATAAAGCAGGATTATCAGGGTGTGGACAGGTAGTAGTGCCATCGAAATATAGGGCACAAATTATGAGACAAACACATGTTCTAAATGGTGAACACCAGAAGATGGGTACCACATGCCAAAGAACATCTGTTGGATATTTCTGGCCCGGAGAAGTTGATGACATAAGAAAATTTGTCGAGGACTGCGAACAGTGCAGCGAGAAAAATTCCACAGGGTGGAAAAATAATAACCATATGCAAGAGAAGCATTATGGCAAACCGGGACCAGAAAATAAAGAGGGAACACCCACACGTGGGAAAAGGAATCAGGACCTAGACACGCCACGGGGCAAACTTAGGCCTGGAAAGAAAAATAATTATAATAAAGTGGACGAATGGGAATGGGAACCCCCGTTTCAAGACAGTCTTCGCTCAAATGTTTTACTATGGCCATTATGCAGCGAGTACAAAGAACTGTTATACCCCAGAATAAGCCGACGATCCCTCGGTCGGACTTATGTAAACGGGAGGACGAAAAAAGAGAGCGAAGTTCTCTAAATTTGAAATTGAACCTGAGGGGAGACAACCCCAGGAAACACATTGGTAGTGGTAGATTCTTGTGTGGTGACACAAGAAAGAAACGTCCACAAAACAGAGCTTCCAATGTAAAGGACCTGACAGGTGCCATGAATACTATGTCAGAAAAATTAAAAGTCCATATGTAGCTCTTTTAAGGACCTGGACAGATGAGAAGGCAGAGGAGACTGTTACCTCATCATACCAATATGTGAACGAACTGACCACTCGTTTAAAAACCAGTTGGAAACTGGCAAATGAAAATTTGAGACAAGCCAGGAAAAAGCATGCTGCTTATTATAATAAAAAAGCGAAGGATAGAGAACTTGCTGTAGGGGAGAAGGTACTTCTTCTATTGCCAGGCAGCAACAATAAACTTCAGATCGGATGGCAAGGGCCATATACAGTTTTGGAAAAGGTATCCAGAACCAATTATAAGATAGACAAAAAGGGAAAGGAGAAAGTCTATCATGTGAACCTTTTGAAGAAATATCTGGACAGACAAATCCAGGAGGGATCACATTTAATGGCCTTTTCTATCGCAACCGAGATGAAGAATGAACCTCTCTCCTCGGTTGAATATCCACTGAAAACCAGTGAAACGTTTGCACAGGTGAAAATCGGTAATCACCTGACAAAAGGAAAGAAGGAGAAGGTTCAACAGGTCCTTGAGAACCATACAGATGTGTTAACTGATAAACCGGGACACACAAATTTGCTGTCATATGATATGAAACTACTAGATCCAGCACCCATCTGTAAACAGTAAATTAATATGAAACAAATATAAAGGTATGTTATCAGGCACTCGCAGGAAATAAAGAAGTAGAACACCTTAAGGTCCTAAGGGTCTTGTTGGATTCGGCCTATACTGCTTGATAGAAATACAACAGAAGTGATTGCGTCATTAATAGGCTGAACTGCCCATGGAGGACTTCTGGTGTCGTGTATTGTGGTTTGCACTATTGACCTGCCATTGAAACATCATTTTTTGATGATGCGTAGATGGCAGAGCGGATAGTGTGATTCGCTTGCATGGCTAGGTGGGGTTGTCGCACGGAAGGTCCAGTGTTCAAATCCTGGGTAAGCCACTCATGTCTGTTGTTTTTCTGTTGTCTGGTGTTCTACTTCTTTATTTCCTGCGAGTGCCTGATAACATACCTTTATATTTGTTTCATATTAATTTACCCATCTGTATGAGGCCTTATTCTATTCCGTTCGCTAAGGAAAAAGCTTTGAAAGAGGAGATTGATTATCTGTTAAAAGAAGGGATTATTTCTCACAGTGAGTCTCCTTACAGTTCCTGTGTGGTTCTGTTGCGGAAACCATCAGGAGAACATAGACTGTGCATAGATTACAGGAAACTGAAGACTGTCACAGAAGGTCAGGTGGATCCATTACCTGATACTACTCAACTTTATGCCAGGCTGAACAAGGCAAAATATTTTTCTAAGGTGGATCTTAGCAAAGGCTATTACCAGATTCTAGTAAAGCCTGAGGTTCGACCTTATTTGGCATTTAGCACCTTGGAAGGTCATTATGAGTTCAACATGTTACCATTTGGTTTGAAAAATGCCCCGAGTGTGTTTTCTAGGATGATGCGATAATTGCTGGATCCCCTGAAAAATCCATGTATTTCGAATTTCATTGCTACGGAAACATTTGAGGAACACGTTACCTCTTTGAATATGCTGTTTGATAGACTCAGAGAGGCTAACTTAACCGCTAGGCCAACAAAATGCTGTATTGGTTGTAAAGAATTGATATTCTTGGGACATACAGTACATCAGGGTAGCATGACCCCTGATCCCAAGAATCTAGAAAAACTAAAACGAGCACCTAGACCACAAACAAAAAAAGATGTGCGATCTTTCGTGTCTCTGTGTGGTTTTTACCAAAAGTATATCAAGCATTTTAACTCTATATGTGCTCCTTTGACCGATTTAACTAGCAAAGGTCAACCTGATACTATAATTTGGACAGCACAGTGTGAATTGGCTTACCAGGAGTTAAAAGAGAAGCTTACAAGCAGGCCAGTGTTGCAATTGCCTGACTTGACTAAAGAATTTATTGTGAGAAGTGACGCAAGCAATGTAGGCCTGGGCGCTACATTATTGCAAAGGTCCTCCTCACAAGATGGGGAGTTGAACCCAGTCGCTGATGCTAGCCGCAAATTGAACAAGGCGGAAAAAAATTACTCAACCAGTGAAAAAGAATGTCTCGCTTTAATATGGGCTATAAAGAAATTCCAGATTTATTTATATGGCCGGACATTTGTGGTCCAAACGGATCATTCTCCCCTCGTGTTCTTATCACAGGCCAAGCATGAAAATTCTAGATTATTGAGATGGTCTCTCTTGTTGCAACCATACTCATTTTTGATAGAATACATTCCCGGCCCTTTGAACGTTGGCGCAGACTTTTTGAGCAGACATCCTTATGATGAAGATCAGAAAAACGAGTAAGAATTCATGGAGCTAAGTTATCTCGCATATAATAACCTGCAAATGAATGCATGTTTTAGGATGGGAGGTGTGTAGCAAAATATGCGAGAATAAACGCTCAATTCAGTACGATTTAGGCATAAAACGATAATAAATACATTAGCCCGCATGTGTCTGACGGTTGGCATCTTCGAAGCCAGCAGCGCTGCTTTTTGCACAGTGCTAAGCCTATAGAACGATTTCACGGAAAAAGTCTGACACGCTTTAGTTTCGTTTTCGACAAACACTACTAATATTTAACTTTTGCCCAATCTGCTGTATACACTTTGTAGTCTAGCCTTACAATTAACTATTGGCGGAAGCATACCGCAATATAGCTATCTGAAGTAACACTTTCTGTCAACTTTGTAGCAAAGTCAGTAGAAATCCTTACATTTTTTGGTAGTATTACACGATACAATGCTAACTAGTAACGCAAAGTCCTAACCCGCCCCGTCTAACCCCCGCTTCGATGACACAGTCTGCAACGCATATATTCACACTGCGGAAAAGCCAGCCAAGGCATAACCACGCAGACAGTTTTATTTCCTCCTAGTGGTAACATTTCTGACGTAACTAAAACAAGTAGTTATTTGAAAAAAATACACGCTCGCAAAACGAAGGAGAGGAAAAATGGCGGACTTGTGTACAATTTTATTTGACGATAGACGATGACAAAAATTGGAAATTTTAAACCATTCTGAAGTTCCCCATAAGAATTATATGGTAGTATGACGTAGAGTTAGTTGAGTAAGAATGTAGTTTAAATAATATGATAACCCCAGTATTATAGAAGTTATTGAAGAAATACTATATCTAAGAACACACGACCAGACACACTGGCGTTCCTGCTCATGTTTTTTGGTAACGTTAGGGGACGCGAGCTTGGGAGAGGCAGGGAGGTACATTCAAATTCGCTTGGGGTGAACAGAGTATGAATGGGAAAGGGGAACGGTAGGAGAAATGTTATCCTAACGTGATATCTTTTTGTATTGGGCATGACTAGAGCTGACGGGCCAATCGACCACCAGTTATTCAAAATTGTTTTGGGTTTTTTATTCAAACTGCATTTGAATTCAAGTAGTAGAACGTTACGATTGGCTAGTGCTGGTAGATATTAGCAAAAGGCTTTGATTATTCATTGCCAGTTGAACTAAAATTTGTATACAGATACGCTGAAAAACAGCTGTGTTAATTTTAAACTTAAATAAAGAATAATTTCACAGTCTGTGCAGTTCGGAGGATGCTGAGGCCATTTCTTCACCAAATCAGCGTCATTTGTTTATATATTTCTTGATTGTGGTAAGGATATTTTATGAAATTTAATATGTTTGGTCCAACTACAAAAGTTAGATACTGCTATTGGGGAAAAAGTGAAGGACATGTCGGAAGCAGACCTTGTTGAGTCCACACATTAAACGGTATCTGACTTTGTAAGGCACGCGAGGCTGACCCCATACCCACGTAGGAAATTAAGTGTTAGAATAAATGATCAGAGATAAAAGGCCAGGGTGTCCTATTTTTGCAGAGGGTCTATGTTCCTGTTGCCGGCTGGTGACAGGAAACCTGCTGAGTGCTTATAAACACCAACCAGTCTCCAACCAGACTTATATTCTGTTGAATATCCAGTAGGAGCTTTGGCGAGTGTTGAACTTGAAATTTCTGCAACTACCCAGTGAATTATCTTACAACAAGGACTCCCAGGTGAAGAGTAAAACATCTGGGGCATCTCTGACAGTTTCTTGTGTTTCAAAATATTACACAGGAATTTTATGGGGGTAGGATGAACTACAGCCCTCATATACAGTGACTCTCCCGGTAGATAACTAAAGTGAACTAATTTAATATTTCATACAGGATGGACATTTATAACTACATAATAACTTTTAGTTATTGGGCAGATTGTCCCAACATTTTTAATTGTTCTATTCTGTAAACTATCTTGTCCTTATTTTCAAGGACCTGTCCACAAGCTATGAATGGACAGGCAAAATAAATTGTAAATATTTGTTCAAATAAAAACTTAACTGCTAGTTATTAACTTCTTTAATAGAAACTTAAAGTGTTTGATTGTTGGATACCATCATTCATTTCTCCCCTAGACACTAGGTACACCATACACTAGAGCCAGAAGATTGACCGTGTGAGACCTAGGGAGGTAGCGTTAGGTTCTCTGCACATAATTCATCATCATCATCTATAGAGTCAGAGACCTACATGTGCTGGACCTCACACGGTTATAGCAGACACCTTTTCATTCTTTTTAGGATACCATCATAACCTCCCCAGCAAAATCAACTTTGCTACACGGTGGCAAGGTCACACAAATCAGCCAGACGTATACAGACTGTACAGTCTTTTTCTGTCCGATGGTACACCGTGGTTCTAACAATGAAGAAGCCGTGTACCAGATTCTGTTAACCTCGCACTGTCGATTTTCCTTGTCAAGCCACGCTACTTTGACTACCCTTGGACAAGGGGAATTCTCACCGCTCTGGATCTAAGATGACACGTGGTCTGCTGAATTGGAAAAGCTCGACCAGCCAAAATCTGCGCTTTTAAATGGCTTCCCGTCTCGCGATTCACGAGAGTTCCGTGGTTATCCGCTCCCAGCCAATGAGCAGCCGCCTAATAATTATGTTGTCCGAACGGTGTATCCCAAGATTTTACGAGCGCGGTGAAGGTTTTAAAAATAGCGATAAGAATAGGGTCGCCCTACGACAGAAGCCCCCCCCCCCCCTCTTTTTCAGTTTGACGTCGTCAAGCTCATAAGGCTCTAAGCTTCTCGCTTGTTCTAAATGTCGCTTCTCCCGTATCTGAGTTCCTCATAGCATTCCCTCCGATCTTTTGGTGGTCTAGGATTTTCTGATTGTGTTTTAGATTGTGACATCTCCTCTTGGGCCAAAGTAGTGGGATGACGACTCAAGAAATCAGCCCTACGTTTTCTTTCCCTGAAATGTATTCGATGTCAAAAGTGTATGACTGGAGCACGAGCGACCATCGCATCAGCCTTGAGTTAAGGTTCTTTGATGTTGCGAGAAAGGTAAGCGGCTGATGGTCACTTTGGATGGTGATTTTCTTGCCATACAATTAAGCTTAAATTTCTGCACTGCCCATACCAGTGAGAGACATTCCTTCTCGACAGTGGAATAGTTCTGTTCTGCTTTGTTCAATTTGCGGCTAGCATAAGCCACAGGGAATAGGACATGAGTGGTTCCATCCCCTGCAGAAGGGTGGCCACGATTCCGATATTGCTCGCATCTGTTCTCAGTGTAAAATGTTTAGCTAAATCGGGGAGTTGTAGGATGGGCTTTGCTATGATCTTCTCTTTCAGCAGAGTGTAGACATGCTCACACTCGGTTGTCCAGATTATTTTCACAGTGTTGCCTTTCTTGGTTGAGGCAGTCAGTGGATCACAGAGGGTGTTGAAGTCCTTGATATACCTCTAATAAAATCCGCAGAAGGATACAAATGCCCGTACATCTTTCTTAGTAGAGGGGCTTGGGGCGTTTTTCAACTTTTCTATGTTTATTTTCTCCTCTGGATGCATGGCTCCATGAGCAATGGTGTGGCCCAAGAATTCCAATTGTTCCAAACCAAGGTGACACTTCGTTGGAAGAGCGGTTAACCTTGCTTCTATGAGCCTTTCAAACAATTGGGCCAATGTTGATAGATGCTCCTCAAATGTTTCCGTGGGTATCAGAATGTCATCCATGAAATTGGTGATAGCTGGATGATTAAGAGGCACCAGGAGCTTTCTCATCATTCGTGTGAAGACACTTGGAGCATCATTTAATCCAAAAGCCATTACGTTGAACTCGAAATGCTCTTCCAGGGTGCTGAATGCTAACATACTTCTTACTTCAGTCTTCACCGGGATCTGGTAATACCCCTTACTGAGGTCAATCTTCTAAAAATACCGAGAAGTGCTCAGCTTGGTGAATAGCTGGTTCGGATCGGGTAATGGTCCCGGTTGGAACTGGGTTACAGCATTCAGGCGCCTATAATCAATACAAAGACAATGCTCCTAAATGGGTTTTCGAAGTAACACAACGAAAGCACTGTAAGTTGACTCCGACTCGGAGATAATAACCTCTCGGAGTAAGTAATCAATCTCCTCCGAATAGACAGCTTCGCAACTTCATACGAGCAACTCCCAGAAAGCTAGAAAGAAAAAGAGACAAAGGCCTTAGAAATTCCACAACTATAAGTAACAGATCGAGTATTGGGCAACTTAGGAATTTATAAGTAATCCCGCATTTTTAATGCAAGACTGGAAACTTAGGAATTTGATCACAAGTCATAGAGGAATTAAACAAAAGTTTTCCCAGGCCTGTGATTTCGCAGAACACCCGCCGTCTGAGGAATTAACTCTAATTTCCAGACTAAGTGATTCGAAGCATCTAATACAGAGCTGTGTCCAGTCTAAATCTGTGCAAGGAGATTGTGTATTCCCAAAATTTTGGGGTAAGTGTAAACAATTTATTTACTAACGTAAAATTTACAGGTTTCTTGCTAAGTGGTTATATATGAGGCTAGCAACCTCAACATATGAAAACAGTATTTTCATGAACCACTACAGCAAGTGCTGGTGATTGTTTCTTGCAAGTCGTGAGGGAAAATCCGACAGCAGAGGTGACCCCGACTCCGACTGGAGCAGTGATGAGTGATGATTACATCACATGTGCCTCAAGTATAGCATATCATTTTGTGAGATATATGTAACTTGTTAATGTTAGTTCAGGCACATGTCATTATTCGCGCTGTCCAGACATAATTTCCCAGTTAATCCCCAAAGGAATAGTAGTGATTTCTGTTCATCTTTCCTCAGTTACACTGTGTATACTCAAGAATTTAATTCTTCTGAGAGATTAACATTGGTGGGTGGACAACGAGAAGATGCGCCTGTTAAGCTTCCCACTCAGTGTACTTAGCAGAGGCATTTTGTTCTTTCTATTTTGCCCAAAAGATCGTGGAACGAAGCTAGTTGTATGTGAAACGCAGGGAATCAATACCAACCGCCTAAATCAGACAAGTTGTGTGAAGCTGTACCCTCATCACCAAGCAGTCACAAAAATCACAGCTGCAGGACTCTCCTAAAAGTTAAGTGCTATAAAAGGGCACAAAAAAGGACATAATTTTTATGAACTATATCCTCACCCTAAATCTCTGTAAAGAGACAATTTGACTCCAATATAAAAGTCACCAGCAGATTATTTATTTTAAACTGTTAATACTAATTGATTATTAAATTTGTTACCTGTCGTTTTAAAACTAAACAATCATAGTCGATTGTATGAAAGCAAACGTATGAGCCAGAATATTTTATATCATCATCATCATGTGACGTATTCTTTCCAGAACGTTGTCTCCATTACAGCTGCTCTGAACGCATCACGATTCTGGGCAAGTCGACCTGCATCAGCCGAAGACAAGTTCAGACTCTCTGTGATGTCCTGGGTCCACCGTCGTCTAGGTCGACCCCTTCCCCTTTTTCCAGGGACCATGCCTTCCATCACTGTTTTTTCCAGACTATTATGTCTTTTTATATGACCGAAAAATTTCAGCTTCCTTATTGCGATGGTATTTAGGAGCCAATGTTCCTGTACATTTAGTGAGTGCAGTACTTCTCTGTTGGTCTTTTTTTCTGTCCAGGGTATTCTCAACATCCTTCTGTAGCATTTCATTTCGAATGATGTAATCTTTTTTGCAACTGTTTTATATATATAAATATATATAAATATAAATAAATAAATATAAATAAATATAAATAAATAAAAATAAAAATAAATATAAATATAAATATAAATAAATAAATAAATAAATAAATAAATAAATAAATAAATAAATAAATAAATAAATAAATATATATATATATATATATATATATATATATATATATATATATATATATATATATATATATATATATATATATAAATATATATATATATATATATATATATATATATATATATAATATATATATATATATATATATATATATATATATATATATATATATATATAATATATATATATATATATTATATATATATATATATATATATATATATATAAAAGTAAAAGGCTACACAGTTCAGCCAGCAGTACATCTGGAGTCTGCTATTCAACGTACCTGTGTTTTTTTCATTGAATTTCTGGTAAGATCGGTATTATTCAAATATATTTTGTTTAAAAATGTGAGTGAGAGATGCTGCCATCACGACTGTAAGTAATCAGGTCCCAAGCTGATTTATGCAGGGCCTGAAGGAAATTAAGATAAAACACATTGCCAGTTTTGTAAATGCACATGTTTTGTGAAATAAAATTGTTTTCTTAGGTGACCAGAGGGACACAGCTCACCTATCCCATTGTATGGTAGAAAAGAAAGATTAATGATATTATTGCAGATGCAGTGCCGCCTTTGTAGGAGAGACATGTGAACAACACTGGTACACTGTGTAATGGATGTGCTGGATTGGTCCATTGGATATGACCCAGCTCTTTATTTCTTATGTATGCTCTTTTGTATATAAAACACAGTCTAAGTAAGATATCAACAAGGAGGCATTGTTTCATTATTACGTACTTAGTCGTTCCCCTTCTCCCGTGAGGTGTAGAGATTTGGAAGAGAGAGCGCCAGACTATTCTATCAGCTGTCTTCTTCCTGGCCTGGTTCCATTCTAGTCCTCGGTCCTTCAAAGATTGTCTAATGTTGTCCTCCCAGCGGACTCTGGGTCGTCCTGGAGGTCTGGATACCTGGCTCTTTGTTTCCCATGCTTGTCGTGGTAGCCGATCTTCTCCCATTCTGCAGACATGGCCAAACCATCTTAGTTGGGACTGTGTTTCATTATTACAGGGTTTTATCTGGCACTAGTCCGGTGCCAGATTTCTAGGAGAAGCAGTGAGAAATCATTTCATGCACAGTAGTGACAGGGACCTGCAGAGTCTACCCTGTTACTTTTGGCCATTATCCTAATGACATTGTGTGACACCAAGTTTACAGACTGTTCGAGTGTGCCCAGATAAGTAAAATATCTGGCACCCTAACTGTACATCAGCTTTAAGATCAGTATACCCCTGTATCCAAGAAATAAAATATTTCCCTAGTGAAATTAACAGTGACATTGTATTTTAAAGAGACTGGGAGTGATTAAAGAATCCCAACCAGCCATCCAGTGTTAGAAACCAGTAATAGACAGATTTTAGTTACACTATTAGTATAATTTAACAGTATTTGTTTGGACACCTGTCCCTTTGGGTCTAAAATTTATATTTGTATATATATCTTGAATTCTTTTCATTTTAAAGTCCTGACCAGAAGATTACTAGGTTCAGGACAAATAAATCATACAGAAAATTAATAATTGTACAAATTTATCACAGGTGTTATTTCCTGTAATCATAGACCTTAATACTTGTTTGTGTAGATGTGTATGATTGTTAAAGTACCATCACACCACACTTGCATATCCCTAGACACTAGACGTAGCTATCATTCATACTAGTCAAGAATAAGTCTGCTTGAGGCCATAAGGTGGTAGCAGCAAGGTGCCCTGATAACTCAACCCTAATTTTGTTAGAATCAGGGACCTTCACAGCTGGCCTCATTCAGTACATTAAGAAACCATATTAACATCATTTCATAACATCTAAACCCACCACGATAGATAGTCACCCCAAACGAGAGAAGCGCTCTTTCGCTGACTCCAAGAGTACGACCAACACCTCACACCACACGGCACAACAGCAACAACAAACACAGGATCACCATAGGCAGAAACATAGCAATTAAGCCCAGGTAACTGGAAGACAATATTTTAAGGCGTGCAAATCTGACACGCACTTCACATCGGACTGTAAGAGGCCTAAGGCAGGCCCTTATAGTGTCGCTTGCCTGATCAGGAACCCGATAGGGAAACATGACCCCCAGGAATATAAACGAAATTCTAGCCACCCTTCTTTTACTGAGCAAGTAACCATTGGTAACCAAACCATGCGGTGCTTGTATGATTCGGGTCTCGAATACTCGGCTCTAGTTTCCCTATTTTTGGTGAAGGCCCACCAATACACTGGTGAAACTGTAGAAATACAGGGCCCCGGGGGAGCATAAAGCCCATGACTCTTTCAGTTGCGGAAATTCATGTTTCAACCCAAAATGTACGGGAGAAAATCAATGCTGCAGTAGTAGACGATTTAGTCTACCCTCTCATTTTAGTCAGGAAATATGTGTTTCTTGGAGATCCCTTACGTTACTCCAAGTCGACACAAGAGAGACAAAACACAGGAAACGCCCAAGCGGCCCCTGAGCTCTTATCTTCAAACAGCCCGAATATTTCGGAGCTGAAGCAGGCACAAAAGGCCGATAACACCCTACTGCCTTGATTTTCAAAGTTGTATGGCAATTACTCTCATGCTCCTCAGGGAGCATTTTACAAAGAGAAAGGTTTGGTCTATAGACGGGTGGAGAATAAGAGACAGTTAGTTGTCCCATTACTCTATCGTACCCACCTAATGCAGGAAATGCATTTAACCCTGCCCCACCTCATTAAATGTTCATATGCCATGATAAGGCATCTTTCCCTGAATTACTTCTGGCCAGGAATGTGACACGATGTTAGACAATTTGTGAGAGATTGCTCTGTTCGCCATAATCCAGACAACCAGAAAAATTAAACTGCCCAGAAAGTTTTAGCAGAGTACCCAACAGCCAACATTGGATAACTCGTACCTCATCTCGACATTTCTGTGTAGCAAGGCAGAGTTACGACAAGCGCAGACGGACGACATAACCCTAGCGCCATACTCTGAACAGAGTCGGATAAAAACAACCCATGCTTCAGCTGGAACACAGAAGGAAGAATTAATTATCGACGGACGAGGCAAGGGAAGCAACTCGTGGTGCCTCTCCCCTTAAGACCCTCCGTTTTGAAAGCGGCTCATATCCTCATTGGAGGAACATGTTCCCGTATGTACTACTATGAGTAACCTTCAAGAGGTGTTTTTTTGACCCAAACGATGGGAAGACGTTCGTAAGTACGTGTTAAGCTGTACACATTGCCAAGCGAGCAATTTAAACACCCGCCCACGGAATAATGAAAAGAACACCGTCATCCAGAACAGTGGGAGAGGACGGCACACACCACACTGTGATAAACGAGCGCAAAGGCCTTATTGCTCTATCTTTTCTTACATCTTTCGTATTGTATTTTCTCCGACATTTGCTCTTTCATGCAACATTTGCGATCCATATTTGCTATTTCATCGTTGTGATTACTCGCGACCGGTATCTAGAGAACCACATTTGCTCTTTCATCGGGGGAAATAAAAGTCCTTTGATTGAGTCGCCATGCCCGACATTATCGTTTGAAGCCCACATTGCATCGTGATAAATCTGGTGGAGACACATCTGGTTATCCGAATCAAACATTTGGGCATGCGGTAATTTCTGTGACACCACATTGGCCGAACAGGTGACTTCCAGAAATATATAATACCGCATAATCTACTAGAGTAGGGCAGTCAAGTTTTTTACCTTTTGAGGAAGAGATTAAACCCAAAAACGCATAGCCTAATACACGTGTTTATTCAGAGTGGATGATAATTCAGTTCTGTGATTAATTGTGTTCTTAAAGGATTTTGCGAAGGGAAAAGAAGGTTAGTAGATCTTATACTTATTAATACATTTTCTTATTTTGTTTATTTTAACCTCACAGCTAAAATGTGCGAAAGATAAAGTTTCAAATAATTCTTGGCATAACTGATTAATAAAATCAGAAGATTTTCCTAGAAGATGATAGGATGATAGGAGGTAATTAATAGTTCATATTTCACCTTTATCATCATCACAGTCTCCCATGCGCACACACTCTCATGCACAAAATATTTAACATCATTAGAATTGAACTCAGAGAGAGAGAGAGAGAGATGAATAATGAGCAGTAGTTTAAATGCAAGTCAACCAGTGATGTTAAATGTGAAAACTTACGAAGACTTTTGTGTGTCTTCAGTTCATCAGAAGTCTGAGTCTACACGCAACGTGTCTGACGTCTAACCAGAAATAAGTTATCAAAAACGGACATCTGGCTAGCAGAATTCGCCATAGGACATCTTTCATTCCTCCATTAAAAAGGAATATTGTCTCACCCACAAGTCATAAGGTGGACGCAGCTTTTTTCGTCACCATATACTGCTTGCTCACAAGATCAATACAGAGTTATCACAAGATCAATACAGAGTCATCATAAATTCAAATCACTCGAAAGATCATTATTATCTGAAGTCAAGCAAAAGAGCTCAAAAGAGGAATCGCATATTTATACCACGTGCAACACACTCTTAAGCGCATTTTATGAAGCAGACTCGAAAGTATATGAATCACGACTACATACGCAAGATTATGAGTCTACATATTACTAACATTTCGTGAAGATATCCAGTCTGACCAGTACCGTCGGGAGATTAGACAACAGACCTTTTGTTCATATGACAGCTATTAACTGTTGATCAACACTACAGAGATATACTCAAACAGTGAAGGAATATACATAGATATCTCGTCAGCGTTCTCCGTACGACAACAGTATTCATCAGAACGTCCTCAGCTTAGAGATACCCCACTCGACATAACGTATAACAACTTGGGACATTTTATGCATACATGTGAATCCTCATATCTAGGAGAAGCATTTAGAGACACATGGACTGTGTAGAGTACTCACCATTTTGGTAACACGTATCATATCACATCATCATTTCACTTTACACCAGTTCATTCTTAATTAACTATTACTTAGTTAACTGTAATTTTATTATCTCATCTGTGTGTTTTGTGTGAATCGTCTTTCACCATCATCACGTTCTAACCATTACTAACCCTATATGTGTGGATATTTCATTAATAAACCCAACGATCGGTTGATCATTATCAAGAGTTTGTTAATGTATCACTCGTGCTGTCGGTGTTACATATTCACCTATAGGAACCTTTCTCTACTCAGATGAGGTTGGGGGCTTTTTCTTTACGGGATCTAAGGGCAGAAGCTAAGGTCGTGGGGAAACAGAACTCTTTCCATAATTAATTAGAAAACACTGTCTAGTGGAAAGCATTCGCATTCCTGTCTTCTTGTCCCTATCTCGAATAGGTCTTTATTATTTCTTAACGAGCCAATTTCTAGAGACCTTATATCTATATCTCATAGACTATTCCTGGCAAAAACTACTGTTGTAGTTGCCCCAGTACTCACCACACGACAATTGGGCGCTCGTCCGGGATTAGTGAACCCGGACTTAGAAGTGTGATAAATCACATTTTCATCCCTGCCATACAATTGCGATAATTGCAAAATTGGTTGGCTTTTCGAGGGATTATCTCTTAGACTGACTATTACTATAATTTGTCTATTTCATAGGGGAATAATTTATATCTCTAAAGCACGAGTGATACTTTTTAAATTGAGTATCAAACGGACAGAGTAAACACTTTTTGAGAACAGAGGATACTGTAGGGAACTGAAAATTTTTTTTTTTCAGTAACTGCTGGATAAATTGTTATCATAAATATTTAGCAAATTTTTCATAGAAAACTTCGAGATAATCTGTTATATAATTTTCAGAATATGCTGAGTGAGTGATTTTTTTAAAAGAACTATTTGAACTTGATTACTAATTTAAACCTAGCTGGTTTTAAAGAGATAATTACTTGTGCGAGTCTAAACAATTTGCTTGGAGGTCACTGCCAATTTTTCCCTTCGTGAACCCATACTGCATATCATGGCAGATGCCGCAAAAATTAGGACTAGTTTAATGGAGGCAGGGCGTGAATTCGGGTTAAGTGGAAAAGACCTGATGAAATATGTAAGCGAGGAAACTGATAAACTCCATGAAAGAGAGATGGAAATGCAGAAACTTACAATGGAGAAGGCCGCAGCAGAAGCAGCGGAGCGGAAGGAGAAGGCCGCAGCAGAAGCAGCAGAGCGGAAAGCCGCAGCAGAAGCAGCGGAGCGGAAAGCCGCAGCAGAAGCAGCGGAGCGGAAAGAAGAAGCAGAGCATGCACTAAAGATGAAGCAACTGGAAATCCAGGGACAGACCAATCAGATAGAGCTGGCAAAAAGTGCAGCGGCTTCCAACTTTGATGGAGGGTACTCACCCCACTCAGATGGTGTGCCTACTTCGCAACCTGCACCACCCAATGCCATGAACTTTCCGCTGGAACCTTTTTCAGAAAGGAACGATACCATGGACGCCTTTTTAGACCGCTTTGAACGCTTTGCAACAGGGTTTGGACTTGAAGAACGGAAGTGGAACTTGAAACTTTCCCAGGGCCTAAGAGGAGCCGCCTATGAAGTTTTTAATAAACTTCCGGCCGGAGAGCAAGATGACTATCAGGCATTAAAAAAAGCTCTCTTGGTGAGGTACGAGCTTCATTCAGAGGCTTACCGGAAAAAATTTCGAGGTTCTAGGAAGGAGGCCGGAGAGACTTTCTCACAGTTCGCAGCCCGTATTGAAGACTACTTAGTGAAGTGGTGTACACTGGGAAACTTTACCGAGAACTATGACGGGTTGAAAGAGCTGATTGTGATAGAGCAGCTAAAAGAGTCTATGTCGGTGGAAATGCGTAGATTTCTCACTGAAAACGGCGCTGACCGGTTAGAAAATATTCTTACAGTGGCAGAGCGATTTCACAATGCTCTCATGGAGTCTCAAGGAGCCAGAAGGAAGTTTTCGGATCAGGCGCCAAAGCAACCTGCTCGTTCCCAACCAGACCAACAAAGCAAAGGACCACACATCTCGCATAAACAGCACGCAAAACAAGATAACTACAAAGAGCAAAACAAGAAAAATGCTGCGCCACACCAGAGACAGGGAGATAAATGGTGCAAGTACTGTCGCTGGAACAATCACAACACTAATGAGTGCAAGCGCAGACCTCCTCCCCAACATGCTGCATGTCTGCAGACAAAATCGTCACCCCGAAAGAAGCAGAGAACCGGAAACGTTTCTCATCCTCCCGTCATCGAATCAGTCCTCGTAAACGGACAATCTGTGGAGTGCCTTTATGACACAGGACTTGCTTTCGATGCGGTGGTCAGGGCATCTCTTGTCACCCCTGACCAGATAACAGAAGAGAGTGTCGACATCCAAGGTCCGACGAAGGATGTTGCACCCATGACACTGCCAATTGCACTTATCAGAGTGGAATCTCGTTATGTGACAGGAGAGATTCGTGCAGCTATCATGGAAGAACCAATCTACTCTTTAATCTTGGGATGTAGATATGTGTTCCTTGGAGAACCTACTCAACCACTAGTCATGGCGGCCGTACAGACTAGAGGACAGTCAAGAAAAGACGCAGAGCAGGAACCTCCTACCAATATCCTCCCCGAGGAATTGAAGAGGGCCCAAATGGAAGATTCCTCACTGGCGCCCTGTTTTAAAAAATTACCTAGGACACACAACCCACCTACCAAGGGAGACTTCTTTATGAAAAATGGATTGATGTATCGCCGAGCTGGAAATGAGGGATAGGAACACAACCAATTAGTAGTTCCTGCAACCTATAGGAACCAGGTGCTTGAGATGGGCCACTCTATCCCATTTAGTGGACACATGGGAATGAGCGCCACGACTCAAAGGATCGCCTGCCACTATTATTGGCCAGGGATCACCGGCGAATTGAACTTTCGTCAAGTCTTGTCCTCAGTGCCAGAAAGTTGCACCAAAACACTGGACGGCACCCGCGACCCTTGGGGAGATGCCAATCTTGGGCACCCCATTTGAAAGAGTGGCCGTGGATATAATTGGACCTCTGCTGAGAACTAAGAAGAGGAACTCCCATATCCTTACCTTAGTGGACACCTGTTCCATGTGGGGCGAAGCCATAGCCATGCCAGCATGCGACTCAGTGCATGTAGCTGACGCTTTACTGAATATCTTTACTAGATTGGGCTTCCCGCATGAAATTCTCACAGACAACGGGTCACAATTTAGAGGCAAGTTGACAGAGGAGGTGCTTAGAATATTCAAGACTAGGCATATCCATACTTCGCCCTATCACCCCCAAAGTAACGGGCAAGTAGAGCGGTTTAACGGGACGCTCACCTCTATTCTTCGGAAGTTGGCACAGGAAAAGCCAGAAACTTGGGATCAGTATCTTCCTGCCGCATTATTTGCTTATAGGGAAGTACCGCATGCGTCAACTGGAGTTCCTCCGGCCACATTACTCTTCGGAAGACCTATTAAAGGTCCATTAGAAGCATTACTAAGAACATGGACAGATGCCAAGGCAGACGACACTGTCACATCAGCCTTCCAGTACGTCACAGACTTGAAACAACGCCTGAAGACTGGCTGGGAATTAGCCACAGCGAAAGTACGGGAGGCTAGGCGGAAACATGCCAAATATTACAATCGCAATGCGAAGGACCGAGAACTAGCAGTAGGAGAGAAGGTGCTACTTCTTCTGCCAAGTAGCAGTAATAAATTGCAGATTTGCTGGAGGGGACCCTACAAAGTGGTGGAAAAGATTTCTCGCACCAACTATAAAATCGCCGTGAACGGAAAGCAGAAAATTTACCACTTAAATCTGCTTAAGAAGTTTTACGAGCGAGCCCCTGCCGAACCAGCGCACCTCATGACTATGGCCATTGCTATGCAAATGGAAGAAGAGCCATTATCATCCGTAGAGTACCCGGTGATACAGGAGGAATCACATTTAGATGTGAAAATAAGCTCCACCTTAACGGAAGCCCAGCAAGAAAAAGTAAGGAGATTGATGGAAAACCACGCCGACTCTCTGACAGACAAACCGGGCCGGACAAACCTGATGGAGTTTGACATGGAAGTCACGGATCATACGCCCGTCCGAATGAGAACCTATCCGATTCCGTATGCCAAGGCGACGGCATTAAAGCAAGAAATTGATTACTTACTTAAGGAAGGCATAATTTCGAAGTCGGAGTCCCCTTACAGTGCGGGAGTGGTGCTGTTACGCAAACCCAGTGGAGAACACCGCCTGTGCATCGACTACCGACAGCTGAATGCGTTAACACAGTTCCAGCCAGAACCGTTACCGGACCAGAACCAGCTATTTACTAAGCTGAGCAGGGCTCGCTATTTTTCAAAGATCGACCTCAGTAAAGGGTACTATCAAATACCGGTAAAAGCTGAGGTGAGGAACCTGTTAGCCTTCAGTACTCCAGATGGACACTTCGAGTTTAATGTGATGCCATTTGGACTGAACAATGCTCCTAGTGTCTTCACAAGGATGATGCGAAAGTTATTGGATCCTTTGAATCATCCCGCCATCAGCAATTTTATGGATGATATCCTAGTAGCTACTGAATCGTTTGAAGAACATATATCAGCGCTATCCTTGCTGTTTAACAGACTCAGAGAAGCGGGACTAACCACCCGCCCAACCAAATGTCAAATTGGGTGTGAACAGCTAGAGTTCCTAGGACATACTATATCCCATGGGACCATGTTCCCCGAGACTCAAAACGTTGAGAAGCTGAGAAATGCACCGAGACCGTCCACTAAAAGGGATGTCCGGTCATTTGTATCTCTCTGTGGATTCTACCAGAGATATATAAAGGATTTTAATAGCCTCTGTGCACCGCTTACATCGCTAACCAAGAAAGGAAACCCAGATAAAGTGACATGGTCAGCAGAATGTGAACATGCATATGCACTCTTAAAAGAGAAACTCACCACAAAACCTATTTTACGGCTTCCGGATTTAACTAGAAAATTCATCTTGCGCACGGATGCCAGTAACATTGGAATCGGGGCTACATTACTACAGCCAGATGACAGAAGCCCACCAAATCTATTTCCGGTCGCATATGCGAGTCGGAAGTTAAACCGAGCAGAACAAAACTATTCCACAATCGAAAAGGAATGTTTGTCCCTCGTCTGGGGAATACAAAAATTTCAAGCATACCTGTACGGAAGGAAATTTACAATCCAGAGTGATCACCAACCTCTGACCTTCCTCGCCAATTCAAAGAATTTGAATGCTAGACTGATGAGGTGGTCGCTTGTTCTACAACCTTACACGTTCAAGTGGACTATATCCAAGGAAAACATAACGTAGGAGCGGATTTTTTTAAGCCGTCATCCTATGAGGCAGGACGGAGAGCACAAACAAGTAGAGGAAAGGGTGGAAACCGAAGAGAAAAACGAAGATGAGGAAAAGGATTAAGGAATCCCGAGCAAGAAGGCTTAGCTCTCCTGAGTACGATTGACATCACACTTGAGGAGGGGCTATTGTGATAAACGAGCGCAAAGGCCTTATTGCTCTATCTTTTCTTACATCTTTCGTATTGTATTTTCTCCGACATGTGCTCTTTCATGCAACATTTGCGATCCATATTTGCTATTTCATTGTTGTGATTACTCGCGACCGGTATCTAGAGAACCACATTTGCTCTTTCATCGGGGGAAATAAAAGTCCTTTGATTGAGTCGCCATGCCCGACATTATCGTTTGAAGCCCACATTGCATCGTGATAAATCTGGTGGAGACACATCTGGTTATCCGAATCAAACATTTGGGCATGCGGTAATTTCTGTGACACCACATTGGCCGAACAGGTGACTTCCAGAAATATATAATACCGCATAATCTACTAGAGTAGGGCAGTCAAGTTTTTTACCTTTTGAGGAAGAGATTAAACCCAAAAACGCATAGCCTAATACACGTGTTTATTCAGAGTGGATGATAATTCAGTTCTGTGATTAATTGTGTTCTTAAAGGATTTTGCGAAGGGAAAAGAAGGTTAGTAGATCTTATACTTATTAATACATTTTCTTATTTTGTTTATTTTAACCTCACAGCTAAAATGTGCGAAAGATAAAGTTTCAAATAATTCTTGGCATAACTGATTAATAAAATCAGAAGATTTTCCTAGAAGATGATAGGATGATAGGAGGTAATTAATAGTTCATATTTCACCTTTATCATCATCACAGTCTCCCATGCGCACACACTCTCATGCACAAGATATTTAACATCATTAGAATTGAACTCAGAGAGAGAGAGAGAGATGAATAATGAGCAGTAGTTTAAATGCAAGTCAACCAGTGATGTTAAATGTGAAAAACTTACGAAGACTTTTGTGTGTCTTCAGTTCATCAGAAGTCTGAGTCTACACGCAACGTGTCTGACGTCTAACCAGAAATAAGTTATCAAAAACGGACATTTGGCTAGCAGAATTCGCCATAGGACATCTTTCATTCCTCAATTAAAAAGGAATATTGTCTCACCCACAAGTCATAAGGTGGACGCAGCATTTTTCGTCACCATATACTGCTTGCTCACAAGTTCAATACATCGTTTTATTACAAGTCATCATCAAATTCAAATCACTCGAAAGATCATTATTATCTGAAGTCAAGCAAAAGAGCTCAAAAGAGGAATCGCATATTTATACCACGTGCAACACACTCTTAAGCGCATTTTATGAAGCAGACTCGAAAGTATATGAATCACGACTACATACGCAAGATTATGAGTCTACATATCACTAACATTTCGTGAAGATATCCAGTCTGACCAGTACCGTCGGGAGATTAGACAACAGACCTTTTGTTCACTTGACACCTATTAACTGTTGATCAACACAACAGAGAGATACTCAAACAGTGAAGAAATATACATAAATATCTCGTCAGCGTTCTCCGTACGACCACAGTGTTCATCAGAACGGCATCAGCTTAGAAATACCCCACTCGACATAACGTATAACAACTTGGGACATTTTATGCATACATGTGAATCCTCATATCTAGGAGAAGCATTTAGAGACACATGGACTGTGTAGAGTACTCACCATTTTGGTAACACGTATCATATCACATCATCATTTCACTTTACACCAGTTCATTCTTAATTAACTATTACTTAATTAACTGTAATTTTATTATCTCATCTGTGTGTTTTGTGTGAATCGTCTTTCACCATCATCACGTTCTAACCATTACTAACCCTATATGTGTGGATATTTCATTAATAAACCCAACGATCGGTTGATCATTATCAAGAGTTTGTTAATGTATCACTCGTGCTGTCGGTGTTACATATTCACCTATAGGAACCTTTCTCTACTCAGATGAGGTTGGGGGCTTTTTCTTTACGGGATCTAAGGGCAGAAGCTAAGGTCGTGGGGAAACAGAACTCTTTCCATAATTTATTAGAAAACACTGTCTAGTGGAAAGCATTCGCATTCCTGTCTTCTTGTCCCTATCTCGAATAGGTCTTTTTTTTCTTTCTTAACGAGCCAATTTCTAGAGACCTTATATCTAATATCTCATAGACTATTCCTGGCAAAAACTACTGTTGTAGTTGCCCCAGTGACTCACCACACGACACTGTAAACGTTGTCTGTGGTCCAATACACTGGATATTTGATGCAATATCTCCTTGTATTTAACGAAAGTCAGAGGAGGGTCTTTTTATAGCCAGTTGGCACTTGAGCGGCAAGGGCGCAGTTTAATTTCTTTTCTGCATCCCTTTCTCTCCAATACTCTTTTATTTGGCTTACATTTGTATGCCATTTTCATTCGTTATTTTCTATCTTCTGACTTTCTCATACTAGGGTCTTGTTCTAACACTCCAGGCAAACTCTAGAAGTAACTAAAACTATCTTTATCCGTGACATCTTGTTTACAGTTACAACTTATTTACAGTTAGTGTGAAGTGGGCTTTCATTTATGATTAGACAGTCATTTTACTGGCACAGATTAATTCTTTCCAAAACAAAAACTTTGAAAAAGACTTTTCAAGCATCTAGAATATGTCATGAAAACACAGTAGTTGCGGTCTGTATGTCCTGACTGAAACCATTATTGTTTGTCTGAGGCCGGTGATGCTTTGTGACTGTCTAGAGAATGCACGATCAAGACGATAAGGGAGATAATCGTTTTCACGGGACATCCGTGTGTGTTATTGTATAGTGAAGTCTCTAACACTTCACTCCCATTTGGCGGTATCTACTATCAATATTATTCACATTAGCTTATTCAGTAGCTTTAATCCAGAAGATGTGGAAAAATTACCATATCGTGGCGTGATTAGCCCTTTGTCTGAGGGGGCAAAAAATAGTTAAAATTAATATTTGAACAACAAGGGGAATTTTAGAATGAATATCTCAGCACTAACAAGATACTGCTAGAGAGATTTGTTTGGTAGTGAGTGGAACATACAATAAATTGCTATTGGCATTCCTGGCTCGGTGGTCCATGGTTCGATCCCCAATTTGAAGTGGGATTTTTTAGACCGCAAACGGCTCCGGAGTTGACCTAGCCTCATACGATTAGGTACACCAGAAAGCCAGAAAGAACAAGGTTAAGGCGGCCGGTGTGATGCTGATTCCCACATATACCCCTAGTGTATTGCCGATGGTCAAGAAAATACGGGCCTAAACCGTATTCCCCCAATTTGCCTCAATAGTCGTGTAATGGGATCCATTTTTACTAACAAGATAGAAGAAAGGTACAACACAGAGAGACCAAGAAGTTACATGACTTTCAAAATGGTTGCTTGCTTGGAATATAGGGATTGAGATGGTGTTCATACTTGAGGTCACCGGCATGGAAACTTACGGTAGATTTTTCTGTGGATACAACACAGTGGAACAATAGATTAGAAGAAAATGCCCATAGTGATTGATAGCCGAAGAGTTTCATATATTGAGGCAATCTGTTGATAGCATTACCTGACAGTTCTTGTTTCTAGTCCCCTTGGTAGGACGAAAAGGAGGTACTGCCCATTTTTCTGGTTGAACTTTACTCTACAGCAGGAGCTGTGGCCTCCTCACTGTCGTTGTTAGCTGGAAAAAGGTACTTTACCATCTTACTGTGGCCTCCTCATAGTCGTTGTTAGCTGGAAAAAGGTACTTTACCATCTTACTGCGGCCTCCTCATAGTCGTTGTTAGCTGGAAAAAGGTACTTTATCATCATACTGTTGCCTCCTCATAATCGTTGTTAGCTGGGAAAAGGTACTTTATCATATTACTGTGGCCTCCTCATAGTCGCTGTTAGCTGGAAAAAGGTACTTTACCATCTTACTGTGGCCACCTCATAGTCGTTGTTAGCTGGAAAAAGCTACTTTACCATCTTAATGTGGCCACCTCATAGTCGTTGTTAGCTGGAAAAAGCTACTTTACCATCTTACTGTGGCCACCTCATAGTCGTTGTTAGCTGGAAAAATGTACTTTACCATCTTACTGTGGCCACCTCATAGTCGTTGTTAGCTGGAAAAATGTACTTTACCATCTTACTGTGGCCACCTCATAGTCGTTGTTAGCTGGAAAAATGTACTTTTCCATGTTACTGTGGCCACCTCATAGTCGTTGTTAGCTGGCAAAATGTACTTTACCATCTTACTGTGGCCACCCCATAGTCGTTGTTAGCTGGAAAAATGTACTTTACCATTTTACTGTGGCCACCTCATAGTCGTTGTTAGCTGGAAAAATGTACTTTACCATCTTACTGTGGCCACTTCATAGTCGTTGTTAATTGGAAAAATGTACTTTACCATCTTACTGTGGCCACCTCATAGTCGTTGTTAGCTGGAAAAAGGTACTTTACCATCTGACTGTGGCCACCTCATAGTCGTTGTTAGCTGGAAAAGGTACTTTACCATCTTATTGTGGCCTCCTCATAGTCGTTGTTAGCTGGAAAAAGGTACTTTACCACCTTACTGTGGCCACCTCATAGTCGTTGTTAGCTGGAAAAAGGTATGTATGTGATGCGACCATGTCTTCAGTGTTTGTATGTAAATGAATGAATCATGGTAGTATATTACAGAGATAGCATGATAAGATAATGTATAAGGTGCAGAATTAACAATATACATGAATAAATCACATGTTATGATACATGGGTACGATATAACCTTTGCCTTCCACTTATGGATGTCAAGTCACTTATGTACTTGCTGGTATGTCGTAAGCTTCCAGGCAAGAATTAGCCATAATATATTTGGCTAACCAATTAATGGTTATGCTTCCTGACAATGCCGGTGAAGGTTATCTCTGGTTAGCGTCATTCCCTTTTTTATTATATCTGCTACAATCAATCAGAAATAAAATCTGAAATAAAATGATATTAGTAATACATATATTTTTTAATAAACTTACATACCCTCTTAGGATTAATAAGCTCACGGTGAGACTGTATTGGCTTAACTTAATCTGCCCTGCATGCAGCGTGAAAATAGAACTTTTCTTGCAGAGGCTGTCCTCCAGTTTCTCACTCTGGCTTCTGGATTTGGTGTGTGATTTACAATGCGCCGCTCTGTCCTTATATTTCAGTCTCTCGCGCGTACGAGAAAGCAGCTCCCAAATTCCCCAAAAGATTTTAGTTTCATCTCCTGTTTTGAAGCTATTTGAAACAATCTGTGCTTTTCCTGTACTCGTTTTTCTCTTCTGTCACTCACACACTTATCTCCTTCCTTCCTTCCTATATATCATTTCCTTTTCCCCATATGGGGCTTTCATTACATATAAGTTTTATACAATTCCGTTGAGGCTTGTTAGTGTAATAAATTTTTAAAGATTATTAGCTAACTTTTAGCCGATGTGATGAAGGTGAAAAATATTAATTATCTTTAAAACTATTTATATTTGAATAATATCCTTTTGGATATAATTCCTAGCCTATCTCCTTTGTTGAGTTATATTTATTTAATATTATTCCAACCATGCGTTCTCCTGTAGTGAATAATTTAATGTCCAGTAAATGCAAACTTTTAAAGTCGGCCATACATTCCTATATAGCTATTTCCTCATTCTTCAGTAATACTGTATGGCTTTTAACCGTAAGTCACATTTCCGCTGTCTACCAACTTCAAAGAAAGACCGCAGCGCTGACCTTGCGCTGGTGTGTGTGGGTGTCGCGTGGGCGTGTCGCGCTACAACCAAGCAAGTGTTTACCAAATCTCGCTACAGAGCCCTCTTCTTTAAAACAGTGCCTGCACGGTTAATTTTTTTGGTAACACATGCTGCAGTTCCTCCTTAATTTTCTGTTTCTCTATATCTCCTTTGATAGGATGCCTACTTAAAAAATCGGGTCCAAGATTGTCCCGTCCTGGTATGTATCTCACATTGAACGAATATGGAGATAACAGTAAACTCCACCTTAAAAGTCGTGAATTTAATTTTTTAGACACTGCTAAAAACATCAAAGGCTGGTGATCACTTTCCACAATGAAGTGTTTCCCGTAAAGAAAAGGGGCGAATTTGTTGATCGACCAGACCAAAGCGAGGCATTCACGTTCAACGGTAGAATAATTTCTCTCAGCTGTATTTAACTTTCTACTGGCAAAAGCTACTGGTAATAGCATATGTGGCGGTGTGTCTGCCCGCTGTAGTAATGTTGCTCCGATGCCTACATTGCTAGCATCCGTTCTTAGTACGAATTCTTGTGTGAGATCGGGAAGGGCAAGGATAGGTTTATTTGTCAGCTTATTTTTCAACTCTGTATAAGCCTGTTCACACTCCACAGTCCATTGTATTTTATCCGGCTGACCTTTTTTGGTTAAGTCGGTTAATGGCGCGCACAATGAGTTAAAATGGGGTATATATTTCTGATAAAACCCGCACAGTGACACAAAGGATCTTACATCCTTCTTAGTTTGTGGTCTTGGTGCTTTTCTCATTTTCTCTACATTCTTTGGGTCCGGAGACATTTGCCCTGTAGAGATAGTGTGACCTAAAAATTCCAATGTCTCACATCCAATATGACACTTAGTTGGGCGTGCTGTCAATCCCGTTTCTCTTAATCTACCTAACAACATGGAGAGTGCTACTACGTGTTCCTCGAATGTAGTGGTAGCAATCAGAATATCATCCATGAAGTTGGTGATATGAGGATTTTGTAATGGTTCCAACAATTTCCTCATCATTCTGGTGAAGATACTTGGAGCATTCTTTAAACCAAATGGGAGTACATTGAACTCGTAATGTCCATCCGGTGTACTAAAGGCTAACAGTTTCCTAACTTCTGGTTTCACTGGTATTTGGTAGTATCCCTTGCTTAGATCTACTTTTGAAAAATACCGAGCCTTACTCAATGTAGCAAACAACTGATTGGTGTCAGGTAATGGGTCTACCTGAGATTCAGTGATAGCATTTAGTTTCCTATAATCAATGCATAACCTGTGTTCACCACTAGGCTTCCTTAATAGCACCACACTTGAGCTGTAGGGAGATTCAGACTTTGAAATAATTTTCTCTTTTAAGAGATAATCAATCTCATCCTTGAGTGCCTGTCCTTTAGCATAAGGTATAGGGTATGTCCGCATACAAACTGGTGTAGGGTCAGTAATCGTCATGTCATACTCTAACAGATTAGTACACCCCGGCTTATCTGTGAGTACATCAGCATGGATTTCTAACACCTCCTGAACCTTTTTCCTCTGCTCAAGAGTTAAATGTTCACTCACATTAACCTGAGCATAGCTTTCCGTAGTTGATAGGGGGTATTCCATGGAGGAAATTGGTTCATCCTGCATTTCTGTTGCAATGGCCAGGGTCATGATATGGGCAACTTCTGATGCTTCCCTGTCATAATACTTTTTAAGAAGGTTGACATGATACACCTTCTCCTTTCCTTTCTTGTCAATCTTATAGTTGGTCCGGGAAAGTTTTTCCAATATGACGTAGGGTCCCTGCCATCCAATTTGCAATTTATTATTGCTGCTGGGCAACAGTAACAGAACCTTTTCTCCCACCTCAAGTTCCCTATCTTTTGCTGTTTTATTGTAGTAAGCAGCCTGCTTCCTCCTGGCCTGTCTCAAGTTATCATTTGCCAGTTTCCAACTTGTTTTCAATCGAGATGTCAACTCGTTGACGTATTGGTATGAAGAAGTCACGGTTTCTTCTGCTTTTTCATCAGTCCATGTCCGCAACAATGCTTCCAGTGGACCTTTGATTGGTCGTCCAAACAACAATGTAGCTGGAGCCAATCCTGTGGAGTTATGTGGGACTTCCCTATAGGCAAATAGTGCTGAGGGTAAGTATGTGTCCCAAGTTTCAGGTTTCTCACTAGCCAACTTTCTAAGGATTGAAATGAGCGTGCCATTGAACCGCTCTACTTGACCATTCCCTTGGGCGTGGTACGGGCTACAGTGATAATGTCTAGCTTGAAATAACCTGAATACTTCTTGTGTTAGCTTTCCCCTAAACTGAGAACCATTGTCAGTCAATATTTGATGTGGGAAACCTAATCGGGTGAATATTGTTAACAGTGCCTCTGCCACATGTTTCGAATCTATCGATGACATTGCTACTGCCTCTCCCCACATAGAGCAAGTATCGACCAAGGTTAAGATATATGCATTTCTCTTCTTGGTCCTACTGAGGGGTCCAACAATATCCACGGCAACACGTTCGAAGGGCGTTCCCATGATGGGCATTTCTCCCAGTGTTGCTGGTGCAGTCCTATGTTTAGGAGCTACTCTTTGGCATTCTGGACAGGATCTCACATACCTCTTTATGTCCTCTGTGATCCCTGGCCAAAAGTAGTGACAGGCTATCCGTTGTCCAGTGGCCCCTATTCCCATATGTCCACTGAAGGGTATAGCATGTCCTAGCTTCATAACCTGCTCCCTGTATGATTTTGGCACTACAAGCTGTCCATGTCCTTTTGGTCCTGTTCCAGCTTTTCTATATAGTAGGCCTTTTTTCATATATAAGTCTCCTTTCTCTGGAGGGTTATGGCTTTTAGGTAATTTGCCAAAGCAAGGCTTCAATGTACTGTCAGCAGTTTGAGCCTTTCTCATCTCTTCTGGATGAGTATTGATGATAGTGTCCTCCTCTTTCTTAGAGCTTGCCCTGGTCTGGACTGTTGCCATCACTATGGGTCTTATAGGTTCTCCTAGAAAGACATATCTACATCCCAGTATTAATGGGTAGATAGGGTTGTCCATCACTGCTGCTTTGATCTCTCCTTCCACATAGCGAGATCTTATGTTGATTCGGGCTATGGGCAGTGTCATGGTTCCTGCTCCCTTGACTGGTCCTCTGATTTCCACTGTTTCTGTGGTTATCTGTTCCGGACTCACCAGAGAAGAGCACACTACTGAGTCAAAGTCCAAGCCTGTATCATATAAGCACAGTACTTGGGTGCCATTCAAGGTCACTTCCTCACAGACAGGGGGATGATGGAGGTCATTCTGACTATCTGCCAGGTCCTTCCTTCCCTTGTTCTCTGTTGTAAGGCATGCAGCGTGATGAGGAGGGTTTTTCCGTCTGCATTCCGCAGTATTGTGGTTACTCATTTGGCAAGATTTACACCACTTTCCTTCCTTTCTTGGAGGTTTCTTTTCTCTGATCCTAGAGGGTTTTTGTCTTTATAATCAGTTCTGTGTTTGTTCTTGTTGGAATTGTCCCTGTGTTCATAGTTGGTAAAGTTTTTGTGAAGGTTTGAAGTTCTCACCCTGCTTCTTCTTATTTCCTGATACTTCTGACTGAGCTGCTTGATATCTTTCAGCCATGGTTAAAATATCTTCCAATCTCTCAGCTCCTTGTTCCATAAGAAATTTTCTCATTTCTTGAGGCATGGATTCTCTCAGTTGCTCCATCATGACCATTTCTTTTATATCTTGACACTTTCCTAAGCTAATCCATTTTGTCAGATAAGTTTCCAATCTGGCAGAAAACTGGTGATAGTTTTCTCCTGGAAGTAGCTTAGCAGTTCGGAATCTCTTTCTATAAGATTCAGAATTCTTTTCGTACCTGACCAGTAAAGCTTGTTTTAAGATTTCATAATCTTCCTGGTCTTCTTTTGAGAGTTTTAAATAAACATCGTATGAAACTCCCCTCAACCCCTGAGATAGCTTAAGGCTCCATTTTTCCTTTTCCAATCCATAGGTAGAGGCCAGTCTCTCATATCTATCCAGGTACGACTCAATGGCGTCCTCTTTTTCAATAAATGGATCCAGGTGGAAACTCATGGCTCCATTTGCCGCGCTATGGTTGGAGCTACTCTCAGAGTGAGGTGAGCTAGCACCATGATTGCTAGCTGCTCCCTGGAGTTCAAGTTCCTTTAAACTTAACTCATGCGCTCTTTGTAACCTTCTTTCTTCAGCTTCCAAAATTAGTCTCTTTTCTTCTCTTTCCAGTCTTTTGGCTTCTCTCTCTGCTTCTAATTTCTTAGCTTCAGTCTCAACTTCCATTCTTTTAGTCTCTCTTTCTGCCTCTAATTTCTTAGCTTCAGCCTCAACTTCCATTCTTTTGGTCTCTCTTTCTGCCTCTAATTTCTTAGCTTCAGCCTCAACTTCCATTCTTTTGGTCTCTCTATCTAAATATTTATCCACTTCAGTTGTGATATATCGAATTAGAGCATCTCCTGTCATACCCAAGTCTTTTCCTTCCTGCATAATCGCAGCTCTAAACTTCACCAATTCAGCCATGATGCTTACTTACCAGAGGGTATATAATTTTATCTTCACTAACAAACTAACTTAATTAAAATCAATTAATTACTTTGAACAAGACAAATCCTTAAAACCTTGTGAGCGTTTCCTATTTACTTCGTACTCAATGGTACTACTATTACAAACAAATTTCTAAGTTTTTAGAATTTTTTCCAAAAAAAAAATTTATTTTTACAAACTATTTGTGGCTCAAGATAGAAGAATACATAGATAGTGGCCCAGGATACAAAATAATATCCCGCGAAAGAGCCCCCAATGTAGCGAAAGGTTTTCCTAGTATGATAGTAGTGGTAGAGCAGAAGTAGAATCTCTCTCCAGAAAGTATGAAGTTCCAGTGCCCGAGAAGTACACTGGTATCACAAGTGAGTTACAGCTGTGAATACTCTGAGCTGGACAATAGATTTAGGCTTCAGAAGTATAAGATGCTACTTCGCTATCGTAAAAACCCTATGTGATATTATAATTAAATTAGAAAAAGTAACTCAAAAATTTAACAGTTAAAAATTTAACAAGTCAAATGAGTACAATTATCCAATTTATTATGTACATCTATATATTCTTGTAATGATAAATGGGTGTTGGAAGATGGTAAAATGTATGATTATTTACAGTTACAAATTAAAATAACTAATAGAAAAAGTCTTGGATTTATCTTCCACTGAATTTATAAAACAAGTTTGTCACATTATCTCTTGCCATCTAGTTTTCATCATTAGAAAGTCGTTTTAGAACTGCTCACAGGATTTGTTGGATGGAAATATATAAACTCAACTTTATCCACGTCTGCTCGAGGTTCCTCCGACACACTGGAGTACGGAAGACTTTCCTTCAGCCCGCCCTATAACTACGGGGGACTAAGGTGTTGAAGTTTGGTTGACCTCTAGGCTTCAGTGAGCTGGATCAACTTCTTCAAGTCTTTAGTTTCTCGATCAGGAATGATCATAAACATTGATCATAAAAACCTGGAACAAGAAGTAATAGGTGGCCATTGTTCTAACAATCTCACCACCCTCTGCTGTTCATGATGCGACCATGTCTTCAGTGTTTGTATGTAAATGAATGAATCATGGTAGTATATTACAGAGATAGCATGATAAGATAATGTATAAGGTGCAGAATTAACAATATACATGAATAAATCACATGTTATGATACATGGGTACGATATAACCTTTGCCTTCCACTTATGGATGTCAAGTCACTTATGTACTTGCTGGTATGTCGTAAGCTTCCAGGCAAGAATTAGCCATAATATATTTGGCTAACCAATTAATGGTTATGCTTCCTGACAATGCCGGTGAAGGTTATCTCTGGTTAGCGTCATTCCCTTTTTGATTATATCTGCTACAATCAATCAGAAATAAAATCTGAAATAAAATGATATTAGTAATACATATATTTTTAATAAACTTACATACCCTCTTAGGATTAATAAGCTCACGGTGAGACTGTATTGGCTTAACTTAATCTGCCCTGCATGCAGCGTGAAAATAGAACTTTCTTGCAGAGGCTGTCCTCCAGTTTCTCACTCTGGCTTCTGGATTTGGTGTGTGATTTACAATGCGCCGCTCTGTCCTTATATTTCAGTCTCTCGCGCGTACGAGAAAGCAGCTCCCAAATTCCCCAAAAGATTTTAGTTTCATCTCCTGTTTTGAAGCTATTTGAAACAATCTGTGCTTTTCCTGTACTCGTTTTTCTCTTCTGTCACTCACACACTTATCTCCTTCCTTCCTGTTAGCTGGAAAAAGGTACTTTACCATTTACTGTGGCCTATTTGAAGTGTGGCATGACCCTCTGAGATGCCATGTGGCCTACGTTGAGAACAATTGCTATAAAGTATAGAGAACTATCAACCCCTAATATCTGGCCTAATGTATTCTTGTAAGTGTCTTAGAGCCTGAATTGCTGAAAAAAGAATCTTTTAAAATTGTCAGTTCCTGGGGAGGGTTGTTAGATAAGATAACAAGTGCTATTAGAATTGTCACCATATTTGCGGTGAAAATATAAGTTTTTTTAATGTAAAAGTATATCCTTCTAACATATACCACGTTGGAATATAAGTTCATATCTCTAATTTTTAATCTTTCCCCATAGATTGAGGTTTCTTAAACTTTTTTGTGTGCCACGAACCCATTGATTGTCCGATGAAGGCTACGTACCTCATAGATTGTCTAATGAAGCTATTGACCCCTTTTTAAGGTAGAAAATATATACTACTCGTCAAAAGTCAAGGGCCACCCTATTATTTTCAATACACTTTTATATAAGCGCATAGAATGATTAAATGAATGAAGTTTTTAGTAAAAATGGGTGCAATATCTTCCTCTATGCACGTTAAGCATAAAAACAACTCACCGACAACCATAGTGATCACGTGCAATTTGGTTTGCTGACCATAAATTCACATTTTTAATCTGTTTTTTCAAACTTCCGTAGAACCAAACAGGTGAAGTAATCGTGCTGATTGACATTCCACGTGCAATGGCGACTTTTCGTGAACAGAGTTCACTCTTAATTTGTTTTACAATCAGCAGACTTAGGGTAGTTTCATCACTTGCAAAAACCATGCCACCGAGAAGAAGTCTTGACACCTTACAAAGAATGAAGGCTATAGCGTGGGTTGAACGTAGTTTATCTGTCCCTGAGGTTGCTACACGGCTTGCAGTGTCACACTCTACTATCCAAAGAATTTTGGAGAGCAAACTGTAAACGTTAATGTCAGTCAAAGCACCATTCGCAGACGTTTACATGAATTTGGACTGGCTGCTCGACGTCCTGCAGTCAGAATCCCTCTTACTCCTGCTCATCGCAGAGCCCGTGTTGCTTGGTGTCGCGACAAAGGAGTCAAGTTCTCTTTACTGATGAATCTCGCTTCACTGTGTCATTCAATGATGGCAGGATTCGAGTTTGGAGACGACCAGGAGAGCGATTTACTGATGACACAATTCGAGAGGTGGATCGTTATGGTAGGGGTTCTGTCATGGCCTGGGAAGGCTTCTACAGACACGGCAGGACCCCACTCTACATCATCCAAGGCAACGTGACCGGCCCAAGATACCAGAACGAAATCTTGAGACCAATTGTTCAGCCTGCTCTGGAGGCCATAGGTGGTAATGCCATCCTCCAAGATGATAACGCTCGACCCCATCGAGCTCGAGTGGTGAATGAGTTTATTCAGCAACATGGGATCATCAGGATGGCGTGGCCAGCTCATTCACCTGACCTTTCTCCAATTGAGCACCTCTGGGATGTCCTTGGTCGAAGATTGTCAACAAATCACCCCCTGCCAATCGATGTTGCACAGCTGACTGCATTTCTGCTTCAGGAAAGGCAAGCTGTTCCTCGGGATACTCTTCGGACCCTTGTGGACTCAATGCGTCTACGCTGTCTTGAATGCCTTGCTGCAAACGGTGGTCATACCCGATTTTGAAATGTCTATTTGTCCAATATCTATTGTGTGACTTTTGAAAAGGTGGGTGACACACTTCACAGCTTCATTGCGTTTGAATGTGTGTTTCCATTTCTTTACGTGGCATGTCAATTTGATATTCAGTAAATGCCGTTTTGACTGATACCAATTACGTTTATATCAGATTTGTTTTATGGTTTCAACCAAGGTTTTTCTAAGTGGCCCTTGACTTTTGACGAGTAGTATACATAACAGCATAATAAATGCTGCATATTTTAAATCTTAGGGAGTACATAGACCACCTAGAATACATTGATGGATCCCAATGGATCCATGGATCGTAGTGTGACGAAATAACCTCGATCGTTACATTTTTCTGAGCCATCCTTTATTTTTTCTGTGCTCTTCCCTTTTATTTTTTCTCGTCTCCTGCTGTATTTACTACTCTCGCTTCTTAGTTCCAGTTTCTTGTCATGTCTGGGCCTAATTGACCATCCTTTCTGGTTATTATAATCGCTAGCGTGGTTTGAACCCATTTTAACTCATGGATTTGTAGAGTGAAATGTTCGGTACAATTGAGTAACACACTTCCGACCAGACAGTAAAGGTGCCTTTTTTCATGTATCGCTATTGTTAATGTCACGGGATTTACTCCCCTTGCTCTGCAGTCATGGTCCAAGTATTGAGGGAGTATTCATAAGTTATTTCAGAAATCAAGAATAATGTTGAATTGGTCTGAGCAATTGTTAACTTTTTATTTGCCCGACACCTTTTATGAAGAATTATTATGTATTTTAGCTCGTTCAAGCCCCCAACTGATTTAACTCAGTAAAATATTACTTACATAGCCCTGTTATAAGTATTTAAAATGACTGAGACATACAGGTGCAGTTCACTCAAAATGACTAAATCAAATATAATTTTGACTATTTACAAATAACAAAATTTAATAGTCAGTTACCGTTAACAATTGTAAAATAAATAATGGTGGGGTGAATTTAGATATAGTTTTAAAAATTTCTTTACAGGTGATGGTTTGATATGAAAAAATTATTTCTGGTTTGAAAATAGAATGTTCAGTTGGCAGCTTTGAATGTGTACTTAGCTGCCATAAAATATCGGTTGGTTTCTGCTCCGGCTGATGCTTGTTCTTTACAGGTTATGGACTGGTTCACTCTCGTCACTGGTCAAGTCGGGTGGCGGTAACACGTTCCAAGAACTATCATGGAGTAATTACGAAGGTGGTCCAGCGTCGAGACCCGTCTGATGATGGTATCTAGCTTTGACAGACGGCCACTTTTACCACTCACTTGTTCCACAGATAGCACCACCAATTGGTACCACCGACTAGTATCATGAAATAAGAGAGAAACAAATATCCTCCTGAGTATTGGGTTTCCTGACACAAAATCAGCCCCCCCCCCTTTTTTTAAATTCCACCATCTCAGCTGCCTCAGACTCAGATCTTTACCCTCTCTGAGCATTAATATTAATCCCAGTGAGGGGAAAACATTCATTGCATTTATATTGAACATATTTACATTAACATTTACACTGATTGAAGAGGTTAATATAATAAATATGTACATCAGTTCTATCATCATCCACTCCCTGCTCCATATGGAACTTGGGACTACCTCTGCTTTCGGTTCTCTATGATAAACCCGCATAAAGCAGTCACCAACTCTTGCTGTGGTGTTTCATGAAATCATTATTATATATGCTGAGGTTGCCAGCCACACATGACTTGGACATCCACAAGCAATTTTCACATGTTAATAAATGCAAAAAAATAGAATTATAAAACGTACCTTACCCCAAAATCTCTTTTGGGAATACCGACTTCTGGCTCAGAGAAATAGTTAATGTAAATTGTTTAAGATGCCTCCTACACGAGAACTGTGGTATTACTTTGCAAATAGAATCCTACTATGACTTAGTGATCGGGTTTCTAGGGTTTCGGGCTTTCCGTATTAATGAAATTAGAGTTTTCCTGGAATACAAGTCAACAAGATGCTCAAACACGTGGTGCGGTTCTTTAAAGTAGAATCCTGATTCTATTCCTTACTCTGGCTTGTCTGGCTATCTTCTTGACGAGTTTAATTTCACTGCGTCCTAAACCGGCGAAAGTGCCAGATTATATTGCAACTTTTGGCCCAGGCACACTGTTGTTATTGTTTGACAAGGCTCTAATCAGGAGTGTTGTAGGTTTACATTTCGAATTTCAGCCAATAACATTCAACCATGCGTGTTTTGATGGGGTTAACCCAACAAATTCCTTATGGAAAAGTGCTGCGTGACACATAAGAGGTGAGTTTCAAAAGTCACGTTTCATATAAGGTTGTGTAATTTCCGTCTAGTATTATCACATTTACAAGTTCGCTCTTCAAATGTCTCGCCAGATTGATATTATCTGTAATTATCATCACATATAACTTCGAGTGAAGTGATTTGTCCAGAAATGAGAAATAAATAGATAATGGCAGAAAGAACGAGCGAAAGAGAGAGAGAGAGAGAGAGAGAGAGAGAGAGAGAGAGAGAGAGAGAGAGAGAGAAAATACGCAAAAGAGATACACCAATTATGTGACAGTTAACTCCGACCTTCTATCTGGTAAGATACATAACGAACCGTGAGTTGAAGACATGGTCAGTTCAGTGATTGACACAACCCAGGTGTTTGCCTGATACGTTATTAAAGTTTACATATGCCATGTCCAAAAAAGCACGGTAAATGTCAATATGGTGATAGATTATAACACGGACACGAAGACAACGAATGGGATTTTTGGAGCACGGCCAGATTTGTTGTAATGGATAATTACAAGAAAATGAAATCTTGAAAGACATTATTCGTCACAGATCTATGAATTAGTGAGTGTAAACATGATACAATTCAACGGAAGAGGCAAAACCTTATATGGTCTTGTAAGTCAGACATGATTTTGTAGTTGACATGCAGAGAACATTTTTTTATTTTTATCTTGAAGAAGATTCTAGATAAAGAGTAGTAGTGGGAGATAGACCCCTGCCAAAATAAGCAAGTTATGTGTCATTTGGTTTGGCTTTGGAGATGTTAAAATACAACATCTCTGTTTGAACTTTACCTCCCTGTAGCAACGTAGATACGTGAGCTGAGTGTTGCTTAAAATCTACAACATTTTTAAGATTACTTCACACAACTCGTGAAGAAGATAGTTCAGACAAGCCATGAAAAAAAAAATAGAATCAGGATTCTAATTTAAAGGATCAGACAATGCATTTGAGCATCTTCTGGACTTAGACAGTAAGAAAACTCTTCCTTTACTTATACGGAAAGTCCAGAATCCTAGGAACTTGAATACAAAGTCGTAGTGGGATTCAATAGTTAAGTAATACCTCAGACCACGTGTAAGAGGCATCTTAACCAAGATGCCGAAACTATTTCCCTGTGCCAGAAGTCTGTATTGCCCAAAGTATTTAAGTCAGTGGTACCAATCGGCGGTACTAGTCTGTGGTACAAGTGTGTGGTACAAGTGGCCATCAGTCAAAGCTTGACACCAAGATCAGACGGCGCTGGATCATCTTCGTATTTACCTCACACTACAGACTGGCAAGTGTTACTGCCTACAGACTGGACCATTGACGAAAAGAACCAGTCTACAACCTGCAAAGAACCAACATCGGCTTGAGCAATAGCCAACCGACACCTTATTGGCAACTAAGTAGCCATTCAGAGCTGCTGAACGAACTCTTATAATTTTGTTTTACAAAAAAACCACTTATCAGATCATCAATTGTGATGAATACTTAAAGGCTAAATTATTTTTCATCAACACCTTTATTTACTTTAACTTAACAAAGTTAAATACAACTGATTATTAAATTAGTTATCTGTATATGCAATTTTATAGTTGATTTAAGCATTTTGAGTGAACTGCACCTGTATGTCTCAGTCATTTTAAATACACAAAAACAAAAACGAAAAACAGAACAATTGAAGTAAGATTTTACTGAATTAAATCAGTTGGGGGCTCATAAAATGAGTTAATACTCTTCTCCTCATAGAAGGTCTGGAAATATACTACGTTCAATACGGCCTTGATAATATCAGCTGCGGTGCTTGATTTCTTAAATTCCTCCCTAGAATTTTAGCATCATTCTTCAGTTAACATCTCTGCCACGAGAAATCTTGCGTGAAAGGTAGATACCTTTAAAGACACCCAGTAGATACTGTGAATTTTGGCATCTGTTGTATCATCACTGTAGAGCAAGGAGAGAAATCACGTGACACATAGATTAAGAAACCCTGCTTTAGACCCATCTGTGCACACTGTAATGCTGTCCTTTGAAATTTAGTATGTAAATTTTCTGGTTTGACCTATCTATGTAAATTTTAAAAAATGACAATGAGATAGCTCGCGTAACAAAATTATCTCTTACCCAGGGCAAAGCAGATTTTTCTTGCTTTGTTTGTTGTCATAAATTTCAGATCAAGCAGCCAATTTCCCAGTGCTGACCACAACAGCGCCGCTGGAAGCCGAAGTCCCGACATCACAGAAATGAGAATGCCAGCCTGGCAAGTTGTTTTGATTGCAAAAAATATGAAAGTTGATGATAACAATACTGATGTTCCTTACAATGGTGAAGATAACAGTTATGAGGTGAAGAGCATAAATAATTAAAATATGTTTAGCATTAAGTTTTTTTGTTTGTTTTGCTTTGTTAGTAGTGCACAGCAGAATAAGGGATGTATAGGTTATGCACGCACGCATACACACATTATATATATATATATATATATATATATATATATATATATATATATATATATATATATATATATATATATATATATATATATATATATATATATATATATATATATATATATATATATACTACTCGTCAAAATTCAAGGGCCACCCTATTATTTTCAATACACTTTTATATAAGCGCATAGAATGATTAAATGAAGGAATGTTTTAGTAAAAGTGGGTGCAATATCTTCCTCTGACAGTCCTGTAACCACGTTAAGCATAAAAACAACTCACCGACAACCATGGTGATCACGTGCAATTTGGTGTGCTGACCATAAATTCACATTTTTAATCTGTTTTTTCAAACTTCCGTACAACCAAACAGGTGAAGTAATCGTGCTGATTGACATTCCACGTGCAATGGCAACTTTTCGTGAACAGAGTTCACTCTTAATTTGTTTTACAATCAGCAGACTTAGTGTAGTTTCATCACTTGCAAAAACCATGCCACCGAGAAGAAGTCTTGACACCTTACAAAGAATGAAGGCAATAGCGTGAGTTGAAAGTGGTTTATCTGTCCGTGAGGTTGCTAGACGGCTTGCAGTGTCACACTCTACTATCCAAAGAATTTTGGAGAGATTTCAGGCCACAGGAAGTGTGGAGAATCGCGACCGGCCAGGTCGCCCTAGATGCACCAATAGACATGATGACCGGTACCTCTTGTTGTCAGCCCTGCGCCATCGAACAGTGACTCGTTCCACTCTAAGATGTCAGTTGAGACAAACTGTAAACGTTAATGTCAGTCAAAGCACCATTCGCAGATGTTTACATGAATTTTGGACTTGGCTGTCGCGACACATCCTGGACAAGGCAACAATGGAGTCAAGTTCCCACTTAATCTCGCTTCTCCTGCTCATGGCAGAATTCGCAGACGACCAGGAGAGCGATTTACTGATGACACAATTCGAGAGGTGGATCGTTATGGTAGGGGATCTGTCATGGTCTGTGGAGGCTTCTACGGACTTGTCAACAAATCATTCCCTGCCAATGGATGTTGCACAGATGACTGCATTTCTGCTTCAGGAATGGCAAGCTGTTCCTCAGGATACTCTACGGACCCTTGTGGACTCGATGCGTCTACGCTGTCTTGAATGCCTTGCTGCAAACAGTGGTCATACCCGATTTTGAAATGTCTATTTGTCCAATATCTATTGTGTGACTTTTGAAAAGGTGGGTGACACACTTTACAGCTTCATTGCGTTTGAATATGTGTTTCCATTTCTTTACGTGACATGTCAATTTGGTATTCAATAAATGCCGTTTTGACTGATACCAATTACGTTTATATCAGATGTGTTTTATGGTTTCAACCAAGGTTTTTCTAAGTGGCCCTTGACTTTTGACGAATATATATATATATATCATGATGGTGTGTATACGTAATTTTGACTTACCTCCTGCAAAGTAAACCTGAGAACGCTTGTCAGGTAGAAAGGCAAGCAGGTAACTACGATGATGAAAGCCCACAGGTGACATACACCGGATACAAGAAATGCCAGAACCGGAGGTGACGTCAAAATTGTAAAATACGGTGGTCTGTCAGATGCCTGTTAACAAGACAAATAAAAAATGTTTGGATGTGCGTCGGTGTCATTAAGTTCTACAAAAGTGTCTAAACACTAGAGGAATGGAAGTTTAAATTGAATGAGGATGCAGAAGACAATATATACTTTCGTTGCATTAGAGAATATATGAAAAAGGTGGTGTGACTAGTTCCCTTCTTCGCTGTTTACTTCTTGCCTAACTCAAGTCAGCCAGGTACCCATTTACAGCTGGGCAGACATGTGCGTGATGATGATGATACCAGGTTTCGATCCGTCATCCCGCTTAGCTTTGCCGCGAGAAGTTAAGAGTTCGAAACGCTTGTCACGGGTTTCCTCCGCTTCTCTCTGCAGTAGTGGTCCAACGGTGGCCAAAACCTAGAATAACTAATGTGGGTCTTTAATGGTATCTACCTTCGCATAAGATTACTCTTGGCAGAAATGCAGATAGAAGGATTATGATGCTTCTACCTCGAGGGAGTATCCAAAAGATATTTAAGAAATCGAGAACAATGTTGAATGAATTTGAGCGCGTTAACTCTTTCTGTTTCCCGCCGCATTTTGTGGAGCGATATAATATTAGCTCGTTCAACCCCCCAACTGAATTAACAGTAAAATTCCTCTGCTTATTATTATTATTATATTGCTCGTATTGGCTCTTTAGATGTAGATATAATTATATGTTAGAATATTTATTCACACGTGTGCACTTCTCTTTGTAATGATTAATTGAACTTTGTAATTTTTTAAAAACATTTACAAATTTAATGATCAATTAGTTTAACATTTGTAAATAAATAAGAACTGGTGATTAATAAAAAGTAAGTCTCATCATGGAACATATCGGCTGTCGTAAGCATAATTTTAGAAAAGAAATTTCTTCGTTTGGCCGGCTAAAAATGGGACTTCCCAAAATGATAAAGTGCCGATGCTGGTGGTTACGTAGATTCGTTTCTGTGGTGAAGGCACGTTTTACGATCATTCAGGAAGTAACCGCTCCTGGTCAAGGCAAGAATGTTCACAACCCGTGGAAAGTAGGTTGCAAGTGTCAATTACAAGTTTTGAGCCACAGAATGGTAGTACAGCAAAGGGTCTCCTCGGGTTGCACCACAACTAGTCGGGTCGCCTCGTGCTGGTACCACAAACTTTAGAGGGAATGAAAGAACAAAGTCCGCTGCCAAGTCTTTGGTTTCCTGATGTTAAGCAGGCGCATTTCCTGCTGTCTTTCAGCCGTTTGTTCTCTCATATTTTTTCTCTCTCCCTGAGCGTATATCGTATCACTCAGGGCATGTAATGAAAAATCACCAGTATTTCACTTAATTTTAACGAAAAATTTGTGACTTGACAGCTGCAGTGACTTGTGCCTGAAAGAACATATTAAGTTTACATACATTCACAAAATGATAATTTACAACTATGCACAGGTTGATCTAATCATCATTCATTTCCTGCTCCATACGGAGTCTGGGGTTACCTCTGCTTTTAGTTTTTATGTGAGAACTAGCATGAAGCAATAGAAATCACCAGCGCTTGCTGTGGTGGTTCATGAATGTATCATTTTCACATGCTGAGGTAGCCAGCATAATCTGAATCTTTAACACCACCAGCAAGTATAAATAGGTCAAATTCAAAGTATAAGAAATATGCTACAACTCACCTCAATAATTGAGAAATCTTAGACTTCTTGCTCAGGTAAACAGTCGTGGCAACTTGATATAGATGCCTAGAACACATGTCGGGGTATTTAGTTCTATTAACAATCCCTCTGCAACTGTGTGCGTAAGTCCTTTATAGTCCGGTTTCTGTATTAATAACTCAGGATTTCCTTGCTGTTGTCGCGAAGTCTAGATTCACAACACGGTATTCTGACCAAACGGCACGCCATACTTTATGACAGTATATCCTTGACGGACCAATAGAATCGCACCTTCATGTATAGTGTTTACAAACGTACTAGGCTAACAATGGCGATCTCAAATCTGTGCAAACCAGTGGAGGATGGCATTAAAATACAGCATTATGAGCATAGTACAGCATGGCAGAGGTTAAGAATTCACTAATAGGAATGTTCATCTATGAGTCTGTACAAAGATTTCCACAGGAAATGCTATAATAATGGAGTAATCTCGAGTGGAATGCATCGAGACATCAGGCAAGTCAAATATTTTGCTGTTTAGGCTACGCATAGAATAAAACTAAAGAATGTAATATAAAGTCAATTATTTGGATAGATGAAGATTAATTCAGGGCGTATTTTAAGCCTAAGATGAAGAAAATCGCTGCAGGAATAAGGAAGATAATTAAAATCCTAGTTTGTCATATTTGCACATCAAGACAAAATTATGCATACATTTTGGGAACTCAAGCACACTTCGGCAGTTGCTCCCTGTGTCACAGGATGTGACCTATAAAAGACCCTTTTGTGCAAATCAAGGCCATAATTTTTTGAAAATCCTGCGAACGCTAAAAGTGTTAATGAAGAAGTGCCTTTGCGATCTGCATCTGAGAGCAGACCAGAATAACCATTAACAGCTCGACTGTATGTGCTTGAGGGTAAGAAAGAATATATATATATATATATATATATATATATATATATATATATATATATATATATATATATATATATAATTATAAGTATTTCTATTGATTAATTACAGTGTGCGTTAGGAAGTGTGTAGATGTGTTTTGAACTACTGTGTAAAATTCTGGAGGAAAAACCCATGCCATTATAAATTCAAATAATTTGAAAATAGTAGCGAAAGTGTGTCCTTAGTTTTAGAAAAGTATTTAAAGAATTATTTCTTGATGGGATGGACCACACACCAGGAACATAGGAAAAGATGAAAGGAATTACTTTACTGTATTGTTTGAGATATCACTTAGTATTTTTTCACAAAACCTAATAACTTTATGGAAGCGAAACATAGACAGATAGTTATACCCAAGGAATTGGAGTAAGATATATTCACGGTGAACTGGATTGTACTATTACTGAATTATTAGGCCCTGTGCGTCTGTTTGCACATTGTCTGAAAACTATTTCGCATCCTCTACATCTATATTAAAGGGATAGTGATAAAGTATATAGTGGTTAATCCAATACGTTTTAGGTTATATCCTGTCACCCAAATACACATTGAAGAGTCAGCCACTACTGAAGGAACTACTGGTGCAAGCGCCTTTTGAGTTCAGAGGGCAGTCATCAAGTGCCTACTGCCTGGAGGAAGCTCAGTGGATCTTTCCTTCCAGGACAAGAGTGGAACCGGCTCCAATATATCAGATGAGTAGCCAAACAAGGCTACTGTCCAGAGTATCCCAGCTTAACCACAATCATAATATAAAACTGTATATTGATTACATATGGGTGGGCCTAATGATAACCAATGATTGATAAACAGTCCCTATTGTGAATTGAACTAAAATTAAGCAGTCTATTACCAGATTTACAGCCCAGAAAGAAGAACTTTGTATACACAACTCAGTGACTGTAATTATTTGTGTATATTTAATAAGGAATTTTATTAATTGTGTTTCGAATCAATTTTAGTTAAGTGAAATATTTTCACAGAAAAAAGAAGAACTTGTACAAATAAATTGTAAATATTTACCAGCAGACTTACTTAAATTCTTTAAGTTAAGTTACAGTTCTTGTTGGTAGATTGTTTAGTTAATACCCCTATCAGAGCTAATAATAATCATAATATTAACAGAGGAGGATCTGGAGAGGAGCAAGTAGGAACTTAGAGTAATACATTACCATCTTCTCTTGGAACTTATACAGCTTGATCCTACCTTTGATGTCCATACACCCTTACTCTTTTCAGAGAAGGGGGTATTTCTTATAAGACTAGACTCTTATCTGGCGCTATCCTGGTATCACCTGATACAACTTTGTGTCCAGGATATCTTATAATTTCAATAATAATCAACCCTCTCGTGACAGCTGTAGTGTTCAGAAGTGTTCCACTAAGTCCGATCCTATTTAAAGTCAGAATCTTTACTTCTATTGTTTCCTGGCTTCAGTCCGAGCTGTCTACTTGACGATTCGAGAAATGCAGTGTCGTGTGTCTAAAATGTCCTACATTTTATATCAGACTTCACCCACGCACCTTTGTGGTCTACTACTAGGTAACTGCCAATCAGAGCGATTGTATATGACAACTCGAATTTCCAAACACATAAAAGACCTAAACCAAAACAAACTGAATAAAACATCGAAGACATTCCTACACCGAATGAATACACAGCATGTAGTATTCTAGCCTCCATTAAAAACGCATCGAAATCATGAAATGTTTTCACTGTTGAAATGTTTATGCAAGTGAGCGATTTTCAAACCCCGAAAGTGTGCAAGTGATGAAGTTCACGTATTCCCACTTTACTGTCAATGTGATGTTTACTTCAAATTTTGCGTGCTTCTTTTTTGATAAATTCTGGCTTTATTACAAGTCGAATCACATTGAAATTTGGCACACGCATTAGTAAAGTTTCAGCGCGTAAAAAGCCATTATCTGTTTTCATCGAAAGAAAGTCTGTTAATGTGTTTGTCATGCCCCGACTGTCGTCACAAGAGCGATGGCAAGCTGTTGGTATGCTCAGCATTGGAATGGCGACCAGAGAAGTTGCCAGACATTTCAATTGTGACAAGTCCACTATAGTGAGGCTGAACCAGCGATTTCGGGTGACAGGTACCACCAATGACCGTCCCATGCTTGATCAACCTCGTGTAACAACACTAGCTCAAGATTGCCAAATTCTATTGTTACATCTGCGCAATCGCTTCCAAACAGCAACTCAGACAGCCGCTCATACACCTGGCACTCGGAGACTTGTCAGCGCAAACACTGCGACGGAGACTTCGCGCCGCTGGCTTGCATAACACACGTCCCAACATCGGTCCTATTCTTACTAGACGTCACCGGACCAAAAGACTGGCTTGGGCCCTACAAAATATTCGTCGTCCAAGTGCGGGATGGAGATCAACAATGTTCTCCGATGAAAGCCGGTTTAATGTCTCCTTTGCTGATAGGAGAAATCGCGTCTGGCGTCGTCCTGGAGAAAGATATGCCGATGCGTGTGTAGTCCAGCATGACAGATATGGAGGAGGAAGCGTACATGTGTGGGGTGGATTCTCTCATGACCACCGTACTCCCCTTCATGTTTTCAGAGTTAACGTTACCGCTGACGTGTACGTTAATCAAGTACTGCGACCTATCGTAGTGCCTTTCTTCCAGAATCACCCAGATTTTGGAATCTTTCAGCATGATAATGTTAGGCCTCACACAGCTAACGTTACCAAGAATTTCTTAGCCCAGCAACCTTTTCTTGTACTGGATTGGCCTGCAAACTTTCCTGGCATGAATCCGATTGAACACGCATGGGATGAACTGAACAGAAGGGTCCGCCAGTATGACATCAACAATGGGAATGATCTCGAGCGAGCACTCATTGCAGAATGGAACGCCATACCGCAAACATTTTTTCGAGACACTGCAATAGCATGAGACGCCGATGCCAAGCCTGTATTGATGCTGTAGGGGGTCATACACGGTATTAATGATGGCTGTGACTGAATGACAGTGAGTGCGACTTTTGTTTTTACACCTAGAGTTGACAACTGCTTGGGAGCCGGTTCTGAATTGTCTCATGTTTAATAATACAGCAAATTTGGGTTAGTAAATGGATCAGAAATGTAAAATCAGTGGTTTCATGTATTTTAAATTTAGCACAACGATTTGTGGTTCATAAACTAAGGCGATGCGTTTTTAATGGCGGCTAGTTATCAAGAAGAGAATAGGAATGGCCAAAGCTACATTCAACAACATGAAACATATACTGACATCCAAACAGTTATCTCACAAATTAAAACTGAGAATCATAAAGTGTTATATATATTCTGCATTACTGTATGGTGTAGAAACATGGACAATGAATAAGCATTTGGAAGAAAGAATTGAGGCTCTTGAAATGTGGATATATAGAAGAATGGGGCGTATCTCATGGAAAGAGATGAAAACAAATAAGGAGGTCCTAGAAAATCTAGGTATGAAAAGAGAACTAATGAGGGAGGTCAAAGTCCGGCAGCTAAAATACTTTGGCCACATAAAAAGGCATAACACCTTTCAGAAGACCATAACAGAAGGGAGAGTTGAAGGCAAACGTGCAAGGGGAAGACAGCGCTATAAGTGGGAAGATAACATCAAAAGATGGACAGGAAAGAGTCTATCAGAGTGCACCACCAAGACAAGAGACAGAAGACGTTGGAGATCCATTACAGCCAACCTTCGTTGTGGAGATGGCAACTGATGATGATGATGATGAGTTATAGATATCAAACTTGTAAAAAGTTGGAATGTGTGAAAAAAGATCAAGAAACAAAAGAATAGTGGCGAATTTGATTTATTTTAAATATAAGTAATAAAGATAAAATAATTGGAAGACATAAACTGTAACAACCTTTTTGTTGACGTGATCCATGCCTACTCGATGAGTCACAATGTAGGCTTTCTCTTTGACAGAAATAAAGGGATGATTTTCTGGTTTCCGAGAGCTAAAACAGTACCACATGACAGTCCATATAACTATTAACACACCTGTTGAGTTATGAGCACAAAAGAGTATAGGATTTAATGTCAGTATTGTCTCTCACTAGCATCTTATAGTTTTATGCTGAAAGTGAAAAACCTTTTTATATCACATTACTTTTTTGTTCTTCTTAAAAGTGCGATTAAATGATTCTAGAAAATGAATGAACCAATCCAATTCGCACTTGTCCAGTCGTATTTAACATGGAATACATCTTCGAATATTGTTGTAGGGATAAAAAAATGTACTTTTGTTATTATTATTATTTTTTTTGCGTGTGTGCACATGTGCACATCATGTTTGGGACATAAACAAGCACTAAACGAGAAAGCAGTGTTGGTAATCAGTCAGGTAATAATTGCTTAACATAAATAAATATTCATAACAAAGAAAAAAAAATTGCAGCAGCTTAGCTTATTAAGCTCATTTGAATAAGACCAGCCCTGGCTCAAGTACATAGTCAGGATTAAGGGAACCATAAACGCTATTGGTATTTCTGTCTGAGGGTAGCACTAGGTTAAGTGACAGTTCCATCAACGCAATTGGTATTTCGGACTGAGGGTGGCACTAGGTTTAGTGACAGTTCCATCAACACTATTGGTATTTCCGTCTGAGAGTAGCACTAGGTTTTGTGAGTTCCATCAACGCTATTGGTATTTCGGTCTGAGGGTAGCACTAAGTTTAGTGACAGTTCCATCAACGCTACTGGCATTTCTGTCTGAGGGTAGCATTAGGTTTAGTGACAGTTCCATCACCGCTATTGGTATTTCGGTCTGAGGGTAGCACTATTTTTAGTGACAGTTCCATCAACGACATTGGTATTTCTGTCTGAGGGTAGCATTAGGTTTAGTGACAGTTCTATCAACGCTTTTGGTATTTCGGTCTGAGGGTAGCACTAAGTTTAGTGACAGTTCCATCAACGCTACTGACATTTCTGTCTGAGGGTAGCATTAGATTTAGTGACAGTTCCATCACCGCTATTGGTATTTCCTTCTGAGGGTTGCACTAGGTTTAGTGATTTCCATCAGCACAATTGGTATTTCGGTCTGAGGGTAGCATTATTTTTAGTGACAGTTCCATCAACGAAATTGGTATTTCTGTCTGAGGGTAGCATTAGGTTTAGTGACAGTTCCATCAACGCTTTTAGTATTTTGGTCTGAGGGATGCAGTAGGTTTAGTGATGGTTCCATCAACATTATTGGTATTTCGGTCTGAGGGTAGCACTAGGTTTAGTGACAGTCCCATCAACAATTTTGGTATTTCGGTCTGAGGGTAGCACTAAGTTTAGTGAGTTCCATCAACACTATTGGTATTTCGGACTGAGGTTTGCACTACGTTTAGGGACAGTTCCATCAACGCGACTGGTATTTGGCCTGACGGTAGCACTATGTTTAGTGATAGTTCCATCAACGCTATTGGTATTTCGGCCTAAAGGTTGCACTAGGTTTAGTGACAGTTCCATCAACGATATTGGTATTTCGGTATGAGGGTAGCACTAAGTTTAGTGACAGTTCCATCAACGCTATTGGTATTTCGGTCTGAGGGTAGCACTAAGTTTAGTGAGTTCCATCAACGCTATTGGTACTTGGGCAATTCAGCAGAAAAAAAAAAAACAAACAAACAAGCGTTTCCATTTACCACAGATGTGGCGACAGGGTAGAAGAAAGGATAGATAGAAGAAATAAAAGAGAGTACCAATCTCTTCCACAGTGTCTTTTGGCTCGCTGTAAGTGATAGTCCGACACTTGTAAGAAGAAATGTTTCAGGAGACTGAAATTTAAACTCTTCTCAGTTAAGCAAAGAAGCAAATCCCATCAAGGATCCTGCGAGTATGTTAGGTCTTCAGCCACACTTCCCCTGAGGTACTGATATGGCTCAAGAGACCCCCAGCTGGTAATTAAGATAATGATTAACAAAACAAAAACAAAACAGTTAACTACCAAGCAATACAGAACATATAGTGAAAAGAAAGAAACAACAGTGAAATTCGTTTCTATAAATTTATATACATTAGACCAAGCTAAATTGGTTACAGAAAAACACAAGGAAGAAAAAACAAATATTATATATATATATATAGTTATTTGTATACAGCACTGGGTAAATGGAGATAAAAATAGTCTACACAAAAGTTGTTAATTATTAGGGTACCCTTCACGATGGCTGAGGTTTCTGTCCTAATTTTAATCACTGACTGGTATGACCTTAGATCGTTTAGTGTTTAGTCCGTTCTAAACAAGCACTTATCATGAATGGTGTTGCTGCTGTATGACGTCACAATATCACTGCAAGTTTTCTTCCCCCGGCCATGTTGCTGGAATAGTTCGTAGCAAGTACTGCAAGGTTTCACTACACGTCTGCGAGTACACCTGCCTTCGTCACCACCAGGAAGCTGGGAGATACACACAAAAGGAACAATCCATTTAGCTCTCTGGTTAGAGGCATTAATTTGTCCTGAGTGTGGTCCATAAACCAGGCTCAGATATCAGTCCTATTATTACACAAATGACATGGACCAATGTTGAGCGCCATTGTTCGAGCTGCAAACATATGATATTATTAGGGTAGGGGCATACATATATCATCAACTGTTGTAAAGGCATACAAAGATCATACACCATTAAATACATGAATGCGATAATGGTTACAACCATTAAATAAAAGAAACGGGCAGGATAGCGCAAATGCTTTCTGGGGAACAACCTAAAACGACATCAAAGGCATACAAAAAGGCATACAAAAAAATCATATAACAGTAAACATATGGATTCCCTAATATATACAACCATTACATGAAAGTATGAAATTGCCTGAAAAGCAGTGTAAGCATTAACTCAAGTTAATTGCATATAATGAAATAATAATGGAAAGCAGTTCAAACATTCAATACAAATAATTACATATAAGAAGATAATGCATTTAGCTCACCCGCTTTGATTCCAATATTGAGTTTGGCTACAAAGACGGCATATACTATATAAGTACTTCTTTGGTCCTCTGGTCTGACAGATTATATGCTAGAAGTTTCCTGCAACTGGCTTGTCTGTTTAGTGCTTTTGCAGATGTGAGTAAAATATATCCGATATATTCTTCCATATATACCGTTAACAGCGGCCATTGAACTCAGCCAAATCACGAAATTCCTAACCTACTGATCACGGGTGAATGTTCTGAAGTTGTCGTACCCCGGGGAAATCCTGAATATTCTGGGGCACTGGCCTGAGCTCACCCAGTCACTTGGAAATCCCCGGCTTATCTGGGTCATTAGCCTTTCAGGTAAATAACAATGCGACATTGAACTGGAAAATTCCGAGGAAGGTCATTGTCCGATGAGGCCTTCAGAATCATGAGAGAGAGAGAGAGAGAGAGAGAGAGATAGATAGAGAGAGAGAGAGAGAGAGAGAGAGAGAGAGAGAGAGAGAGAGAGAGAAAAAAAAAGACAGAGAGAAGATTGTTGGGCGAAGAATTTCGCGACAACGGAGAAGGATGACACATTGAATATATATTCATATATGAATGTTTTTTATTTTCATTTTCACTTGAGCATGACGTATTCACTGGTCACGTGCCACATTAGGTCGCCATATTGAAGTGAGTAATGAATTAATTAACTTTTTGAAAATTTCCTACGAATATCATGAAAACGATAGACAAAGACGCATTGAGATAAACTAAGGGCAGTGCTATAATCAGAATAATAGATTTTTTAATCGAAAATATATTAGTTGACAAGAAGAATGTAATTTTAAAAATTAACACGGCATCATGCGAAAATATTAGAACCAACTTCAAACGTTCTTTTCTTGAACAGTTAGAAAACATGCGTTTTTTGATAATGTTTCTTATCAGCTTTTATAGGGATGAGACCAATATTTACAGCCATGCATTTCCTTTTACACACTGGGGGATGGAGAGGGTCTCTGAGAGAAAACAAATAATAAGACAACTGTTTCCAAAGGCGTGTCGTTAATATTATCTTGTGTAGGAGACTAGTAACCTCACCATGTCAAACTAATTGTTAAAGAAACGGCCGCTGCAAGAGTACATGAATGATGATAAGAAACTCTATACACAGCGATGCAACAGGGGGCAATCTGATGATCAAAATCAGTCCCCCGTCGATTAAGTGCTTCGGCCCCTTAATCTCCTTTATACTTTAATGGGGGCGGGCCCACTTGGGTCATGACTCCCACATATCAGCATCCTTTTGTCTTGTGCAGCGAGTTGGACCCACTCTACCTTGGTTGCAACTTTCAACTTCACTCCTATTTTCTGCCAGCTGGAGGCAATAGTGAAAGTAACCCTTATGTTGAAAACAAATCACTGTCCCGAGATCCATAGCCTGTTGCGGTTGTTCCACAGCCATCACGATGCCCTTTCCGCAGTTTCTCTGAGCAGCTTAAGTGGACTTGTTCTTGACTGTCCTTTCAAACCCAACAGTTTCAGTAGATCATATACTGAGGCAGCCATGAGGCCTCTTGCACCTACCTAAACAGTCATGACCCTTGCAGTGAACCTATCGTGCCTCAAGTCCGTGACCAGATCATTATACTTGGCCACTTTAAACGAGTGTTGCTCGTTTAGTTTCGATTCAAATGGCACGGTCAGTCCAATCATTATAATTTGCTGCAATGATGAGGAATGCAGCACTATATCTGGCCGTCTTCGAGATCTTCTGATACTCTCTGGATATGCCCCTCGCCCAGGTATGTCTACTGCAATCGCCCAGTCATTTGCACAGTCAAGTAGAGATGGTAAACTACTTCTTGATTTATCTGGTTTGGGATGTGCTAACTTTCCTGCTCTCAGAAAGTATGTATTTGCGGTACTCGGTCTGACTTTGCTGCTTGCTTTCACCCTCGCAAGGTATATTGTGGCAGCCAGCTAATTTAGTACTCTGTTGTGGCGCCATGTGTATCGCCATTGCCCTAAGGCAAGCTGAGAGCACATGTTCAAGTGTCTGCCTCTCATGGCACATGGGGCACTTAGCATCATCAGACTTTCCCCATCTCACAAGGTTTGCGGACGATGGCAGGAGGTCATACATTGATCTGATAATAAAGCTGAGTCTAAGAGGCGCCATATGCGATATATCATTTCATGTCAAGGACCTTTGCAGGGCCCCTTCCCATGTAGTTCATTGGCCTTGTTGGGCCTGCTGCATCGCTTCTTGCTTCCTCTTATGATTCTCAGCTGTTTGGATCTCCTGAATTACCATGTCACTGCGTTTCCTGTTTGATGCATTAGACCACCAGCGGATTTCACCATGACCAAATCCCCGTCAATTTGTCTGTGTGTTTTCGATTACCTCCCTCAGCTTTAGCGACTCTTGGGCAGCACCAACAGCTTCATCCACTTTCCACTTCCTACCAGTGTTCAGTGTGGGTTGAATGGACTTAACTGCGTCATCTACTGACTCGCACATCATCATAGCGAGCCTTTCCTGTTTTGTATCCTTCAACAATTGACTTGAAAGGAAGCACAAGCTTTGCCTTCTTGCAGTACAGTACTACGTCTGACAGACTTGGTGGTACTCCTAACCATTTCCTCATGAAGTTGTTGATCTTTTGCTGCATAGCTTCCACTGTACTGGTGCTTATTTCATATTTAAACAGTGGCCATAGCAATTAGGGATGAACATGAACTGGAGGCACCACAATTTGAACTTTCCTAGGAGTCTGCTTTGGTCTATGATCTGCAGTCCTCTGTCTGCCATTTCTATTGTCTTTTGAACTGCCTTTGAGTCTTTTAATGAGGCATCATACACCCTGCCAAGACTTTTAACAGGTTCCTCAATAACAGTAGGGGTTCTTTGGTTTGAAACCATGAATGTGACCTCAGATATCTTCCCTTAGGGTTGGAGCTCATTCTGCACCAGCTGACTAGTTCATCCAGGCGTGCTAACAATCTTCGGGCCTGGTGTTCATCTGATGTCAGAATTGTTATGTCATCCATGAATGCTTTAAGCCGTGATTTATGCAGGCTTCCTGCAAGGTGCTAGCTTCTGTGGTCGTCTCAAGCTCCATGGGGACTAAAAAAGAAAATAATGAGGACGTGGAAAAACATGCATGACATTAATTGTATTTATTTATTATTATTATTATTTCTTTTGCAGTTTCGGTAGGTACAAAACTCTGTAGAAAGAACTATAACTATTGAACTCACCGGTAAAATAGAATATTAATGGCCAACCATTGTCTACTGGTAAAACACACAAGTACCCAGCAATCACGGGGCCTACAGCACCAGCAACAAGCCAACCTGTAAACGGTAATTTTGTTTTTAAATTCACATTGAAGATTCCTCGTTCTTCTTTTTCTTCGTCGTTCTAATGATTACTATGATTGTTGATTTTTCTTCGACCGGGATTTGGACTGGATTAACTCGAGACCTGGCGATGACATTTGAAGGAGTGTCGTCGACCAGGGACTGGCGGCTCCTGAGCCGACCCAGCTCTAATGGGTACCTCCGAAAACGGCGAGTATCTGCCTGAATGGCGAGGGACACTTGTCTCTGTACAAGAAAATAGGATACTCACGTAAAAATCAATGTCAGGTTAGACATTTAAAAAAACCTGAGATTTCGCCTCGAGTATTAGCGGGCGTACGAAAAAAAAAAAAAAAAAAAACTATAATTGTTTAACTAATAATATAGACAGACCAACTGACAGATGGATAAGCAAAAAATAGTAGAGAAATAACAGTGTATATGTGAGTGTGTTCTTGTGAGATTTTTTTATCTTGATTAGTTTTTTACTCGTGCTGTCAAGCGTGCTGGGGAGGAACAAATCTTGTTCCTGTGTTGAGTGTGTAACTTGACTAACAATAAAACATATTCCTCCATGATTTCATTAACGCCATTTAACGAAGGTCAGTGTAAATGTGGTGAGCTTCTAAATACAATATCTAAATTAGAATATAACAGTATAGTGCATAAAGTAAACGATAAGATAGTACTAAAAATTTTCGGCGAGAAACGTAAGTTGTCGCCTACGCCTTCAGCTTATTATTTGCAAACGCATAAGCCGAACAAAACGGTACCCAAATTTTCAAATTCGTCCTTGACATAAACGAACCACTTTTCCTAGTTCTAAGAAATATTTGCCTAACTGCATTTGGGGAAAGGAGGGGCAAGGCTAGATAACACACTCAAATCACGTCTCAAATTGGTTCTAACTCTACAACCGACTTGCACGCTTTGCCCTAGGCGGGTTTCCCCAATACGATGAAAAAGTTAGAAATGTGGACACTACGGTCATGGAAACACGCTTAGCTCTTATTGCGAATGACATAAACTCTCGTAGGTAGTCTAAAAATAAACAACTAACATAGAAAAAAAAAAGATAGAATTTTGAACCAAGCCACATAGCCCCATAAAAATCGTATATCCGTGTACCTGAAGACTTGCTGACCAAGAATATGTTGTTAGTTATCTAAATAGTCCATTAAATAATCAACTATTTATAAAACAATACATAAAGAATCAGAGATACTGTCAGGTCAAGTCATACCTGCTTAGATTGGATCGCATATTTTTTGGGAAAAATCTAGGTGAAAGCTAGGCTAAGATGGTACGAGGAAGGGGATTGGGTGGAATTTGAAGTGAGACGAAATATTATTGGCCGACCTCGTACTAAACATATATACCCGAGTAACGTAGTAGAAAATTGAACTGTATTTTTGAAAGACTTTGTTTACAAGTGAAATAAGGATAATCATTGGCCAGAGTAGTTGATATTGGGGAAAAAGCATTAGTTGGGGACGCCATTTTCTAACAAAATTTTGACAAGTAGCGATGAGATCAGGCTTGTGCTGTGAAAACCATATTTCTCAAAAGCCTGGACAGAACGGCAGATCGAAAGAGTGCCAGTCATCGTTCACTGTGTATTTCATTGAATAAATGTGGTAAGATTGACTTTATTAACATGTATCTAAAATAAAAATTGAATGTGAAATAATAATATATGTCTGTAAGTGAGTGGGTCTGTAGCAACCATTAGGCAAAGCCTAGCGATTGATCCACCATGTGATAGACTGTCAGAGAGGTGTAAAACTACAAGAAAATATGTATGATTGTCATCAAGGAGCATAAAACCTATCCTATTATATGGAAAAGATGACAGCTGGAATTGCAGTGGCGTTGTAACTATTAGGGGAGAGGAATACTGGTGTACATTGTCACATCAAAAGATAATGGTGGCATAGGTTGGTATAAAGCTATGACCCTTTTCGTTTGTTTGTAATGTACCTGTACTTAAATGTGGAATAGTATAGTATACTAGGTATAAAGAAGGATGCATAACCTTCACATTTCAGGGTCCTGGGTACTGACGTTAATGTAGTACCAAACGCCTGAGAACTGCTCGATTCAGGACTCTATCTGTATACTCCGAGCCCATGCTAGTGGCCATTGCCTATCAAAAGGTGGAAAAGATTGTCAAGCGAGCAGAGGAAACGTTCTACCTGTATTCTCCTGCCAAGATAAGTTCTTGTTCGGCACCTGGCAGCTCAACTTAAAAGAACTTAAAAGAACTTAAAAGAACTTAAAAGAACTAGAAAGTGATATTAAAGAAAACTGTGCCTAGTATTAATATTTCCACAAGTGACAAACGAAAACAGACATAACTTAAAGGGAGTGATTATAACCAACAACCTATGGTTTAATACCAGTATTACCTCAAAGTAGAAGAATACAACTACACACTTATATTAGAATAATATTGTATGTATGGACAGAAGATCTACTGTGTTATTGGAATGTTGTAAATGATTCTTTTGATTTCATTTTTGATTGTCAGTCCTGGTTCAAAATAAATTAGAATCAGGATAATAAATTGTACAAAATTGTATTTACACAAATTTCAACCACTGTCTTAAATAAGATAGCCTTTTAAAGTGTCGTTTGTATGTTATTGTTGTAATACTGTTTGTGGTTGTGGATAATAAACTATTTGTTTGTATGTTTGTTGGTTATTGCACATTACACCCTACCTTCATAACCCTAGACACTACACGAAGTCATTTTAATAATAATACTATAGATTAATTTTGAATGAGATCAAAAGGGTGGTAGCGGAAAGGTACTCTGAAAAGTTTACAATACTATTGGTTAAATTCAGGGACCTTCATAGCTGATCTCATTTAATACAATAATAATACATAACAACAATTCATAACATCAAAACCCACCACAGTAAACATCTTTTTGGATATCCTAACATCAAAACTCCGGACGCTGAATTCTACTGACAGAGCTGTGTATCAGTAAGGTCAAATAACCTTAGTTGTTTCTTTGTTACTTTTTAGTTTTTGAAATGTGTCCGTGTCCGCAACTTTCTGATATCATTTTTGAGTATATTATGGTGTCATTAGCAGCTTTTCTTAATTATCTCAACTCACTTGCTGTGCCTTTGGTGCTGTATTTCGTATCGTTGAGGTGAACTAAAATACGCAGGGGACGCAACCGTTTGCCGACTACTTGACTCATCCGTACCGTAACCATAACCAGATGTAAGAAAAAATGTACACACTTGATGAACATTTACATAAATTGGATATGAAAACATGTTGGAAGAAGAGAGAAGTTGAGAGAAAAATACCACACATTATAACATGATTTCACTTGAAGAAACACAACTACAAGATAAAAAATCATAAGCGTGTCTGCGCTGATATATGAACAAAATTTTAGGAATAGATAGTGACATGAAGATAAGAATATGTCGGGCAAGAGGAGATTCAACTGCATTGGGAGGTAAAGAGAAATCAAAAGAAATCTAATCCAACACAACAATCAGAATTTTAAACTATAATGTCAAATAAGTCAAGATCTAGTATGGCCCTGACGAACGACGAACACAAACAATAAAACAAACAACCAAGATGGTCAGACTTTCTTAAATGGATGCTTACGTAGAATAGAAACATTGAAGTGCTGTGACAAGATCCTCAGTGTGGAGCTGGTGACAAGAACCAGACAGGTGCCGTAGAAAAAGAGAACATGAGATAAAGACGCTGGTAATAGGTAAAGGGGTAGGGGTAAAGGATCCCGTTACACGCCCATTGAGGCATATTGGGAATATGGTGTTAGGCCCATATTTTCTTGACCATCGGCACACTAGGGGTGATGTGTCAGCATCACGCCGGCCGCCTTAACCTTCCCAGAGTTGCTCTGGTACCCAATTTTTGAGGCTGGGTCGACCCCGGAGCCGTTTGCGGTCTAAAAAAATCCCACCTCAACTGGGGATCGAACCATGGACCACCGAGCTAGGTAGCCAGTGCACTAACCACTGCGCTACCGCGGGTCCTGTAATAGATAAAGGAAACGTTTTATAGCCCTACAAGGTAGTCCTTACCGTGGAATCCCCAGGTTAAGAGATGTAGAGTGAAACCAAGGAACATATGGAGAAGAGAGCTGGAGAAAGACATGGAAGCAATGAAGAAGATGACAAGGCAAGGTCTTGTGCTGATGGCATGGGACAGGTAGACTAGTCATAAGTTTGTTAAAAACCAATACTCTTTGTGAAGTTGAAGGATGATGATGATGTCTCTACATGCTACGCTGTTTCTATAACTGTTAAAGTTCAGAACGGAACGCCAGCTTCGTTCCTGCTATTTCGGCTTTGTTCGATAATGTGCGATGACCGCACGAACCGGATGTTGTTGTGATGACCCGTGAACAGCGGCACGTTCTTACTGTATTGTGCTGGGTGACAGTTCAGCTAGGAACAGACGTTCCTTATCATGTTTGTCATTGTGTACATATTCATCTTAGTTGTCAACATGTGTGTTCTATTGGAATAATTAAATAGTCGTTCTTTATACAACGCCTTAGTTATTATGTTGTGAATGGAATACACAACACTGGCAACAAGGTAAACAACACTGGCGACGAGGGAAACGAACTACCGTGGGAATATTTCGTCACGAAATCATAATCTACGTAAGTGGTCAAGTGAACATATAACCAAGGTAATCTCTAAGATCTTTACTAAAGCTCTGACACGTCGTTGTCGCTACATACACGCAAGCTTATAGTAATAAGAACTTTGTAGCACGGACATTTTCCAGGTTGCAGTATTTTATCCTTGCGTTCACATTTTCCCCGCCTTTAATACTGGTTCTTCATACTAAGCAATTTCACAGTATGGCAGAGCAAGCATCAGAAATGACCCTGTTGCTTAAAATGTTCATGGCACAAATGAAACAGCAAAGTGAGGACACAAGACAAATATTAGATCTCCTGTTACAGAGGCAAACAACTAGTAGCAGCTCAGATGGAGCATTGGCACCACATTCTACACCAATCAAAGAACACATTCCTGCATTCCATGAATTTAAGCTAGAACAGGATAAATGGAACATTTATCTTAAGCGACTAAATCATCATTTTGATGCTCATCAGCAAACAGATGACCTGATAAAAAGGCACTATTTCCTTTCTTGGATTGGCTCATCTTTATATCAGCTAACGCAGAAGATATGTGGAACAGAAGATCTATCCAAATTTACATTCACAGAACTGACATCTAAGCTGACAACACACTTCCGACATTCAACACATCTGATCAGTGCTCGTCATAAATTTTGGCAATCCAGGAAGAAACCAGATCAGTCATATGCACAGTGGATTGCTGAACTTCGTGGTCTATTGACTGACTGTAGATTTGTATGCACAAAGAACGGTTGTGGACAGTCACTAGTAGATGAAAATATTAGAGACATGGTTCTTCAATTCACTCCGCATGAATTTCTAAGAAGATCTGCATTGTCAGAAGAAAATCCATTCCTTGAGAAGATAGCTCAGATAGCAGCATTATATGAAACAACTTTGGCTGCAAGTGAAACTTAAACAGGAGATGAAAAACCTGTATCTTCAGACATTAATGTTATGAAACCTTTTTATAAACAAAAGCGTGCCACGTCATTGGATTGAAAAGCTAAAGACAGAATCAAGTCACAGAGCTTGAAATTAAACAAACTGAAGTCTTGTCTTTTCATGCTATAGCAAACACGAACGACAGTCTCGATGCAATCGTTGTGGAAAAATTGGACACATTTCAACCGTGTGTGCTTCAGTGAAAACTACGGGCAATACACATGTAAACAACTCACGTCGAAGTGCTAATCTAGACAAGTTTACTAGTAGGTCAAGGAAGGGTCAATCTGAAGACGTAAACACAGTCAACATTGAAGAACGGAATATAATTTTTACATCAATGTTCTGGTGAATAACCACCAAGTGAAATTTCTGCTTGCCACAGGATGCACGTGTGGCATGGTAGGCTTGAAGGGTTATGAGCAGATAGGTATGCCGAGGTTACAGCCCGTTAACTCACAAGTCAAGGGTTATGGCGCTGTGAACATACCACTGAAGGGTTGGACAAACGTAGAAGTGAGATTAGGAGATAAAGCTCGAACACTTCGATTATTAGTGGCTGATACACAAGAAGGCATGAATCTGTTTGGCGCCCCGTGGTTCAAGGCATTTGGTTTTAAAATCACAGAGGAGAATAGTCTGCAACCTGAAATAGTCAATATGGTTGAACCTGTCCATGCATCAGAAGCATTATCTAGGGTGAACCATCTTTGTTCTAGATTTCACTAAAGTATTCACAGATGGACTAGGTACATGTAAGACTTTTAAGGCACATTCACAGCTACGTCAAGGGGCAATCCCAAGGTTCCACAAGCCTAGACCAGTTCCTTTTGCTCAGAAGGATGCAGTAAAGAAAGAAATACAAAGATTGGAGGAGCTGGGTATCATTAAACCAATTCAGACAAGCAATTGGGCTGCACCGATAGTGGTAGTTCCAAAGTCTAACGGCACTGTTCGAATCTGTGGAGACTTTAAAGTTACTATCAATTCCCAGTTTCAAGTTGAACAGTATCCTTTACCAAGACCAGAAGAGTTATTTCATAAACTTCAAAATGGAAAAAAGGATTTCCAAATTAGGTCTGCCTGATGCTTACCTTCAAATTGAACTGGATAAAGAGTCTAAGAATCTAGCTGTTATCAACACACAACATGGACTGTACCAGTACCATAGATTTGCATTTGGCATCTCGAGTGTTCCTGCTATTTTTCAGCGTTTTATAGAACAGATAACCACAGATCTCAATGGTTGTGCTAACTATCTGGACGATGTCATCATAACAGGAAGGTCAGATGATGAACATTTGCAAACACTCGAAGAACTTTTGCCTGAGGTTGAGTACCAAGGTAACATTATCTCTGATGAAAGAATACGACCATCAGACTCTGGCATCGAAGCTATCAAACAGCTACCCCGCCCAGAAAACGTAACACAACTCCAGTCCTTCTTGGGGAAAATAAATTATAATCATAAGTACATTGATAATTATTCAGAACTTTCTGCTTCACTAAATAAGCTAAGAAAGAAGGACACGCCATTTTTCTGGTCAACAGATCAGGAAAGAGATTTTTAAGCTCTTAAGAAAGCCATCATAACTGTGACTACACTGAAGCACATTAAAAACGCACCACTATTATATATACTGATGCCGAGAAGCTGGGAAAAAAGTGTGGGAATGGATTTTCCCCGTGTTTGTCATGAAGTAGAGAGCGAATGGCTGCTGGAATGGAAAGTGCATGATTCAACCCACGGGTTTGTGTACAGACTACATGAAAACAATGAAAGTTACACGTGCAACACGATTCCCAACAGCTATGACCCTGAAAATGTGTACGGCGTTGTGGCAGTATACTCGGTATAAAAAGGCCGTTGAGACAAAACACCCAGTACATGTGCTTGAAATGCCACGACTATCTGAAAACGACTGCCAACGAGCCATTGGTATATTGGAGACCGGAATGAGCTCGCGGGCCATTGCCAGAAGGATGAATTGCCACCACAGCACTATTGTACGTCTCAATGAACGTTACGGAACCACTGGTAGTGCCCGGGATAGACTTCGGAGAGGCCAACCACGAGTTACTACCCCTGCGCAAGATCGTCATATTGTGCTGAGTCACCTAAGGAATCGTTCTCTCCCGGCAAGTCAAACAGCAAGAGCAATAGTGGGTAGACGTGGGCAAGTCTCTCGAATGACAGTCATACGACGACTCAGAGATACAGGCCTTACTGCAAGACGACCTTATGTTGGGCCAAACTTGACTCACAGACATCGTCAGCAGCGCCTGCAATGGGCAGAGCAACATGTCAGATGGACTAGACTGCAGTGGAATGCTGTCCTATTCACAGACGAGAGCAGATTCAACATATCCTTTGCTGATGGACGTATGCGGATTTGGCGACGGTGTGGAGAGCGCTTTGCAGATTGCTGTGTTCGTCAGCACAACCGATTTGGAGGTGGCAGTATTCACATTTACCAACGGGCTGATCACCCGTTTGCCAGTCACTTCGATTACGGAAACGACAGCAGATGGATTGATTTGCCGTTGCCCTAAAGACGCCAATAGGCGTGATGGGAAACAATGGCAAAGAAAACCTATCTGCTGTTGCCCTAAGACGCCACTAGGCGTAATGGCCACTGACTGCTTTGACGGTCGGTGGCTAAGGACGGAAGAAGAAGAAGAAGTATTCACATTTGGGGAGGATTCAGTTTTCACCATCGCTTGCCTCTTCACATCTTCCGTGGAAATGTTAATGCTGTGACATATCGAGATGAGGTTGTGGATGCATTGGTTGCTCCTGCGTTCACAAATTATCCAGACTAGCAGCTTCTCCAGCAGGATATCGCACGTGTGCACATTGCAAGGATTACGCAGCAATATTTACAGCAGCAGAACATTGTGACGATTGATTGGCCTGCCCTATCACCAGACATGTCCCTATAGAACATCTGTGGGACGAGCTTGGACGCAGAGTCTACAGGCAAGGTTCTCCAGGTAATCTGCAACAGCTCTAAGCTGCTCTTACACGTGAATGGGACTTGATTCCCCGGAATTTCCTTCAGAGACTTGTGCGTTCCATGCGGAGCCGCTGCCAAGCTTGTTTACAAGCACACGGTAGACATACCAGATACTGAGGATAGTGGGAATGACTTTTTTTATTGGTTGCATTTTTGGTTTTCTCCCTTGCGGGCACAGAATGCAATGAATTTCATAACAATCAAATGTACAATGACCAGCATGGATTCATAGGAAAATGAATAAAGATTCCAAATACGTAAACTTGTAAACACTCATATTTACATTTCACACTCTGTTCCTGGATTATAAAGGTGGTGCGTTTTTAATGTGCTTCAGTATAGATTGGTACATTTTGATCCAAACCTGCCCATTATACTTGCTACAGACGCACCTTCATATGGAATAGGAACAGTATTACCACATCGTTACCAAGATGGTTCTGAGAGACCAATAGCTTTTGCTTCAAAGACCATGAGCGAAACAGAAAGAAACTAAAGCCAAATTGAAAAGGAAGGCTTGTCAATAATTTTTGTACGAAAAGTTCACCATTATCTCTATAGCATGACAAAACCTTTTGAATTGCAGACAGACCACAAGCCTATTTTGTCTGTTTCTCGCCTGATCACAAATTGCTGGTGTTATCCATGCAGCGATTGCAGCGATGTGCCATTCTATTGATGTCATGCAATTTTGTCATCAAACATAGGCCAACATCAAAACATGCTAATGCTGACGCGCTGTCAATATTACCCATGGGACCAGATCATGCATTTGACAAGTCTGAAGCATCATGCTATAATGTCAGCATGGAAAATGAGGATGCCATAGCTGATATTCCGCTGGACTCTGCTTTGGTAGAATCTGAAACTATTAAAGATAAAATGCTTCATAAAGTCAAACATTTTGTGCTCAGTGGATGGCCAGAATCACTGTCACGAAATACCAGCAACATAAAACCTTATTTTGATAGGCGCTTTAATTTATCTATTCACAAAAGCATTCTGTTATGGCAGGCTGAATCTAACCGAGTGATTGTACCCACTTCTCTTCGTGAAAAAGTCCTTCATTTACTGCATCAAGGACATTTCGGCATAATCCGAATGAAACATCTGGCTCGACGACATTGTTTTGGGGCCCACCGTTAACAAGGACATATGTAGTGGTGTTTGATGGTATTGTATGATGGTGATATTACTAAATGTAATTGTATGAGGCCAGCTGTGAAGGCTCCTGAGATAGTCCAGAAAATGGTGGGAATTTTTATGGGGTATTAGTAACTACACAGCGTTGGTGAATGTCCAGCAGACCAGAGGCTCACTCATCTTGTAGTTGTAGCTCTGGTGCTGAAATCAGGTGGTCCCACCTCTCCGTGCTGGCGGGCAATAATGGTGGTCTCTGTCACAAGTACTGCACAGATACACTCGAGTAAAGTCACCAACTGAATAGACACTGCTTTGTTGACAACAGAAACTCACAGCTCTGCAATCAAAGTATGGGCCATGTGTCAAAATCTATTCTCTACCCACGTCTGGACACAACACTGACACAACAACCACATCATACAAACAGGTCAGATCTCTCTGACCAAACAGCACATTTACCATGGTGGTTTTACATCAGATAGATCCTCCCAGACTATAGATTCTGAAAAATATTTATTAGTTTTCTGCCCTAAAAGAGGATAGGTAATATGTTTCATTATTCTCAACACTTGATCTGTCTTGCATAATCCTTGCTGGAGTTTATGTACATTGTTGGTCCCTAGACCCTGACTAGGGCGGGGGGTCTAGAGCAAATCCCTACTTGTTTGTAAGGCTAGATTTCGATATGGCAGTATCAAATCACTCAAACATGAAACAATATTCAAAATATATAAGGAAATAATTTCAATCTTACCAGATTATGAATAAATAACACAGAATTGCTAGCAAAACTCAGCTGAGCTGCTGGCTATAGTATGGCGTCCCTAAACTTCTTTCACGTTCTTTCATATGGAAATCACCACACTTTAAAATCTGTGTCTATCACTGAACAACTATTGAAGAATGGCCCCACTTTCGCGTCTGAGCGCTAATGATATGATTGTCTGTGGCCAATCACTGCCTAGGTTTATTTTAAATTCAAATTTCCTACACTAAAGTCATTTCAGTCATGCTTCAGTCAAGTATGGATGTTTATCTGTTAGTCTGTCCGTCTCTACTTGGGTTTCTACAAAATGTACTTGATTTTTGAACCAACCTTTCTCTCCCCTCCAAAATTTTGTCGTTAAAAGTTATTTTTAGACACAGCCACCACAATATCCCCTCTCCTCCATACCAAGTAGATTTGAACACCTGCGTCTCGAGGTCGTGTTTTTTTTTGTGTGCAAAATAGCGACACTTTTAGATTCAATACAGTCTGTCGATGATGTAAAGTACACTGTCTTTTGTCATTGTCTTCAATATTATCTATCCGTCTGTAAAATTAAGAACATATTAGTTCACTGCTCAGAATAGGCCATCCGGCCAACTAATTTTTATATTCCTAACATTAATATTAAGAAAAAAGTACTTTTTAATTTTTGTAATATTCCTAACATCTGCGTTTAGCCGCTGAATTCAAATCAAGGGCTTGGTATCGCGCAAAAGCGTCCAATAAATGACTGTGGCGTAACATATCTATGGTCCCTTCTGTCGAGTTGCTTACTTTTTATGTCAACTTGGGAAACGTGACTTTTCTCCGTTTCCCCCCCAATTGCGTCTCCTTAGCCTTTCTAGTCTCACGCAATCTTTCCAGTCATATTTTTTTCCTTTCATCCGCCGTTCCCCTCCTGTCTAGCAAGTCAATTCTTATGGAGGGTGATGACCCGCGGTCTGGGCGATCATGTACATCAGCAGCCTACGCATTATGTTTTTATCCTTAAATGTTATCTTTGGAGGTATTTTACCGTTGTATCTCTGTCAATTTCACTACAACATACAATCGTTATCAGTAAACTGTAATGCATGCAGAGCAAACCAGAGTAATCCTCATCAACATTATCAGTCATGGCCAATAGCTGAACGTCCGTGGGAGAGAATCCACATCGATTTCGCAGGTCCTTTTATGGATGAACAATGGCTGGTAGTTGTCGATGCATATTCTAAATATCCATATATTGTTGCGATGAATTCCTTGACAACTGAGGCAACAATAAAAGCTCTAGTTAAGATCTTCCTTCACGAAGGTTTTCCTGGCACAATTGTTTCAGATAATGGAACGCAGTTTACTTTGGTCAAGTTTCAACAATTCTGTTCACTACATGGAATTGAGCATCTCATGACGGCTCCATTTCATCCAGCTTCAAATGGAGAGGCAGAACGCTTTGTCCACACCTTCAAAACCTCAATGGCAAAGATTTGCTAGGGAGAGAAGACACGACATCGAGCTCTGGATGAACTACTGTTCGTCTACCGGACAACAAGACCGCGAAGTCTCATGAAGATCAGACCACCCTCCGACGATAGGGATGACTTTTAACTCAACAAAGCCATCATGGATCAAATTACCAAGGCAGCACCTGATGTACAGCTTGACGCCCCAGAGCCTTTTACAGAAGACAGAAGTGTGGTGGATGCTGCAGTACCTCCACAAAGATCTCAAAGACAACCAAGAAGAGTTGTAAGATTCGATCCTAGCTCTTAATTGCTGGGGAGGAACTGTTAAAGTTTAGAACGGAACTCCAGCTTTGTTCCTGCTATATCGGCTTTGTGCGGTAATGTGCGATGACCGCACGAATCGGATGTTGTTGTGATGACCCGTGAACAGCGGCACGTTCTTACTGTATGGTGCTGGGTGACAGTTCAGCTAGGAACAGACGTTCGTTATCATGTTTGTCATTGTGTACATATTCAACTTAGTTGTCAACATGTGTGTTCTATTGGAGTAATTAAATGGTCGTTCTTCATACACCGCCTTATTTATTATGTTGTGAATGGAATATACAACACTGGCAACAAGGTAAACAACAATAGCTTTACAGTATTTGTTTTGAGACTAATCCTTTTCGTTCATTGACCTAGTTTGACACCGATAGCAAAGAAGGGACATAATTATGTTATTTATCAGTTGTCGCGTTTCTTTTTATTGGAAACGGTCAGTATTTTGAGATGTCAGACAATCTCGGTTTTGTCCCTTTGACATCTTATTTCTATTTGTACAACATCATTGCTACAATTATCTTCAGTTGTATCAAGCTAATTACCTCTAAAATCTCATAACAATAATGCTACAAACTGATATCTCAGCAAACAACTGAATTACGCACCAACCATCACTAATACCTAGAGTAACACAATAAAACCTTCGAACTTGGAGAAAGTAAAGCGTCCAGAGCCGGACACTGCGTGACACAAATACATTTTATGCGGACTTCACTACTGGAAGAGTCCAGTTAGCTTTTACATCACACGATTGATTTCATAAACCAACAACAACATACCGTTTCTTCTCCGACCCGTACTTGTGCTTCTTCTCAATCCCACGTGACTCTCGACCCTTTAACCCCATAACGTTCTAGTCATAGACCTTTGAAACTATGGGAAAGACTCAGTCATGTGATCTAATCTGAGGCACAAGAGTTTAGCAACACTCGTTCCTTAACCAAGCTGCATCATAAATAAACTAAACTTCACTATGCTAATTACTCACATACCAAAACAATACATCTAGCAACACTCACACAAAACATTTCTCGAAAGTAAAAATTCTTACACGTCAGTATTCACACACACATTTAAATCAATGTTATTAAAGGGAAAGCTAATAGGAAGACTGAGGAAATAATCATACAAGTAAAATGTGTGTGTATCTACATATGTCAGGGTGACCATATCGCTTTTTACAAAAAGAGGACATTTTCTGACTTTTTGGCGCATGAAGAGGACAAAAAAAAAAATAGTACAATAAAAGGACTTATTAATTTCAAACTATTAATGCATGATATTCTGGTAGTAAATATATATATCTATTAAGAAATAAAACTATTTTATTTGTTAAAATATTTTTTTTTTTTCGTACGCCCGCTAATACTCGAGGCGAAATCTCAGGTAATTGTTAATGTCTAACCTGACATTGATTTTACGTGAGTATCCCTTTTCTTGTACAGAGACAGGTGTCCCTCGCCATTCAGGCAGATACTCTCCGATTTCGGAGGTACCAATTAGAGCTGGGTCGGCTCAGGAGCCGCCAATCCCTGGTCGACGACACTCCTTCAATTGTCCTCGCCAGGTCTCGAGTTAATCCAGTCCAATTCCCGGTCGACGAAAAATCCTCAAATGCCGTCGCCCGGGTTTGATCCTGAATCACCCGGTCGCCAGAGCGGTGTTGTAACCACTACGCTAGCGCGGCTCCAATTAAAATATTAATTTATTTCCATACCAGTTTTACAACACCCCCCCCCCCCCCCCCCCCACGACTTATTTACTTAAAGATATGATTTTGAGGGCTGTCAAGAGCTACCTGCTCACAGCTAAAGTGATTATATCATCATATGATTGTGTTGACTAGAAGCTAGTTCTAGTTTGATAAATGTTACAAACAATAATTAAAATGAAATGTTTTTCAAAATGTCTGTTTTAAAATCATTTTAACATAAAAAAATGAACGTTCCAAATATTAATTCACTATTATTGTGTAAAAAATCTTTGAATTGACCGTAAAGCATTTCTTTTAAATTATGTTACCGAAGAAAATTTCTGTTGAAGGAATCCACATTGAACATGTTCCTGCCTTTTGTCCATCTATGAAAAAAGCATGTCTACGTATGCATTTTAACCAGGCACCGTAAACAAATATAGTGCGGTCATTAAAAGTTCAGAATGAAATTCAACATTTAATTATTGGCCATGATAACTTAAATGCAGAGCTATTTAAGACAGATCCTGAGCTAGCAGCAGAACTATTAGAACCACTATTTGCACAAGTCTGGAAAACGGGGGCAACACCATCAGAGTGGAACAAAGGAATAATTGTCAAATTGCCAAAGAAGGGAGATCTTGCAGACTGCAATAATTGGAGAGGAATCACTCTTCTCTCAGTTCCCAGAAAAATACTAGGCGGAAAATTATACAGAGAATTTCAAAAGCAGTAGACCACAAACTGAGGAAAGAACAAGCAGGATTTAGAAAGAACAGAAGATGTGTAGATCATATATTCACTCTCAGGAACATTATAGAGCAGTGCTCAGAATGGCAAAGACAGCTGTACATTAATTTCGTTGATTTTGAAAAGGCTTTTGACAGCATACATAGGGACAGTTTATGGAAAATATTGAGGGCTTATGGAATTCCAAGCTGCATAGTGTCAATCATAAAAAGCCTCTATGCCAATTTTACGTGTAGTGTTGGGCAGAGCAACCTAACCTTTGAGGTGAAGACAGGAGTACGACAGGGATGCCCCTTATCAACTACTCTATTTTTAACGGTCATAGACTGGGTGATGCGACAGACAACAGAGGGCAGTCCAAGCGGAATAAGATGGACTACATTTTCTATATTGGAAGATCTGGAATATGCAGATGACATTGCACTACTAGCACATTCACATCAACACATCCAGGAAAAAAACGGATAGACTTAATAAGTTTAGCCAGCAGGTGGGCTTGAACATTAATTTAAAGAAGTCAGAGGTCATGACGCTCAATGTTATTAACCCTGAGCCCATATCAGTAAGGAATCAGCAACTGGTACAGACAGACACCTTCACATACCTAGGATGCATAGTAACACCAGACGGCGGGGCAGGCAAAGACATCAACATCAGAATGAATAAGGCAAGAACAGCCTTTTTTAGCCTAAACAACATCTGGAAGTTCTCTCAATACAGCACAAGCACAAAATTAAGATTATATCAGAGCTGTGTGCTTTCTGTGCTTCTCTATGGTGCGGAATGCTGGAGAGTTACAGAGAAGGAAATGTCAAAATTGTCCTCTTTTCACACAACATGCCTAAGAAACATTCACCGAATCTTTTGGCCGAATACCATCACTAACCAAGATCTGCTTACTCGGAGCAAGCAGGAGGACATGCACACCATCATAGCTGGCAGACGCTGGAGCTGGGTTGGTCATGTCCTCAGAAGAGACCCCGATGCCATCAAAAGAACAGCTATACTTTGGACCCCTGAAGAAAAACGAAAGAGAGGCCGACCAAAAACAACCTGGCGGAGGACTGTGGAGACTGAGATGCAAAGAATGAACCAGAGTTGGGGCACTGTACGAAGGATGGCCGCCGACCGAGCAAAGTGGAATCAATTTGTTGTTGCCATACAAGACGCCACTAGGCGTGATGGCCACTGACTGCTTTGACGGTCGGCGGCTAAGGATCAAAGAAGAAGAAAAAGAAGTCTTACACTGCACGGATGTGTGTAGATTATTTCGTGGGACGGAGTTATAGCTCTCTTCATTAATTATGCTGATAATTGGCACCTGAATGTATACTGAGTAAAGATACAATTTGTGGTCAGTCAGCCTAATATGGCACGGACGTGTGTAGATTATTTCTTGGGACGGGTTTCTATCTCTTCATTAATTATGCCGATAACTGGCATATGAATGTCTACCGAGTAAAGATACAATTTGTGGTCAGTAAGTCTTACATGACACGGACGTGTGTAGATTATTTCTTGGGACGGGATTCTAGCTCTTCATTAATTATGCCGATAAAGAATGTCTACCGAGTAAAGATACGAATTAGTGGCCAGTAAGTCTTACATGACACGGACGTGTGTAGATTATTTCCTGAGACGGTGTTCTCACTGTTCATTAATTATGCCGATAACTGGCACATGAATGTCTACCGAGTAAAGATACAATTTGTGGTCAGTAAGTCTTACATGGCACGGACGTGTGTAGATTATTTCTTGGGACGGGATTCTAGTTCTTCATTAATTATGCTGATAATTGGCACCTGAATGTCTACCGAGTAAAGATACAATTTGTGGTCAGTAAGTCTTACATGGCACGGACGTGTGTAGATTATTTCTTGTTACGGGATTCTATCTCTTCATTAATTACGCCGATAATAGGCACCCGAATGTCTACCGAGTAACGATACAATTTGTGGCCAGTAAGTGTTACATGGCACGAACGTTTGTAGATTATTTCCTGGGACAAGGTTCTAACTCTTCATTGATTATGCCGATAACTGGCACCTGAATGTCTACCGAGCAAAGATACAATTTGTGGTCAATAAGTCTTACATAACACGGACGAGTTAGATTATTTCCTGGGACGGGGTTCTAACTCTTCATTAATTATGACGATAACCGTGTGAAGGTATTGCCTCCCCTGCTTTGCAGTAGTGGTCCAACAGTGGCCAAAACTCAAGAGTATCTAATATGGGCTTCAATGGTATTTTCGCACAACATTACTCTTGGCAGAGATGTAGATAGAAGGGTGATGACACTTCTATTACAAAGGGAGTCTTCACAAGATATTCATCATAAGCGAGAACAATGCTGCTTTGGCTGAGTATGTATTTCTGCCGACGCTTTTGTGAAGGATTTAATAAGTTCCCTCTCTTACTTCGTGTGTGGTCCTGTAGTTCCTCAGTCCCGGTTTCCTTATTTAAAATCTTAGGGATTTCCTGGGCTATATTGTAAGTCGTGATAAATACTCAAATAAAAGGTGTCCGGTATTTTGTGAAGGAATTCTGAATTCTAATTCTTCACTGTAGCAGTCTGGTGTCTTGGCGAGCAATTTCTCAAGTAAAATAGCTTGAGAAAATGGTCAGATTTTATTCCCTGCCTTCCCACGCCTTCGTTTGTCATGGAGTTAAATAAACGCTCCAATCATATTCAAACAGGTCGGGCTATGGGATAATTTCAAAATATTCCGACATCGGATAATTTTGAACGTAAGGCAGAGGTCAACTCTCCCATATATGGTAATAAGATGTCCGATTCCCTTGTGTACAAACTTACAAACACACCGGTAACCGCATATGACCATGTGTTCGAGATGTAGCAATCTTACTTTTATCTAAAGTAATCCTGTCATCCATGTCTTATCGGTAATTAAGCCGATAGCGCGGGCCGATGTACGTGTTATTCTGTCGCGCCTATAGCCAACAAATCTGGGCAGCGCCAAGGAAATGTGATTATTTTCACCTACAGGGAGTGTCGAATGATTTGATAAAATCAAATATCTGGTACTTAGCAGAAAAATAACGAAGAAAGAAGAAAGAAAAGTGCGACAATTGAGAGCAAACATAAAAATCAGTACCACATATGTGCCGATACTGCCGGAGTGAAACAAAGATCGATAGGGGGCGCCCCATTTTGTGACAAACTGGCACATGAATGTCTATCGAGCAAAGATACAAGTTGTGGTCAGTCAGTCTTACATGGCACGGACGTGTGTAGATTATTTCTTGGGAAGTTGTTCTAACTCTTCATTAATTATGTCGATAACTGGCACATGAACGTCTACTGGGTAATGATATCCTTTGTGGTCTGTCGACTCCCGCCAGAGTTGGCACGGACGTGTGAAAAGTATCTCCTGAGGAAGGGTCCCATTAGCCACTGAAGACCCATGAACACGTCTTTACTCTGGATTTTGGAGATTATGTTTCTCCGTTAAAAGACAAGTAGTCGTACTTCAGTGTACTAACAGGAGGAGGTCTTACTTGCTAACCTCTCGAAATGAGACATAACTGAAAGTGGTTTCAGAGAGTTCAAGAAAAGATTGATAAGACTGTCATGAGTTTTTTCTTCGGATATTAAATACTGACAGATAGAAAAAATAAGCAGAACACGAGAAGGTAGAGGTAGGATTTATACATAGATCAGGGGTAGTCGAGAAAAAAAAGGAAGAATGCAGAAGAAAATGCATGAAGAGAACGAGGAAACGAATGTCTAGTGACGTGTATGTTATGCTTCAAATGTCTGCAACTTGCATTTCGCGGTTAGTTTGTAACATTTCTGCCTTAGTTCTCCGGAAGAACTCCTACTTATTTCAAGAGTATTTCTTATACATTTTGGGTGTAGTTGGTTGAACTGAGGCAAATGTGACAACTATTATCATACATATTAGTAGATGGTTCAAAGCTTCATGAGTTATTTTTATTATTTTCTTTTTTTTTATCGCTGTAATAGAATTTGATCCGGGATTATTGACTATAAATAATGTCTTATATTATTCACAGTTTCTTCTTTTTTTTGACATACCTTCTTACAAGGCAATATCTAACATAATCTTTTCCTTGTCTGAATGTATTCAGAATTTATAAATACGTTCTTTCTTTTGTCAGTTGGCTTCGATTGTCACAAGTCATTCATTTCAAATTACCGGATGTACTAGAAGATCTTTTACCTGAAAATTCTGATCTGATCCTTGAGTCAGACTTACCTGAAACAACAGTTGTTGCACTTGTTAATTTCTCTTGCACTGGTACCCACCAAGCCATCGTGTCTCCTGAGATTGGAATATTGGCGTTCTGTGAAAATGAAAGAAAAGGTTTTTTTGTGTGTGTTTTGTTTGTTTGACAGAATTCTTATGTTGAGAGAATGGAACATAACAGAAGGGTTATGAAAATAGATTTAAATTAAAGACACCAGAATGGCTTATCGAACAAAAAAAAAATTACCTTAACAATACATCACGTAACATTTGAATCACAAAGTCCATAAAGTATAGAGGCGAGTACTGACTACGTTTGTTTTTAAAAAAGAAACGTGATCGATACACTATAATTATGAACAGTGAAATGCTAAAAAAAAAGGGAGAGAATATTATCTTAATGGCTCCAGGAGCTTTTTTTTTTAAAATAAGGAAGAAGAATAACTGAGAAGGAACGAAGATGATCTTAATTATTCAGAACAGTCAGTACAGCCAGAAGACGAAGACAAGTGGATGGAGAAGAAAGAAAGAAATATTTGAAATGATCAGCTATTAACTCTTTGACTCCGCATGTTTTTTTTCCATCCTGTGCCGCAATTTTAATTCATGATAGACTAAAAACAACGCTCAGAGCGTTGTTTAGGCACGCGTGTCAAATCTGACCAATGCTCTGAGCGTTGTTCCGGAGTCAAAGAGTTAAACTTGAGTTTGTGTCTCACTCTTGGTCTGGATTGCAAAGATCTTTTGAGGAAATATGTACTAAAGAGATTGGTAAGCTAGATGAAAAATTAACTTAATGCATTGGGTATGTGACTATTTTATAACTAAAGATATTCTTCTTCTTAAAGTGCCATGCCTAGTGGCGTAGACGATCATGTTTCTCCACAACTTCCTGTCTCCAGTACTATTTATCAATTCTTTTGTTGACCTCTGTCCCTGCCACGATGTCAAACAGTCCAGTATCTGCTCTCTTTGTCTTCCTCTATCTCTCTTTTCCATCAATCTTTCCTGAGATATATTCCAGCTTTATTCTCATAAAATACCCAAAGAAACTGGATTGCTTGTTTCTAATATAAGAAAATACCTTTCTTTGCCCATTTGTCTCTTTCAGTACATCCTTATTTCTCTTGTTTAACTGTCCATCTTATTTTTAACATTCTTGTGTAAAACCAGATCACTGTGACCTCTAGTGATTTTCCGACTTGTTTATTACTTGTCCAAGACTCACTCGCGTATGTCAGGATTGGCTCTATATAACACCGAAGAACTCTCTTTCTTACTTCCATTGACAAAGAATTGTTGCATAAAATACTCTTCATTTTATGGAAAGCTGTTTTTGCCTGGTCTATTCTACTCTTCACTTCTGAGGTGCATCTTCCATCCGTTGTTATTAACGTGCCTAGGTATTTGAATCTATTTACCTGTTTTAAAACTGTTCCATTTACTTCGATAGTGTATTCGGGAGGTCACTTTCTCTGAGAGACTGTTACTTCCGTATTTTTGCTATTAAGGCTAAGGCATTTATTTTCACTTTCTGTCACTATTGTATCAACGATTTCCTGCTACTCTTTTTTTCACTATTTGCTATTAAGATTGTATCATCAGCGCATCTCAAATTGTCCATGGATGAATAAATGTTTGCGATGTATAATATTGTCAGATTATAAATTATCAGCAGAATGTATTGAAAGTAGAGACCTTGGGTGACTGTGTTTGAAAGTGGGGTAACAGATGATTTGTTCAATTTACTATGCAAAGTCCTGTTAAAATTCTGACGAGGTTGGAAAGCTGTGGAACCAGGAAGACTGTGAACAAATAGCCAGATATCAGAAGACCTCGAGTCTCAGAGTCCCAGCTGAATTCATATAATTTGTCCTGTAAGAAAGATAATAGAAAATAAATGTAACATTTCATGATCTTTCAAATTATAAAACAAAGATGTTTCAGAATTTACGCATTTTGCGAATGTCTAATTTGTTTAGTTCTTTAAATCGAATTCTTTGTCTTATAATTTAGATTAAATCACAGATTTTATGTAAATTATATTTAAGAAAAAGAGTTAACCATTTCAGGTCTTCGAACTGAAATATTAAAAAAAATAAATAAATAAATTTAGATGTTAAATGTTATTACGAGGAAGTATAATTGTTCATTTCTAAGATAATAAAATTAACATCAAAAATACCATTTTTTATCCTATTTTTGTCATTTAAATTGGTGGTTTGGTGTGGTTTGGTTTGGTTTGGTTTGGTGTGGTTTGGTTTGGTGTGGTTTGGTTTGGTGTGGTGTGGTTTGGATTGGTTTGGTTTGGTGTGGTTTGGTTTTGTGTGGTTTGGTGTGGTGTGGTTTGGTTTGGTTTGGTGTGGTTTGGTGTGGTTTGGTTTGGTGTGGTTTGGTTTGGTGTGGAGTGGTTTGGTTTGGTGTGGTGTGGTTTGGTTTGATGTGGTTTGGTTTGGTGTAGGTTTGGTTTGGTGTGGTTTGGTGTGGTTTGGTTTGGTCTAGTTTGGTTTGGTTTGGTGTGGTTTGGTTTGGTGTAGGTTTGGTTTGGTGTGGTTTGGTGTGGTTTGGTTTGGTGTGGTTTGGTTTGGTGTGGTTTGGTTAGGTTTGGTTTGGTGTGGTTTGGTGTGGTTTGGCTTGGTTTGATTTGGTGTGGTTTGGTTTGGTTTGGTGTGGTTTGGTTTGGTTTGGTTTTGAGGACTATCTTCATTGCACATGGACTACTCCATCAGGTTTTCGATCTCCTCTCTTAGATCACACAAGGAGGATCTCAGCACAGTGCACGAACTCCGTTGCACCAGCAAGAATCCCAATGTGTGTACATTGGAATCACACATTCTATAAATATTATTGTTGTGGGTAGGTTTCTAATTTTTTAATTTTTGCCAGGGCAGCGGCCTGATAGGCCTACTCTTTACGATTTCCAACTGCTGTGGGATTTTTAATGTGCGCAACTTGCCCACGGGACCTCCTATTTTTTCGCCCTTATCCGAGAAGGCTAGGCATCCGATTTCACTACCCATGAGACCAGCGGGGAGTATGACATCACTAGGACCACTGGTTTTGAAACAATTTTTCCATAAAATCTATTCCCTCAACTGGGAATCGAACCCCGGTACCTCTAGAACTCGAGGCGGTCGCCATACATCTTAGCCACTCCGACCCCCAATTTTTGGGAGATTTGTTTATAATAACTTCTTTTCAATTATACGTTTTCACCTAGATACGTTTTCACCTAGATACGTTTCTTGTACGCTTCAGATCCTGTCTGCTGTTTATATTAAAAGCTTTTCTGAGTGTCGTACTGTACCTTCATGATTCGCCTTCTGTCTTATCTTCCTTTTCCTTCTGGTTTTGGTTCAAGTACAATGAAGAAAATGTAATGTCTTGTGTTATTAAATTTGAAACTCGTGTCATTCTAATGGCTGAACTCTGCGTTTGTTTCTTCCTATGTTTGTCTCATTTTCAGGAAGGTTTTAATCGTTTTATCAGTTAAGTATTTTAATACGTTTGGCCTTTTTTTGGCGCTGTTATCTTCTACCAAATTATAAGTGTTCCTAAAGCTGAACTTGAAGTTAGTAAGGCTATTACAAAAATGTCAAAAAGATAATGTTCCAGTAAGCATCACATTGGTAAATATCTGTAGAAGAGGTGCTATGTTCAAGCGGTTAATTAAAAAGCAAGTTTATTGTTATTACACATTTTTTTTTCAGTTTAACATTAATATAAACGTCACAGTGTTTTTTTTTTTCTTTCAAATGTATTAGTTCAATGAATAGTAAACTCATATAATCCTCCAAAATATTCCGATTTGATAACTTTACTTTCGGAACAACTATTGAGAACAAAGTTTACGTACAAATGATTGAATGGCAGGGATCCAGTTTTGTATACGCATAAGAGTGTATCGGTACGGATGATTCTGTAAATGTTGTTACAATACTTTCTCAGCTTTTGCAGCATTGTAAAAGAATAAAGTTTGACATATTAGACAAATAAATCTTTAAAAAATTATTTAAAAAAAAACAGTAAAAGAACGGTACAGAAATATAAAATGCATATCTCAAAATACTGTTACATAATGAACGGTGTACATTTGTAATCTTTAGAGTAATTAGAATGTTCCAAACATAAAACATTAAGGTATCACGCTACCTGAGATAATGTTCCATTCTCTACGAGTGTAACCTTAGTATACGTCAATGTATCAGGGGCCATTGTATTGTTCCATAGAGTATCGTTGTTCTTTTGTGCCCGGACCGGATCACACATGCAGACTAGAGCCATGGGCATTGTGATGACGGGGAGCATATTTATAACGTATGAAAGATGCAACAGAAGAACCATAAATGATCGCCATGAGAATATTCTCTCACAGAAGCTTTGTTGTAGTCTGTAACTGTTTTCGATGTCATCTCTTGGTGAAGATTTTTGGTTTGCATTGCTTGACAAAAGTCCTGGACTACCTTTATTACTGGTATCGTCATTATTAACGATTGCGTAGTCTTTATGTATGGATTGGCTACTGCTGATGTTAGAGGATGTGATGTAGCTCATCTTGTTGTGGTTGCTCGACCAGACGTTTATTCTTCTTGACTACTTTCATGTGATGCTTTTGAAATTGTGCATTCGAAGATAAAAAACTAAAAGAGAGAGAGAGAGTAAAAAATATATTGTAAAAATAGACATATCTACATCAACTCGAGAACATTAAATGGTTTCTTGTGGTTTATCGAGACTTTCTATATACTTTCTCATGAAGCGCATTTCGTTATACTCAATAACTGATAATATTAACAATGAGGATGATGACACTGATGATAATTGTCTAATTAATATTCAGGATAATGATGACGAGAACATTGTGTTTCAGAACAGCACTATGGTATCGATAATAAAAACAGCTTTAAATGTGGTGATTGATGTCGCAATCACTTTGACTATTGATAGTTGTGATATTATTGCTACAATGATCATCACAAACACCCCAAAGAGCATACGTCTTCAGCAAACTTATACTAAGTCGTCCTGTGCTGTGTCATCGGCTCAAGGTCTTTTCATGTCATCTTCATTCCCCTCACGCTTGCCTCCAGTTTTATCCTCCATTGCTACAATGAAATGTACATATCGTAGAAGTTTAATTTAGTTTTCTACGATTACTTAGAGGCTGCTTTTTGTTGGTTTGTTTTGTTTTTTCTTTAAGAGATTAGTTACCTTTTTCAACATGACCGGAGAAGGGCCGTTCCGGTTATAACTAGGTTATACTGTGGGCCTTTTTGTATAAAATGTTAACGCTAAGCCCTGGAATGGGTTAGCTACAGGATGAGATTTCCATTCCCGTGAACTCCATCGTGTTAGTCGTCTTTCACGACATGCCTGGCGATGCAGACGACCTGTTCTTTCTTTGTCCTTCAGAGACCCCTGGGAATTATATGAGACATTCCTACAATTGATTATTCAATTTATTATTGTTTCTTTTTCTTAACAGATGTCTTGTTTTTATTTCTATATAAGTTATCGCTAGTTTGCTGATAGCCCTAAAAAGGGTAAGTCCTGAAAAGGACTACTACCTGAAGTATAGATTCATGTGTGTTTTTGGTTGGTTCCGTTTGTGTGTTTACCTCCAGTGTCTACCGATATCGTCGTCTCCCTTATCTCCACCCGATTCAGGACTTTATTAATGAGAATTGGAGGCATGTCATCTAAACTGTCTCTGCATTTCTTTCTTTAGATTGTTCACTGTTTCCCTTGTGTTTTATTTGATATGTTTGCGATATCTGTAAAAATATTTCTTCGTTGTCAGCTTTCAGTTCTGCTAATTTTGAGATGGCTCCTTCTATTATTTGCTGTATTATATTTATACTATATATCAGTTCCTTTGTGTTTTCAAAGTCTTCCAGGGTGCCGTTCCATCTTTTCTTCTCTCCTTCTTCGTCGTTCGCTCCTGTTGCATCTGATATTTGGGGATTCGTATTTGGTGGCATGATTCCTGTCTTTTGTTCTGTTCGTAGACTTTGTTTTATTACTGTCACTTCTGTAGGAAGTTGTCAGAGTCGTGTTTTTATATTTAGTTCCTATTTAGCTGAAAGTGGGTTTTTTGTGAATCGCTGAGTTGCTGTGAAAATATTGCTTCCCCTGCTTTTCAGTTGTGGTCCAACAGTAGCCAAAACTCAAGATATCTAACATGGGCTTCAAAAGTATCTACCTTCGCACAAGATTACTCTTGGCAGAGATGTAGATAGAAGGGTGATGACACATGTATTACAAAGGGAGTCTTCACAAGATATTCAGAATAAGCGAGAACAATACTGCTTTGGATGAGTATGTTAACTCTGTAATTTTGCCGACGCTTTTGTGAAGGATTTAAGCAATTATTACTTTCGGCTATTTTAAGCCCCCACCCCTGATTCGCTCAGTGGAATTATATTATTCTAGTATAGCTCTGTTTAGAGTGTGTGTAGTAATTTGACTGAGACAAACATGCAGTAACTTTAAAATGATTAAATCGAATTTAAATTTGTAAGATTACAAATAACAAAATTTAATAATCACTTTAGGTTTTAACAAGTGGAAATTAATTTGAATAATTATGGATCACGAAAAGTTATCATTACAGTCTTTATGGAATGTGAGATGTTACAAGAAGTTCAATTGGCAGCTTGGATATGAACTTAGCTGCCTATGACGGTTCTGCTCCTTCTTATGAGTTGGTTCTTTTCACTCTGCTCACGCTCGTCTCTGATCAAGGTTGTCGTGGGTAGCTCGTTTCCCAGAAATGTCAAGGAGAGTCTACCACGTGGGTCCTTTGTCTTAAAGCTTAGGCCACTGTTCCCTTCTTGTTCCAGAGATAGTACGTTCTGCTGGTACCACCAATAACCCAGTTCTGACTCACAGACTTTTTGCTCAGATGAATAAAAAAGACTTGAATCGGCCTCTTGCACGCGTCTGGGATGTCATTAATTTAATAAGTTGCCTCTCTGACTTCGTGTGTGGTCCTTCAGTTCCTCAGTCCCGGTTTCCTTATTTAAAATGTTAGAGATTTCCTGGGCTATATTGTAAGTCCTGATAAATACTCCAATAAAAGGTGTCCGGTATATTAAGAAGGAATTTTGAATTCTAATTCTTCACTGTAGCAGTCTGGTGTCTTGGCGAGCGATTTCTCAAATGAAGTAGCTTGAGAAAATGGTCAGATTATATTCCCTGCATTCCCACGCCTTCGTTTGTTATGAGCTATCAAAAACTGCATTCATATTCAAACAGGTCGGGTTATGGGGTAATTTCAAAGTATTCTGACATCTTATAATTTTGAACGTAAGGCAGAAGTCAACTCTCTCATATATGTTAATAAGATGTCCGATGCCCTTGTGTACAAACTTACGGACACATTGGTAACCGCATATAACCATGTGTTCGAGATGTAGCAATCTTACTTTTATCTAAAGTAATCTTGTCATCTATGTCTTATCGGTGATTTAGCCGAAAGTGCTGGCCGATGTACGCGTTAAACTGCCGCGCATATAGCCAACAAATCCCCGTAGCGCTAAGCACATGAGATTATTATCACCTACAGGGAGTGTCGAATGATTTGATAAAATCAAATGTCTGCTACTTAGCAGAAAAAGAACGAAGGAAGAAAGAAAGAAAGACAGAAAAGTGCGACAATTGAGAACAAATAGTAAAAATCAGTACCACAAATGTACCGATACTGCCGGAGTGAAACAAAGATCGATAGGGCCGCCCCGTTTTGTCACAGTTGCCTCTATGTATGGTATGTTTTTTTTCCAACGGACTCTTTAAACGTTTTTCTGGTGTCCTTAAACACAGGACATTCGCTGTACCAAACTCTGTGGTTTCCTAAAACACATGACATTAGCTGTATCAAGATACGTGGTGTACTAAAACACAGAACATCCGCTGTATCAAGCTACGTGGTTTCCTAAACCACAGGACATTCGCTGTACCAAGCTCAGTGGTTTCCGAGACAGATCGCATATGTCCTGTTTTTGATTCTGTGCTTCATAGTTGGGATCTCTCTCTGCCTCTAGACAGTAACTGTATATAGGGATTCCAGCATAGTACCTGCAAACGGTATCTTTTCTTCTCGTTTTCTTAGTCGAACCGAATCACTGGCAGTTCGAACATTGTATAACTGGTGAGATATAGACTTCTGACTGTTCAGATCTAGCTTGCATAGTAGTCGTCTCTAGCTGGGCTGTTCCATTGATTATTACTATTATCTCTTGTAGTTTTTTTGTCTTTCAACCTGCGTGATTTTGATTTGTGGGTTTATTTTTCTGTGGGCAGCTGAAGGTTTATAGATCCGTCCCGCTTGTGTCTATCCACCTCATAACGAATTTGTAGGTCCATTTAAAAACCTCCCCTTTGATTGTAATCTTACAGGTGCTTGGAATACTTTTGGATGTGATTCAAGTTCGGCTGTCACCGATTTAGTCTTTTCCGTATCGATTAGGGCAAATATAACTCCCTTTGGTGTTTTTAAAAGCGTTAATGATACTCATTTCTGCCCACTATTTCCTCCAGGATGCCAATCATTTTGTTGTCAACCAGTGCCCTGAGAGTGGATTTGCCTCACGTGATTTTAATTTTAGTTTATGGTGTGGCCGTCCCAGCGGATGTGCAAATATTTGAGAGAGAAGTGTTTTATTATCGTATAGTTCGTTTCACTACCCGACAGTGCGCAGTCAGTTAGATCATGGTTAAGGAATACAGTTAATATGTCATGGTATATTGCCACACACAGTCATATAGCCATTGTTATTTGAGGAAATATGTCTGTTTGTGGTAACTCATGTTTTTGCACGATTTTTAACTTGTATTGAACGCTGCATATTTAATACGTCACCGGTTGTCAATGACGTACTGCGTTTGCGCTAATTTATTCAAACGGCTAATATTCTGGGCCTTTCGTATACTTCAATCGTCCAAGTAAGACGTATTTTTTGAGCTCCCGAAATCGTGGAGGAATATTGTACTTTATGTGGCATTAATACAACTTCGAAGACCGCCACTTGTTTTTAAGATGGTCCCGGACTTATGAATAAGTTCCGCACCATGTAGAGAAGTATTTATTCAAGAAATTTACATTCACGTTTTCTTCCACATTACTTGGGTGTCGATGGTTGACACGCACCTATTAGTGCAGCGGCCAGAACTGAACAGATGACACCATATATTGATGCTATGCCACTATGAATGCTATATACTTATGGACTGACCATGCACTTTTATTTTGAGGAGACAGATGTTCAAGATTCTCCATTTTCTACCATTGCTTGAAATTTGTGAAGAACTAAATAAATATTATACGACATGTATCACCAGACGACTTATGTTTTTCTGCCAGTTTTATGTCCTGTGATGACAATGCAAGAGACATGGTCCGCAACCAGACGATACGTCAAGGTCTAAAATCCCACCCCCCTGCAGACCCAAGTAGAACAGTCCCAACTAAGATGGTTTGGCCATGTCTGCAGAATGGGAGAAGATCGACTACCACGACAACCATGGGAAACAAAGAGACAGGCATCCAGACCTCCAGGACGACCCAGAGTTCGCTGGGAGGACAACATTAGACAATCTTTGAAGGACCCAGGACTAGAATGAAACCAGGCCAAGAGGAAGACAGCCGATAGGATAGTCTGGCGTTCTCTCTTCCAAACCTCTACACCTGACGGTACAAGGGGAACGACTAAGTAAGTACGTAAGGTGACAATGCTCTTGTGCATTCGCGTTGTCAGCACGATGTTCTTATATTAACAGTTACACTATCAAACAAACAACAAGACCCCAGTCGTTACAATCATGTATAGTTAATTTAATCACTTAATGATTCTCCACTGTGCTGACAAACACATAGGGTGATGATAATGTTACTTTCAGATGTAGAGACCTCACGCTAACATCGGCTGAACCAAATCAAACTTAATTTACATACAAAGTCAATTTATTCAATACTTAGGAGCTAAAAACACAACAGGACAAATGGAAAAATATAGAGAATATGTGACACTCAGAACAGAAGTAAAGAACAAAGTGCTAGCAGCAAAACAGAAGTCCTGGGAAGAATTTGGAGAAAAGCTAGAAAAAGATGCACAAGAAAACCAGAAATTGTTCTATAAGACCCTAAAGAACATGAGGAAGGAAAAACAATGCCCTCTCAAATTTATAAAGGACAAGCAAGGCAAATTGCTTACTGCCCCGAAGGAAGTAATGGAAAGATGGAAAGAATATTTCTCAGAACTCCTTGATGGTGAGCAAGGTCAAACATCAGAAATGATAACCGCTAGCACAGAAGAGGAAACCAATGGTGATGAAGATGACATAAAGATGGAAGAACTGAAGGCAGCACTGGAGAAAATCAAGATGGGCAAAGCAGCAGGGCATGATGGTATAACACCAGAAATGGTTAAGTACATGGGAGCATCAGGCGACCTGTTACTCCTAAGGGTCCTACAGGCAGCATGGTGCAACAAGACCATACCAAAGGATTGGGAGATCGCCATCATAACACCAATTTTCAAAAAGGGTGACAATCGACAGTGTGGAAACCATAGAGGCATATCCCTTCTCAGTGTCCCTGGAAAAATCTACTCTAGAATCCTAGAGCAGAGACTCCGACGCCTAGCTGAGCCACAATTGGATGAGGTCCAGTGCGGATTCCGAGCAAACCGAAGTACTCAAGACCTAATCTTCACACTCAGACAGCTGAGTGAAAAGGCCCTTGAGTACAAGAGTGAGATCCATCTTTGTTTCATAGATCTGGAAAAGGCGTTTGACAGGGTCCCTTGGAGCAAACTTTGGGACTGTTTGGCAAGGAAGAATATTCCAGCATCTCTGATTCATGCTATACAGAGCTTCTACAAGTCTTGCAGAAATTATGTGAGGACAGCAAACCATAAGTCGGAAGAGTTCAGGACCACCACTGGTGTAAGACAAGGTGATATCCTATCACCTTACCTCTTCATACTCCTTATGGACGATGTCATCAAGGCATGTAAGGAGAGAACAAGAAAGTATTCAGTGGGGTACTGGAAGATGAGACAGGTCTATATTTCAGAGCTGGCATTTGCTGATGATGTTGCCCTGATTGCTAAATCAGAGGCACATCTCCAATCCAACCTGCAAGTCTGGAAGGAAGAGCTGGAGAAGAGAGGGATGGTCATAAGCAGCTCTAAAACAAAATCCATGGTGATATCACGAGAAGAAAGAAGACATCAGATTAAGCTGGGAGAAAGGTCCTGGAGCAGGTCGACCACTTTAAATACCTCGGAGCTATTATAGACCGAAAGGGAGGCATCAAAGAAGAGTTGGCCACTCGAAAAACAGCAGCTGGGAGACTTTTTCAGGCCATAAATCGAGGATTCCTCAGCAAGAGAGAGGTTGGTAAGAAAACGAAGATGGCTGTATACCGCTCCACCTATGTCCCAGTCTTGACATACGGATGCGAGTCATGGGCAATGACTACAACCCATAACAGCCAGATCCAAACCTCAGAAATGAGGTATCTGAGGAAGGTGGTTGAAGTAACAAGAAGAGACATGGTACGCAACCAGACGATACGTCAAGGCCTAAAATGCCACCCCCTACAGACCCAAGTAGAACAGTCCCAACTAAGATGGTTTGGCCATGTCTGCAGAATGGGAGAAGATCGGCTACCACGACAAGCATGGGAAACAAAGAGCCAAGGATCCAGACCCCGAGGACGACCCAGAGTCCGCTGGGAGGACAACATTAGACAATCTTTGAAGGACCGAGGACTAGAATGGAACCAGGCCAGGAGGAAGACAGCCGATAGAATAGTCTGGCGCTCTCTCTTCCAAACCTCTACACCTCACGGTAGAAGGGGAACGACTAAGTAAGTAAGTAAGTAAGTCAATTTATTCCCACACTTCGTGGCCGACCTTCACTTGGTGGCACCTTTATACAAATAAGGCTGCTATATATAATGATACTGGAATTTTCTTTCTCTCAATTACGTCGCCTGTCGCTACTGCTTGATCTTACATGTGGTTATTATTCGGTGTTCTACCTCTGATCTCATTCCTGTCCGACATAAAATTCTATCTTCTTCTTTCTCTGTTAGAGTAGCTTGGGGTATCTATATAGACTGGTCTAATATCAGGGCTGGCAGTTTGTACCAAGTCTCTCTCTCTCTCTCTCTCTATTGTAATTCCCTACCGTTTTTTTCCCCTTCTGCGTTGTCTCAAAGTTCAACTTATTCTACACGTTGTATTTCACTTGCTAGTTTTGACATATCTGTAGTTTCTCGCCTTGGGCTGACCATCAAAATACTTGACAGGTAACACTGCCCTCCTTGCTCCATGCATAAAGCAAACATCTGAGCAGACACCTGCACCTATATCTATCAAGGTGGCTAAACGGAAACGGCTCGATGGCTGGGCAACATAGTTTTCTGTATAACGCAGAAGCTAACCACCTCCAGTAGCCTATTCGCCCCAGCGCACCATCCAAACTAGCGTTCTCCACTACACAACAGTTTTATACAGCGATTACTTTCACTGGTCTACCTTGTTCGCCCTCTAAAATCAGACTGACCAATCTTTTTCCTCTTTTAACATTCTTTTTCATTCTCTACTAAAAGTGTTCACTTTCGCAATTTTTTCTCGTATATATATATATATATATATATATATATATATATATTGATCACTCACTAAAACCTTTCAAGTAACGTAATTTAAAGTCGTCTCCCTTTGCTGATTAAGCTCAAAACCCATAAACCCTTCTTTAACCCTATCACTAAAGCATCACTATGCAAATCAGTAACACCATAATTGAGAACTCACAAGAAATATTAAACCAAAATACCGAACTAAATCTCCCAAAAGGGAATTTACAAAGTTACCTCCCTTCTCTAAAACACTCTATTGCTCATTTTACTTCCCGTTAACAATGTCAAATAGTCTATTAACAACTCTATTTAACTTTCCTAAACCATTATTTTGTACTCTTTCATTCTTAAAGTCCCAAGCTACAAACTGGTCTTTTGTGTTTGGATATGCGCCCTAATATAACCGACTAAGTTGAACGGGACGCGCCTCGCCAAAACGAGGCAAAACTTTAAAAAAAAAAAAAATAGCGTACCTGCTTATGTCCGGTTCTGGACTTCTCGGATGTGGAACCTTTTATTTCCCTCGACCGTTGAAAGCGTGTATGGTTCGAGGAAGCTACATACAAAACAACAATATCAATATATTGAAAAATAGGATGGCCAGACAGAAACATTAATTATCATACCGAAGAAATTGATAAAGCTATAACTGTAAATAATGTTAAATAAATTAAGCACACGGTTAACACCATTTTAACGCAGGAAAATAGACAGAAAGGAATATATCCAGATATAGACAGGCAGGTCGATAAGTAAGTAGATACAGAAGTAATGATAGAGAAATGAAGATAAATAGATAGCTAAGGAGACAGACAGACAGATAGATAAACAGACAGACAGACAGACAGACAGACAGACAGACAGACAGACAGACAGACAGACAGACAGATAGATAGAAAGATAGAAAGATAGATAGATAGGTAGGTAGGTAGGTAGGTAGGTAGGTAGGTAGGTAGGTAGATAGATAGATAGATAGATAGATAGATAGATAGATAGATAGATAGATAGATAGATAGATAGATAGATAGATAGATAGATAGATAGATAGATAGATAGATAGATAGATAGATAGATAGATAGATAGATAGATCGGTGGGTGTGTGGATAAGTTGGTTGGTTGGTAGGTATGTAGGTTGGTAGGTAGGTAGGTAGGTAGGTATGTTGGTAGCAGATACTAAGTGACGTCAAAGTGTTGCAGTTAATCTTATTACTACTTGCACGTTTTCTGTAAGAAATGCGTGTATATAGTCCAATGAAAACACTCGAGCATATATCCAGATAACACTGAATAAATCTAACCCCTTAAGGGTAACCTAGCAAACAGTGTCCAGTGTTAAGTTATTAGACCACTGAACAGATAACCCTGTGTGTCGAATGTTTTTAAGCAGGCCAGTTACCTTATGTTCATTTAGTGACAATACTAATAATTACAATGACTGGATTTATGCAACTTAACTGCGACATCTGATGTTGCACACATCATAACTATATGTCTGATTGCATAACCTGCATTGTGTATTCTACTTCATGTAAAGATTTATTAACGCTTTCAAAGTTATGTTTTCATGACCTCGTAACATTTTATGAACTTGACCTTGTCACGTGCTTTGTGAACTTTGGCTGTTATTACTTAACACGAATAAGTCATCCGCCAAAACACGGCGGCGAAATCATTATGTTATGCTTTTTATGTTGTATGTCCTCATGGTGGCACTAATTGTCATGTTGTTATTCATGTTCATGCGCTAGTTATGAAGTTATGGATCAATGCCACAAAAATGGCATTGGGACAAGTATAAAAAAAGCCAGTGGACTGGCATACTAATTAATTACCAGCTGCTTTATCACAACATGTACTGTATTGTTGTTGGTACTTATTAAACGAACAAAATAATGTACTATTACTCCATCTCTGAATCATTATTTAATGGAGCATCGACGAGCGACTAAATCGGCCGACTTACTGCAAATGAAACGAACTACCTTCATTATCTTTACTGCAAACGTAACGAACTACTTTCATTATCTTTACTGCAAATGTAACGAACTACTTTCATTATCTTTACTGCAAATGTAACCAACTACCTTCATTATCTACTGCGAAATATAAATATAAGATACTTATTTATGCTCATCGGAAATAGAAATGGGAAAAACTCAAGAAATTGTGTCCAGAATCAAACATCCGTCATTATTACTTACTTACTTAGTCGTTCCCCTTCTACCGTGAGGTGTAGAGGTTTGGAAGAGAGAGCGCCAGACTATCCTATCGGCTGTCTTCCTCCTGGCCTGGTTCCATTCTAGTCCTCGGTCCTTCAAAGATTGTCTAATGTTGTCCTCCCAGCGGACTCTGGGTCGTCCTGGAGGTCTGGATCTCTGGCTCTTTGTTTCCCATGCTTGTCGTGGTAGCCGATCTTCTCCCATTCTGCAGACATGGCCAAACCATCTTAGTTGGGACTGTTCTATTTGGGTCTGCAGCGGGTGGGATTTTAGGCCTTGACGTATCGTCTGGTTGCGGACCATGTCTCTTCTTGTTACTTCAACCACCTTCCTCAGATACCTCATTTCTGATGTTTGGATCTGGCTTTTGTGAGTTGTAGTCATTGCCCATGGCTCGCATCAATATGTCAAGACTGGTGTTACGGTCTCCGCTGTATCTTTTCTTGCTAGTTGTTATTAAAAGACTCAGCACCGTTGGACGTGAGTTTATTGGGTTGCTTGTCAATATTTCAGATATTATAATTCATCTATTCTAATTCCAGCTTTATAGTTCGATTGCAGTTTTAAGCCATTATTGTGTGATTAAATTATTATTCTATTCAGTGTCGTTATTGTATATTAATTCTTCCGCAGTGTTGGTTAGATTATAGTTAGTTTTATGAATACCCGTGATAATCTGGACTGACCTTGCAAGGATTAATGACAGTCACAGCACAGAGTGAGAACTTGAATAATTAAGGCAATCAACAAGTTCCATTGACGACTGAACAATTTAATATATACTTTTGCACAATGAGCGAATACATTTCACACATTTAACTTGGCTTTATCATAGTCCTAAGCTCTACACAATGTTCCTCTCACAGACTTAGCTCGTCTGGGTTAACCGTTAAGTTTATAGCGTAAAAGAGTGTGCAACCAACTCCTATTGAATCCGATCCTTAGAATTATTATCCCTTCACAATCCTAGTGAGTAGATTATCCGTAAATCTATAGATCCTGTCTATGTATCATTAATCAACATCTTTGGCTTGCATCGCCAGGCTTTAACTGCCGTGTATATAAGTTCAAGGTGAACGTAATCTGCTTTGTTCGCGATTCTAATCCGGACTCTACCTGGTCCTATAATCAATTTGATACGGATCCTTACGCTATCTTACACTTTCCAGTGGATCTGCCGTTCCACATATATATTTAATCAGTGGCTATGCCACATATTCAAACACGATCCTTAAGTGGTTTTACCACACATTCCAACACTGCCATTCGGCTCAATGGCCATACATAGACTAAAATGTAACTAGGCTAGACGCGTCATACATCAATTTGCGCGATTTCTGGTCTTAGTTTAATTGAGGTGTCCCGTGGTGCACGCATGCGAATGTGGCCATCATTCACATGCCTGCAAGCCGCGAAACAGTCCTCAACATCATCCCCCCCCCCCCTCGCTCCCAAACGTGACACTCGTGGCACGTGAGAGAGTGGTGGCGAAGATGTGCCCGACTATAATCTATGCATGTTATCTATCGTCAAAATGAAATAATGAAATTAATATTCCCAATTAGAAATAATAATTATAAAATTATGTCCATTGTCAACATCAAGACAAGAAAGTTATCTCAATCCTGTGACGTAAAATTTCTTGATAACAAGTCCGCGAGGTTATTATCAGTTCCTGAAATAGGTATGATTTTAAAATCGAATTTTTGTAGTAAAAGAAACCATCTGTGAATTCTTGCGTTTTTCATAGTTCTCGAAGTGATAAACGTGAGCGGACTGTGGTCTGTGTAGATAAAGAACTTTCTCCCTATGAAGTACTTAGACAGTTTTTCTAAGCACCACAACACCGCGAGCAGTTCGCGCTCTCCTGTAGCGTATTTTTGTTCTGCCGGAGTAAGCTTGCGTGAGACAAACAAGCATGGATGGAGTATCCCTTCATAGCATTGAAGCAAACAACCTGCAATTCCGGAGCTGGATTCATCTGTTTGAATCAAGAATGGTAAATGTATGTTTGGCAATAACAGGATAGGAGGATTCTTAAATAAATTCTTTATCATAATCAGAGCCTCTTCGCACTGCGGTGTCCATAATATTTTTTTTGGACTACCTTTGGCCAACAATCCGGACAAAGGAGCAGAAATCTGTGCGAAGCGTGGTATAAATTTATGGTAATAGTTAACAAGCCCGAGTAAACTTCTTACTTGTTTCTTAGATGATGGAGTGGCAATCTCCAGTATACGCTTGACTGTATTGTCATCAGGGTGTAATCTATGGTTACCTATGCGGTGACCAAGAAAAGTAATCTCCTGACAACTTATCTGGACCTTAGAAGGTCTTACAGTCAAACCATGTTGTCGCAGTGTAAGAAGAAGAGAAGATAACCAGTAATGTAGTCTTCCCATGAGTTGTGAAATAGACAGATGTCATCGATGTATGTGATGACATCTTTTCGATCGCCACGAAGGCGGCGCATCATGCGCTTCTATTCATGTCTCACTGTATCTTTTCTCGCTAGTTGTTATTAAAAGACTCAGCACCGTTGGACGTGAGTTTATTGGGTTGCTTGTCAATATTTCAGATATTATAATTCATCTATTCTAATTCCAGCTTTATAGTTCGATTGCAGTTTTAAGCCATTATTGTGTGATTAAATTATTATTCTATTCAGTGTCGTTATTGTATATTAATTCTTCCGCAGTGTTGGTTAGATTATAGTTAGTTTTATGAATACCCGTGATAATCTGGACTGACCTTGCAAGGATTAATGACAGTCACAGCACAGAGTGAGAACTTGAATAATTAAGGCAATCAACAAGTTCCATTGACGACTGAACAATTTAATATATACTTTTGCACAATGAACGTAATACATTTCACATATTTAACTTGGCTTTATCATAGTCCTAAGCTCTACACAATGTTCCTCTCACAGACTTAGCTCGTCTGGGTTAACCGTTAAGTTTATAGCGTAAAAGAGTGTGCAACCAACTCCTACTGAATCCGATCCTTAGAATTATTATCCCTTCACAATCCTAGTGAGTAGATTATCCATAAATCTATAGATCCTGTCTATGTATCATTAATCAACATCTTTGGCTTGCATCGCCAGGCTTTAACTGCCGTGTATATAAGTTCAAGGTGAACGTAATCTGCTTTGTTCGCGATTCTAATCCGGACTCTACCTGGTCCTATAATCAATTTGATACGGATCCTTACGCTATCTTACACTTTCCAGTGGATCTGCCGTTCCACATATATATTTAATCAGTGGCTATGCCACATATTCAAACACGATCCTTAACTGATTCCGTACGCAAGATCTAATAATAGATGCAAAGGCCGAACACTGTAGACGTAAGATCTTTTAAAAGACGCTGATTTATTTCATTGTTTCTTTCTATTCTGATATTTTATACTGCCCGGAATTTATCTCGAACGGAAGTAAACACAAAACTGGGCAAATTTCAACAAGCTTCAACGTCTTTTATTTGCGTTTGAACGGATTTTTTCACATTTATCTTCATCTTTAATCGTGTTTTGTCGTATCGCCATAATGGCCGAAAAACACACAGGATATGTTACTAATATGTGAACAGTGAACAAACTGTGTGATCAACCATAACTTTCTTACTTTTTCTGTGTTTCTAAATGGATTACCTGCACAAAGAGAGCAGTGAAACTGTATTGTGATAACAATTTATGTTACAAGCCTTACGTAAGTCAAAAATTTTTGTTCAAAATTTCAAGTTATCTTTTTTCCGTGTACATGTTATCTTTTATAACATAAACATAACATAAAATTAGCTAGAAAGGCATATGGATTTATATTGTTCATCCAATGTACTTTAATTTGATATATAATATGTTATACTTAACTCATGATTAGACACACATTGTCAGTAAACGTAAATTATGTATGTGTAAATTTTTGGGGCTTAAAAATAATTCCGTCTAGAGCTGAAAATAATTACGTACGGAATCAGTTAAGTGGTTTTACCACACATTCCAACACTGCCATTCGGCTCAATGGCCATACATAGACTAAAATATAACTAAGCTAGACGCGTCATACATCGATTTGCGCGATTTCTGGTCTTAGTTTAATTGAGGTGTCCCGTGGTGCACGCATGCGAATGTGGCCATCATTCACATGCCTGCAAGCCGCGAAACAGTCCTCAACAACTGGGACATAGGTGGAACGGTATACAGCCATCTTCGTTTTCTTACCAACCTCTCTCTTGCTGAGGAATCCTCGATTCATGGCCTGAAAAAGTCTCTCAGGTGCAGCTTTTCGAGTGGCCAACTCTTCTTTGATGCCTCCCTTTCGGTCTATAATAGCTCCGAGATATTTAAAGTTGTCGACCTGCTCCAGGACCTGTTCTCTTAGCTTAATCTGATGTCTTCTTTCTTCTCGCGATATCACCATGGATGTTGTTTTAGAGCTGCTTATGACCAACCTTCTCTTTATCGTAGATTTTATCAGATAGGTAATAGATGTTACTAATAATGGAAACTACATGCGCGTTGTTTCAAACGGCGCGCAATTCAGTTCACCGCCCGAAAAAAAAATAACATATTAACATCAGGGATGAAGAGATAAGACACTTCTTATACATGAGAATTAACATTTCAATTATTATAATAACATTTTTGTGTGTATTTCCTTCTTTATTTTATTGTTTACGTTGGTATTGGAGTTCTTTGAGGAGAAAATGAAAAAATAGGACATCACTGCAGTCTGGCCGACAGAATAGGGATCAAAGAGGGAAGGCAAACCCGGTCCCAAAAAATGCCTCACGGAAGTCGGATGTGTCGGCCGAAAGACGCAAATATCGCAGCCTTGCTATAAACGGCGTCACAACACAACCAACGTCCTTTTCGGGACGAACGAGGAAGAAGAATAATAAATAATAGGACCACGGCTTTCAATTTGCATGTGGAGGTATCTACAGGGACACGACAGGTGCCCAACAGGAAAAAACAGTAAGAGGTAAGATTAATTCTTAGCCAAAATTATTATCCTTAAATATGCTAATGCCAGTGGTTCTAACCTTGTTGATCGAGGATCCCTCCTGTGGGGTGCGCAAGATTCCCGTAGGCGTAAAACGCTACGACATGTGTGTTTTTGTTGTTCCTATTTTTGCATGTATCTATGCATGTGCGTATATAGTGTACTATAGTGGAACCAAAAATTATCGCCTGTATTAAAACTGTCAGCTAAAAATATGATGGTACATTATGATACCAAATTTAAAAAAGATTAACTCATTGAATCAATGTTTCACAGTTATTGCCGAGTTCCTATTAACATAATAAACAAAGAGGGTTTTTATTCTGCTCATCACATTAATGATGGGAGCCATGTGTGAAATATTCATTTCGATAATTTTGTCTGTTTATCTGAAGCTGTTTTGTTCGTAGACCGACTTGCTTAATGGTCACGACCACACTTGCAACTTAGTCTGTCGTACTGAGGTGTTATCGGTGTTGCGTGCATATTTTGACGCACATATTACAAAAATCGATATGGCTATTTAATATGGAAAAGATATAGACATTCATGCATTTGTGTATGAAAATGCTGTCTATGGTAAAGCTAGATAATCCATGATTGATTCACACTTTTGATTATAGGAGTAATCGTTCTTGATATTGATCCGGCGCATGGATATTGCTCTCATGTCCGTATTTATTTGTTAGGGCCAGAAAATAGATTAATTTGCTTATTATGTTTATGGCCTGAATTCATATGTATTACATATTATTAGTACAAGTAGAATCAGTCCTATATTGTATATTTTGGATGGATAGGCAGGACTATATTCTTGTTATGCCGCTCTAGCGGAAGTATGAGTTGTCTTGACAAGTCGTAATGAGTTCCGATGTACCGTTACAATGGCGGGTACGCATTTTCAAGGGCTGGTACATTCTTAAGTAAAAATGATTTATGAAGTGGTTTTTCTTCTGTAGGAGATTGTGTCTCTACTAGAGTTTGTGTTAGAGACTCTCCTAATGTACGGTATCATGTATGATTCGGACTCCAGGTAATGCCAGACTGTTGCGTGATAAATTCTCGCAACATCGTTTTATTTCAATATCTGTTTTATAACGCAAGGGCAACAACTGCTTGAAATTTATAGTCACTTTTCTCGGTAAGCATTTGTCTTCTCGCGTTGGTATCGAATGCAGTTAAGTTTGAGCTGTGGTCATTTTTGCGCTGGACTGCGCATGACTTGTCTTGTTGTTTGGTCGAGCGGTTTCCGCCCACGACTAGTGGAGTGAGCGATTTGGAATGGCGAAAGAGATGCCTCGTTGAAGAGGGGATCTCCGCTTTCTTTTGTTCTGTCAGGGATGTGTAGTCCTCTTATGGATATTTCGTTTAGTCGAGATAATACCTCTAGTGTTTTCCCACATGTCGGGAGGCGTGATATTTCTGTGTATTTCATGAAAGCAAGGTAAATTGACTTTTTCATTAACTCTATCGATTTTGGGTCGTGAGCGATTTCGATTCATAGCCTGTCTCCGAAAGTCGTCGCCACGAGATGTTCTTTCCCAGCTCACATGTCGCTGCATTGTACTGCATCGGTTGATGCATGTACCAAGGACCATTACTTGCTACTTTGTTAAATGAACTAGGTTTAGGAAACCTTTATTATCTAGAGGATATTTTTTGAGGACATTATTTATACTTCGGCAGACGTGTCTGTCTTGCTGAAGTCAAACTAAGGAGAGTGAACTGATCTCATACATCTGGTTATCTCCTGGCTGTTATAGAAAAGGATGGAGTTTTCCACCTGACTACATTTACAGCACTATGAAATATAACATGCATCTGACTCATCATTGTAATGCTGTCTACCGTCTATTGCTGTATTGAATGTTGCTGTGATAATGACTGTTTGATGTGCCTACACATTTGCGTAACCATTTTGTCACTGTGGCGTCCACAATAAATAATGAAGAAAAACGTCAACGGCTGTTTCAAGACTCATTGACTTTATACGTCGTGAGTTTACTGACGTCCTATGTGGATTGCCCTGTTATTGTTGTATGAACATTGTTTTTGACTGAACACATCTACACACTACACAAAACCAGACATGCGGATACCATCCATCATCATATGGCATCACGCATCATTTGGTGGCCATAAGCTGGTTTGATTCTGGTACTAGCAAACACGGGGTCCCTTACCCACTTCATTTTCAACAAGAATTCATCAGCATCCTTCAAGAAATTAACATTCTTCAATACAGTCAACATCTTCAAAATTTTCAAAGTACTCGGCGTTGCCCGGTAAAAGTCAAAATTTCAACTTTTGACGGAAACAAGAATTTGACAGTACCCGGCGTTGTTACATGTTGCCGGATAACTCGGACTGCTGTTATCTTTTACGCAAGTCAAGCAAGTTGCTGCTGTCAAGGTTCCAGTGCTGTCGTTTTTTTGAGAAGGTCAAGTGCCGGTTGAAACGGGTTGTTTTCTGAAGAAGGCCAAGTACCGATTTCCATCAACTTACTTTTGGATTAGAAGGTCAAGTGCCGAAACAACTCAACACACAGTATTTCAGAAGCTCTTGTACCATCGTGTTAGCAGTGGAAGCAGTTCAGATGTGCCATCATCGTTGGAGCTTCGCTCTTTAGGACGTTGATTGACATCCGTTTTTCTGCTGTTCTACGATTGGAAGCCTATAAGTTAAGTGACCTGTTTGTATGTAAACTGTGCCCTTATACTTCTGCTGAGTCTTCTGTGTATCATCTCATTCTATATGTTATATGTTTATATGTTATTTGTATATTTATATGTTTATATTTCAGCGGGTTCTCGGTTGGGTGGTGTCTCCGTTAGATTATGCCACGTCATAGAGGTCGTCTATTGTGAGCGTTTTCTGTAGGGTTTGCAAATTTCCGATACTGGAATTTGCTAAGCGACTTCTGTTGCTATTTATGTTAGCTGTGATGACATGTTTTAATATTGTTTTCGTTATTATTTCGCATTCTTTAGTTTTGTTTTGATTTGTTTGTATTTGTTAGCCTACTCTTGTCTATAATTTAGTTTCATACAACATTTTTGTTTATACACTGTGGTGTCATGTATTTTGTTTAATTCTATCGCAGATATCGTCACATTTTTTGTGATATTTCATTAATTTCTGCTTTATTTTTAGTTGATTTCTGCGAAAGTTTTTGTATTGTTGCTGATCTTTGTTATTGTTTACATTGTTATTGTTTACATTGTTTGTATTGTTTACATTTTCAATGTTTACATTCTGCATGTGTTTACATAGTCATTGTTTACAGTTATAGTAATTAGTTAATGGGCTATGCTAATGCACTGTTACTACTATACTGATGATAAATGAATGATGAATAGTGTCGTGCACTATTGAATGAGAAGTGCACTTATGATCAAGAATTGAGTGCTGATATTTCATATACAAGTTCTTTGATTGGAGACTTGTTTCCCACAGAGACTGGGATAATATAATGTGATGTGAATATACAAGTGCTTAATTAAGACTTGTTACACTTAGGTTTGAAATAAATTAGTTAATTATTTCAGGTTTTGGACTCATATGTTAGACAACATGTCTACATTTGAGCACTTTATTGAGCAGGGTAAATTGCTTGGGAAGACTGGTGATAAGTTAGAAGAATTTGCAACTGCTCGATATGATAAAGCAATGGAAGCTGAACAAAAGAAACTGCAGATGGAAGCTGAACAAAAGAAACTGCAGATGCAGGTGGATGAAAAGAGATTCCAAATGGAAATGGAAAAACAAAAAAGGGAATCAGAAGCTGAGGAAAGAAAACTACAGCTAGAAGCTGAAAGACTTCAAAAAGAAGCTGAAAATAAAAGACTTGAAAAAGAAGCTGAAAATGAAAGACTTCAAATGCAGGCTCAAGCTGAAGAAAGGAAGTTACAAAGAGAGTCTGATGAGAGGAAAGCAAAAATGGAACATGAAGAAAAACTCTTAGCTTTAGAGTTGGAGAAATTGAAATTGACGAGCAGCCGCTTTGTTAAAGAAATATCAGCTTAACGAAGACGGCTATCGTCTACAATTTAAAAACATGTTACCTGAAAATGGAGTTGAATTCTCCGAGTTTATTGCAAGAATACGCATTACTTTCTCACGATGGGTTGAACTATCTAAGACGGAAAAAACTTATGAAGGCCTTATGGACTTAATACTTAGAGACAAAGTCATGTCGTCTGTCAATGAGTCTTTCCTTGCTTTCCTTCATGAACGTAAACCTAAAACAATAAAAGAAATGGAAGATTTCTGTTGCCAATACGTAACTGCGCACCCACACATAACCATGGGTAACTCTAAGGTGAAAGAAGGTTTACCAGTTGCTTCGGCAGCTCCGTATGGTCAAAACTTTGCTCGTAGATCCCAACAAAATTTTGATAGAAAGGGTAGCGGTAATTTCTGTCAAAATCATGGAAATCAATTTCATGGTGATTACTTCTTCGAAGAATTGGAGACAACCTGATAGTGGTCGTTACGATCACCCTAATAATGTATAAGACAATCTCAATTTCAAGGGAAACGCAATCGCATATGGTACTAGAGGTTAATTCNTGCCGAAGACCNCAGAACCAAACAAATAGATGTTCGCATCAATGTGAACATGATAGTAATCGTGGAAACTGGAATTCGAACCAGGATAACAATTACAATAGAGACGATAATAACTGCAGAGATAATGATAACACTGATGACTTCAGGGGTAATAATAGTCGGGGTAGATCTTCAACCACACAAAAAGAGATTAATCAGGCAGGCTAATTGCTGTAACACCAGGAAACCTGATGGGAGCCCAGTAATCATGTTGTTGATAGTAAAAACTTTGACGCTGTCACTGGTTCTGCTTTTGACTTTGAGAGTGCAAACAAAATGCACCCAATGCCAGTTTTCTTTTATTCGAAACCGGGTACCATAACTACTTTGAGGTTGTTGGTCACCAACTTCCACCGCTCCTTTCCCTGCTGTCTGATTTTTTTTTTTTTTTTTGTTTTTTTTTTTTTTTATTTTTTTTTTTTTTTTTTATTTTTTTTGGTTTTTTTTTACGTTTTTTTTTTTTTTTTTGCTGGCGCATGACGGGAGGGGTTCTTTAATTCTACATAAGGGTCTTGTTAATGATACTCCGGTCTCACTACTTTTCGATTCCGGATGCACCACTATTGGTGTTAGACAATCGCTTGTAGATCCATCTTGTGCTAAAGGAAGGGTTATTAAATGTGTCACATTTGGCGGCACTCTAGAAAAATATCCTACTGCTGTAATTCGCATTGCCACTCCTTTCTTTACTGGAGATGTGCATGCTTGTCTCTTACCTAATCCTATTGAGGACCTTATTATTGGTCGTATTCACGGAGTTAGGGAGTGTACCCCACAGCAGATTGCTGCTTGGGAAGATAATAACATGCAAGCTACAAATGCAGTAGTTACAAGAGCACAAGCTCTACAAACACCCGAAACTGCACTGAATAGTGATAATGAAGTTGATAGCCAAGATAGTCACTTAGTAATCACTCGTGACTCTTTCATAAAATTGCAAGAAGAAGATCCTTCTTTAAAAAAATTCTTCGTTCTTGCGAAGAAAGGTGTTCCGAATCAGGATACAAATAGAAAATCTTGGATTGCAATGAGAAACGGCGTACTTGTACGTATGGTACAAGATTCGACTACGTCGGCACATTCGCAAATTCTTGTTCCCAAGAGCATGAGAGTCCAATTATTTACAACATGAATCATGACTCGCAATGGTGCTGGAACCCATATGGGTTTTGCCCGTACGAAGTCGAGAGTCCTTGCGGCTTTCTTTTGGCCTTTTGTCAATAAGGACATTCGTATTTACTGCCGATCATGCAAGTTATGTCAGGAGTTCAAATCTAGAGGACCACGACATGCTGCGCCTATCCAGGCTGCTGACATTCCTATTCGGCCGTTTCAGAAAATGGCCATAGATATTATTGGCCCTTTTAAAAGGTCCAAGAAGTCGGCCATTGAGAAAATCAGTTAATCCTTACATGTGTCGATATGTGCACACGTTGGCCAGAGGCTATTCCTCTTAAGAGCATATCTACTACAGATATCGCAGATGCTCTTTGGTTGATATTTTCTCGCTTGGGGTTCCCCAGAGAAATATTGTCAGACCATGGCACTCAACTCATATCTGACACTATGTCACAGGTAATGTCTACCTTACATATTGAACGATCTCTCAGTAGTAACTACCATCCTATGTCTAATGGGTTAGTTGAGCGTCTGAATAGAACGCTCAAGACTTTGCTTGGTAAGATAACTGAAGATCATCCTCAAGATTGGGACAGGGTTTTACCCGCGGCTCTCTTTGCCTATAGAGAAGTCCCTAATGAACACACAGGATTTTCTCCCTCCGAACTTGTCTTTGGCGCGCGTCCACGCGGCCCTATGTCTTTATTACACGATCTCATCACTGCCGATGATATTAGCGATGAAACTCAATCCTCATATGAGTATGTCATTGCTCTTAGACAAAAGATCATTGAGGCATGTAAGCTAGCAACTGCTTCATCAGAAATTGCTAAAGAGAAGGCAAGGCAGTTTGCTAACAAGAATAGATGTCTACGACAACTTTGTCCAGGTGACAAAGCTTTCGTCCTACTCCCCAGTAGGGAAAATAGACTTCTTATTGCATGGAAAGGTCCGTATGCAATAGTCTCTCGGATTTCCGATGTTGACTATGTGGTCGATATTGATGGAAAGCATAAAACTTTCCACATAAACATGCTTTCGGAATTTCACGAACGTCCGGACTATTTGCTGCCTATTTTCCAGGCAACGGATGATGCTCCTGCACCTCACGGTCATTATTCATCCCTGTCTGTCATTCAGGATGAGGAAGCTACCTTCTCTGATGTCAACCTTCCCCTTCCAGTGGTTCCATTACATTCCACGGAATCTTGGAAAACCGTTTCTGTTTCTCCTAATCTTTCTGGTGACGAACATCGACAAGTCTCGTCGATGTTACAAACATTTCAGGATGTTCTCACTGACATTCCTGGACACACAGATGTCATAGAACATGACATAATTCTTACCGACAATAATCCAATTAGGGTTAGGCAGTATCCTATTCCTATACACTTTCAGTCGCAAGTGGAAAAGGAATTGGATGAAATGATTCAATTAAATATAATTGAACCATCGACTTCACCATATTCTTCTTCCATGGTTATTGTCCGGAAGAAGGATAAGAACATACGAATTTGCGTTGATTATCGCAAATTGAATCAGGTCACAAAGTTCGACGCTGAACCGATGCCTTTGTTAGAAGATCTACTGATTAGACTTTCTAATTCTAGATTCTTCACTAAACTTGACTTGTCTAAAGGTTATTGGCAAGTGCCTTTAGCAGAGCATGCCAAACCTCTTACTGCTTTTTCTACACCTAGGGGTCTATTTCAATGGAATGTTATGCTTTTTGGTCTCATGAACGCCCCTGCCACTTTCGTTCGCATGATGCGTCGAATTCTGTCACATCGTTCGGATGTCATCGCATACTTAGATGACATCTGTCTCTTCAGTGATACCTGGGAAGATCACTATTTAGGGTTATATGACTTACTGTCCACTCTACGTGAGAATAATTTGACAGCAAAACCTTCTAAAGCTTTTGTTGGTTTTGGTGAAATCTCTTTCCTGGGTCATCGTGTTGGTCATGGTCTCTTGAAGACAGAAGACCACAATACTTCCAAAATACTGAACATCTCTGTTCCTAAAACGAAGAAACAATTTAGGAGTCTCTTAGGTTTAATTCAATTTTATGGGAGATTTATTCCAAATTTATCTTCGATCATGGCACCTCTATCAACATTGTTGAAGAAAGGTTCGCCTAATCTGGTCCGTTGGTCGGAAGAATGCCAATCTTCACTAGACCAAATCAAGAATATATTTTCTTCTCCTCCCATCTTAAGATTACCTACTCTTGATAGGACTTTTGTTCTTCGGAGTGATGCTTCATCCACTGGGATTGGAGCAGCACTGATGCAAGAATATGCAAATACTCTGCATCCTGTTATGTACATTTCTAGAAAACTAAATGCGGCAGAGAGGAACTACTCGGTTTTAGACCGTGAGTTGTTAGCGATGGTTTGGTCAATTCTAAAGCTACAAAGATTCCTCCTGGGCGCACATTTCATCCTAGAGACTGATCAGAAAGCTCTTACAGCTATTCAGACTAAGAATTTGAAGAGTTCGAGATCCACTCGATATGCTATAGCTCTTCAACCTTTTCACTTCACGGTACGAGCTATCCGTGGTGCGGATAATGTGATGGCTGACATTTTGTCTAGATGCCCACATGACTCCAACTAATACTTCTGTCCTATATTTCTATATATTACAGAGTCATAACACACCTATATTTCTACAATAGATTAGCACATCTGTACTTACTTTATATGTACACACTATCGTGCTTTGTTGTCATCTTCTTCTGTTCGTTTTTTAAGATGATAGAGGAGGACTGAGTAGTTTAATATAAGGGCCGTTAGTTTACTAAACAGCCACAATTATTAATAATGTATTGTACCTTATGAAGCATATTAGTTATTAATTAGCATTATATTGCTTGTACTTTCTCAGAATGTCATTGTTGAGCTGAGGACTTACCTTACGAGTTCTAGATTGTGTACTTACCCTCGGAATACCAGAGCATATGTCCTGGATCGTCATGTAGTTTAACTTTACTATGTACTTATGTCATTACATGTCAAAGAATGTACTATTTAAATTTTCCTATCAGATTTGTACATCCATTTTTTAAAGACAATATTAGAGTATGCTGTTTAATGATGATTATAGTAACTTGCATACGTATATTGTGTTTACATGCTAACGTGATGTGTGTTGGTGACACCTCCCCGATGTGCATATTTTTTGAGACATATTTATTTTTCTGTTGAGGTATATCCTCACCAGACACTCTATAATTAGCCTATTGTTTGGCAATTTAATTAATTATCAGCGCATAATTCGTGCGTTTTGAGCCGCTTATCGCATGCTCTTTGATATTGGAAAAAAAAAAAATATGTTCCACATTTTTTTTTTATCGGGAGGAGGTGGTGATATGTTGCGTGATAAATTCTCGCAACATCGTTTTATTTCAATATCTGTTTTATAACGCAAGGGCAACAACTGCTTGAAATTTATAGTCACTTTTCTCGGTAAGCATTTGTCTTCTCGCGTTGGTATCGAATGCAGTTAACTTTTGAGCTGTGGTCATTTTTGCGCTGGACTGCGCATGACTTGTTTTTTTGTTTGGTCGAGCGGTTTCCGCCCACGACTAGTGGAGTGAGCGATTTGGAATGGCGAAAGAGATGCCTCGTTGAAGAGGGGATCTCCGCTTTCTTTTGTTCTGTCAGGGATGTGTAGTCCTCTTATGGATATTTCGTTTAGTCGAGATAATACCTCTAGTGTTTTCCCACATGTCGGGAGGCGTGATATTTCTGTGTATTTCATGAAAGCAAGGTAAATTGACTTTTTCATTAACTCTATCGATTTTGGGTCGTGAGCGATTTCGATTCATAGCCTGTCTCCGAAAGTCGTCGCCACGAGATGTTCTTTCCCAGCTCACATGTCGCTGCATTGTACTGCATCGGTTGATGCATGTACCAAGGACCATTACTTGCTACTTTGTTAAATGAACTAGGTTTAGGAAACCTTTATTATCTAGAGGATATTTTTTGAGGACATTATTTATACTTCGGCAGACGTGTCTGTCTTGCTGAAGTCAAACTAAGGAGAGTGAACTGATCTCATACATCTGGTTATCTCCTGGCTGTTATAGAAAAGGATGGAGTTTTCCACCTGACTACATTTACAGCACTATGAAATATAACATGCATCTGACTCATCATTGTAATGCTGTCTACCGTCTATTGCTGTATTGAATGTTGCTGTGATAATGACTGTTTGATGTGCCTACACATTTGCGTAACCATTTTGTCACTGTGGCGTCCACAATAAATAATGAAGAAAAACGTCAACGGCTGTTTCAAGACTCATTGACTTTATACGTCGTGAGTTTACTGACGTCCTATGTGGATTGCCCTGTTATTGTTGTATGAACATTGTTTTTGACTGAACACATCTACACACTACACAAAACCAGACATGCGGATACCATCCATCATCATATGGCATCACGCATCACAGACCCTATTTTTGATGATCTCATGTCGGTTAGACCTAGCTGGAATATTATGCTTCGCAACGCTAGGGTCATGTTTGTATCGACGAAGATGACGGGCTTCCATCCAGCAGTTATATCTACGTGAAGTAACTGGATTACTGTAGAACTGTATGGAGAAGCTTTAGGAAATTATTCATATGCATTTCAAATTAACTTTGGCTTACATATACCCTCCTGTGAGTGAGTGAGCGACAACTCAGGAAGGCGGCCATGTTACATTCCTATCATCATATTTTGAATCACTGTCCAAAGAACGGGGCATGTATCTTATTATTCGGACAGTGGCAAGGAGATCTCAATTTTTATAGAAACCCCTTATCGTGGTTTCATAATATGATAAACTATGAACATAAAGCAACTTTAGTTACTTACCGATCCGCCTTCACTGACGCGTTTAGTCAGATAGGGGATGCGGCCATAATGTATCATGACATTGGAAGCTATTGCTGTACTACCCATTATTTATGAATGTGTCATGACTTGGGATCTACTATGTATGCCTGCAAATTGATGTGTCAACCTGTACCCATGATTTACTCGTTATGTCCCAGTGTGTGCGTCTAAATAAACTGTGTAAACAAAGATTCCAGCAGTCTGCATTGGTGCCTTGTAGACACAAGTGAATGAGTGCTTAGATTGGTCAGAACACGAACAGTCCACGATTCGCGTTAATCACACTCTACACTTCTACTCCATATATACACCATCCTGCGTCGGTTGAACTGACCAAGTTTAGGGCCTGCTTCCCCTGGAGCCTTAGAGGGAAACTACTGCTTACAGTTGCCTTTGCCTTCCCTAACTCAGGACTAGGGTGAGTTACCCATTTACAGCTGGGTAGACTGGAGCATGCCTGATCTCAACAACTCGGTACACTACAATGGACATATACAGTAGTGGCACCACAAGCAACATGCTACAGTGATTGATAGTGGAGCTTTACCGAAGAAAGAGAACACACCACACACTTTACATTACAGATGGTTTACAGTATGACATTCTACAGTGGTGGCCAGTATGGGGACATGACAACAACAACATGATATTATTCTTACTGACCATAGTCCTATAAGAGTCAGACCGTATCCTATCCCGATACATTTTCAAGCACAAGTAGAGAAAGAGTTGGATGAGATGATAAGAGTTAAAAATTATTGAACCATCCACATCAGCATATTCTTCGCCGATGGTTATTGTACGGAAAAAAGACAATAACATACGTCTTTGCGTGGATTATCGCAAATTGAACCAAGTGACGAAATTTGATGCTGAACCTATGCCTTTACTAGAAGAGCTACTTACGAGACTATCGAATTCTCATTTCTTTACTAAACTCGATTTGTCTAAGGGATATTGGCAAGTTCCATTATCCGAACACGCCAAACAGTTTACTGCTTTTTCGACGCCTAGGGGTCTATTCCAATGGAATTTCATGCCTTTCGGTCTTATGAACGCCCCTGCAACATTCGTACGCATGATGCGTCGAATCCTATCTCATCGCTCAGATGTCATTGCGTATCTTGATGGCATCTGTCTTTTCAGTGATACTTGGAACGATCACTATAATGGGATAAATGAACTATTGTCTATCTTACGCGAGCATAACCTGACAGCGAAACCATCGAAAGCATGTATTGGTTTTAGCGAAATATCTTTCTTAGGACACCGTGTTGGTCATGGGTTCCTGAAAACAGAAGACCATAATACAAGTAAGATACTTAACATTTCTATTCCTAAGACTAAAAAGCAAGTGCGAAGTCTCTTAGGTCTAATAAAATTTTATGGACGATTCATTCCGAATCTGTCCTCCATTATGTCACCTCTTTCTTCCTTGCTAAAGAAAGGGTCTCCTAATGTAGTCCACTGGACTCAAGAATGTCAATCCTCTTTGGATAAGGTTAAAACTATGTTTTCTACTTCACCTATCCTAGTATTGCCTTCTAAGGATAAGACATTTATTCTTCGTAGTGACGCTTCATCCACAGGGATTGGAGCAGCACTAATGCAAGAGTACTCTGGAACTCTGCATCCTGTGATGTATATTTCTCGGAAATTAAATGCCGCAGAGAAGAATTACTCGGTCCTAGACCGTGAATTATTGGCTATGGTTTGGTCAATCCTTAAACTGCAAAGATTTCTTCTTGGCGCGCATTTCATTGTGGAAACTGACCAGAAAGCTCTTACGGCTATTCAGAGTAAAAATCTGAAGAGCGCGAGATCAACGCGATACGCGATTGCTCTGCAGCCATTTCATTTTTCGGTGCGAGCTATCCGTGGGTCAGAAAATGTGATGGCAGATATTTTGTCTAGATGCCCACATGATTCATAACTGTTATACAACTTTGATACAGTTGTTCCTATGTTGAAATGTGTACACATATGTAATATCATATATTGATTGTAACACTACTTAGCGGTTCATTGATATTTATTCACCGCTGATCTTTCAATGTTTTTTTTTCGTCTTTGATGATCATAATGTTACGATATCTTAGATGAAAGTTATGTATAAACTAATGTAGAAATTGTGTCATTGCTAATATTGTAGTATGCGTTGGTGACACCTCTCTGGAAATATTTATACTTAGAGAAGTACTTTCTCTAAGGTCATAAAACTTATGCTTATCATCTGCGCATTGTTATTGGTGCGTTGTGAGCCTATTGTATGTTGCTCCTAGATGTATTTCAAAAAAAAAAAGTACCATTTTTTTTCCCCGAGGGGTGTGGTAATCTGTTGCGTGCATATTTTGACGCACATATTACAAAAATCGATATGGCTATTTAATATGGAAAAGATATAGACATTCATGCATTTGTGTATGAAAATGCTGTCTATGGTAAAGCTAGATAATCCATGATTGATTCACACTTTTGATTATAGGAGTAATCGTTCTTGATATTGATCCGGCGCATGGATATTGCTCTCATGTCCGTATTTATTTGTTAGGGCCAGAAAATAGATTAATTTGCTTATTATGTTTATGGCCTGAATTCATATGTATTACATATTATTAGTACAAGTAGAATCAGTCCTATATTGTATATTTTGGATGGGTAGGCAGGACTATATTCTTGTTATGCCGCTCTAGCGGAAGTATGAGTTGTCTTGACAAGTCGTGATGAGTTCCGATGTACCGTTACAATGGCGGGTACGCATTTTCAAGGGCTGGTACATTCTTAAGTAAAAATGATTTATGAAGTGGTTTTTCTTCTGTAGGAGATTGTGTCTCTACTAGAGTTTGTGTTAGAGACTCTCCTAATGTACGGTATCATGTATGATTCGGACTCCAGGTAATGCCAGACCCTATTTTTGATGATCTCATGTCGGTTAGACCTAGCTGGAATATTATGCTTCGCAACGCTAGGGTCATGTTTGTATCGACGAAGATGACGGGCTTCCATCCAGCAGTTATATCTACGTGAAGTAACTGGATTACTGTAGAACTGTATGGAGAAGCTTTAGGAAATTATTCATATGCATTTCAAATTAACTTTGGCTTACATATACCCTCCTGTGAGTGAGTGAGCGACAACTCAGGAAGGCGGCCATGTTACATTCCTATCATCATATTTTGAATCACTGTCCAAAGAACGGGGCATGTATCTTATTATTCGGACAGTGGCAAGGAGATCTCAATTTTGATAGAAACCCCTTATCGTGGTTTCATAATATGATAAACTATGAACATAAAGCAACTTTAGTTACTTACCGATCCGCCTTCACTGACGCGTTTAGTCAGATAGGGGATGCGGCCATAATGTATCATGACATTGGAAGCTATTGCTGTACTACCCATTATTTATGAATGTGTCATGACTTGGGATCTACTATGTATGCCTGCAAATTGATGTGTCAACCTGTACCCATGATTTACTCGTTATGTCCCAGTGTGTGCGTCTAAATAAACTGTGTAAACAAAGATTCCAGCAGTCTGCATTGGTGCCTTGTAGACACAAGTGAATGAGTGCTTAGATTGGTCAGAACACGAACAGTCCACCATTCGCGTTAATCACACTCTACACTTCTACTCCATATATACACCATCCTGCGTCGGTTGAACTGACCAAGTTTAGGGCCTGCTTCCCCTGGAGCCTTAGAGGGAAACTACTGCTTACAGTTACCTTTGCCTTCCCTAACTCAGGACTAGGGTGAGTTACCCATTTACAGCTGGGTAGACTGGAGCATGCCTGATCTCAACAACTCGGTACACTACAATGGACATATACAGTAGTGGCACCACAAGCAACATGCTACAGTGATTGATAGTGGAGCTTTACCGAAGAAAGAGAACACACCACACACTTTACATTACAGATGGTTTACAGTATGACATTCTACAATCGGCTCTTCTTCTTGTGTCACCTTTCAACTCCCAAAGGAGTAAAGGGCTTCAACAAACGTATGAAAAGACTTCCTGTCACGTGCCATCAGTTCAAGGTCTTTCCATGTATTATGATTTAAATTCATAACGATTGTGCCTATTATATGGTTAGCCTAACAGGGCTCTTTGTTTGTTTATTTTATACGGGACACTGATAAAGACGGGTGAGTGACGTTAAGCCGACATGCTTGGCTGGCTCACATAAAACTTGAGGAGCAGAAGTGCGGTGCCTTATACGATTGTGTGTCATGGCGAGTGGACGTATGTGTTTGAACTCCTTATTGTTAAAGTGTTTAAAATGGAGTTTTGTTATCACTAATACATCAAGATCTTTGGTGAGATGTATCTAGTCATCTAGTTATCTGTATTGACAAGAAGTATAATTGCACAGTGTCGAGTGTGAAGAGATATAAAATTATATTGAGAACTAAAGGACAGCGTTCCTGACATGAACTAACTGCCTACGGTATATCGTTTACTGCATCTTATCTACCATTATATGTTGGCATGAACTGTATGGTATGTAGAGTTGCGTGCAGTCCTCAATAAATTGTATATCGTCCATTTCGTTCATTGTGGCTCAATTAATTCAAAGTTATATTGGCTTGTTGCGGTGTCTACTTGCTTACTTCCCTAGACGAGATCTTGGCCACAGGAGCCATCCTGTTACTGCATACTAACATTCACACATACAAAGACACGTAACAGCCCTAATTTTGGAGGCCTCAAGCCGGGATATGAACATATGTTTTTGCAGTAATTTTTCTAGTCGGTGGGCTACATTTTCTGCATGGGCAGAATATTTTTCAAGATGGCAGTGTTGATCGGCTACAAGCCGGTGTTCTAATTCTAACCCTGGTCAAGCACTGTATGTGAATCGTCATTGCCTGAGCCAGAGGTTGAAGCCAGGATGAATTTTTTTGTGTGTATATCAGATTAGTATATTTACTGATACATACAGTGTGTTGCTTGAAGAATCTCATTTGACAGGGTTCTTTTTAATATGTTAAAAGTATATTTGTATTTACATGTTTGTAAGATAGGCGGAATGGTTGGCGAGGGAACCATTAATTCACAATACCAATCCCATGGTCCTTAATTATTGGTTGGTCATTAGGTTTGGTTCATGATTTTCTCAGATAGTGGGGCCGGCATTACAAAGCTGTGTGTTTACTGCTACTACTGAGATTACCAACACCATTTTTGTTAGCCGTTTTGCCCTGTTTATTTGTAAAATTGTATTTGTTGTCAGGTTAATTGTATTTTATTTGGTTTATTCTCCATTATTGTTTGTAAATTTGTTTATCTTATCTTGCTATTATTCAGTTATTAGATGTATTATATGTTGTGAAATCGTGCTTGTATTGTCATAAGCGTGGTAGAGCCGAATTTTTTTCATTTTTATACAATTCATACATTTCTGCCTTAATTTATTCATTAGTATTATCTTGAGTTGGCTCTTTCTACTGTAATTTTTTTATACTGTGATTTTGTTCGTATCTCTATTTTTTTTTTTGCTCCTAAAATAACATATATAGTTTCTTGCAATTAATTGGTATTGATTAGTGAAATAACTGTTAATGATATTCTCACTTATTAAAAAATATATTATTTGAATTATTATTGGACAATTTGGAGTCACAATAATAATGAATTATGGCTACCTTGGAGTATTTTGTAAAGATTGGAAAGGAATTTGGTTCGGAGGGTGAAGCTTTAAAAACCTATGCATCCAATGAGCTCAGAGAACAGAGACTCTTAGACAGAGAGGAGAAGAAAAGAGTGGAAGAATAATCCGAGAAGAACAGAGTGGAAGAACTATCTGAGAAGAACAGAGTGGAAGAATTAGCTGAGAAGAAAAGACAAGAAGAATTAGCTGAGAAGAAAAGACAAGAAGAATTAGCTGAGAAGAGAAAACTGGATGAATTAGCTCTTCAGCAAGAGAAATATAAATTTGAGTAGGAGAATAAAAGAAGAGAATATGAACTTGAGGAGAAAAAATTAGCATATGCTCAAAAATGGCAGAGCTTGAGTTGGAAACATTAAAAGTCCAACTTAAACAGGCTAACCCAGCAGTTGAGGATGCTGGATAAAGAGACCATGCCTCTACTTTTAAACTAAATTTGCCAAAATTTAATTCTAATATCGACGACATTTCATGCTTCTTAAATAGGTATGAGACATGTTGCCAAGAGTTTAAGATTGATAAAGCTACAATGCCTAGCAGGTTGATGAGTTTGTTAGTGGGTGAGGCTCTAACTGCAGTCTGCACCATGGATGATCATACTAGGAATGATTTTGATGCTGTGAAGGCTTTGTTACTTAAAAAAGTATCAACTGGAAGAAGATGGGTACAGATTGAAACTGAAATCATTGTTGCCTGATTCAGCTAAAGATTTTGCTGAATTCATTTCATCAATTAAGCTTTGCTTTTCTAGATGGGTTGATTTGTCAAAGATTGATAAAACATTTGAGGGGCTAGCTGACTTAATTTTAAGAGACAAAGTGCTGTCTTCAGTCAGTGGTGACTTTTTGTCCTTTTTACAGGATAGAAAGCCTGAGACTTTGGCTGCTAAAGAAAATCTAGGACGACAGTACCAAGTTGCACAGTCTGGAAGAAATCTTGGCAGGAATAGTATAAAGGATTCATTGCCAGTGGCATCAGCCAGAACTATGATCTCTAATCCACCCAGACAAAGATCATATAGCATGGACAGAGATTTTCGATTTAATCGAGATAATAATAATGGATCTGTCAGAGGGAGGTATTATTTTAATAATAGGTCACAACAACCTCAAAGGAATTTCTATTCATATGATGATGAATATATACCTTTCAATCATCGTTCAGACCTAACAAGGATTGGAATAGAGGTGGATATAATTACCACTCAAACAGAGGCCAAAGTTCAGGTTATAGAAACAATGATAATTATTACAACAACAGAAGTTCTCAACAGAACAATAACTTTCAAAGATCTATAAATCCTGAACGTTTCAATGCAGTTGTGCATCAAAGGGACAATAATACAGTCCTAAATAACAATGTTTTTTCTCATGCAGTGTAGACTTATCCAATAGTACACATTGTTCTGAATGTAATTCTTTGTTTCAGCTGGAGGGAGTTCCTAGGCTCCGGTGTGGACACCCTTTATACCAGTGATGTCGTCTTATAATGGGACAAGATCAGTGGTATTCGATAAGAGTTTTGTAAACAACCAGCTTGTTTCAGTGCTCAGGGACATTTGATGCACTACGGTTGGGGTTCGAAGATCATTAGTGGACCCTGCTGATTACACAGGCGAAGAAGTCCAGTGCATTACTTTTGGTGGCACAGTTGAATATTATCCGACTGCAGAAGTATTTTTAGATACCCCTTATTTTACAGGCAGGACTCCAGTATGTCTGTTGTCAAGACCAGTCGCTGGGATAATTTTAGGGAATTTCCCTGGGCTTCATGAATGTACTAATGATGATATTTTGAGATCTGAACAACAACATGTACATATTGCCAAGGCTGATACTACCAGAGCACAGGCTCTTAGGCATGTGCATGTACGGTTACATGATCGGACTCAGAGTGACACAGTTTTGAGTGATGGTGATGGTGATAATACAAAATTTCTTCCTCACATCATTGAGGAGTCCCTTGTTGATTTCCAAACTATTGAGGAATCATCAGATGTCTATTTTGACTCGAGTGAATCACTGGTTGCTGATGATATGGGACCAACCACATCCATCATTGATGATGTGATACCTGGTGTGGTTGATGGCAAGGTTAATCGGATGTTAAGTTTAATTTCGTCGTATACTCTTCAGTCGAAACTGTATATTTGGCTGTTTGTTTCCATTTTCCATTGTCTTTTTACTATATGATTTTTCATTTTCCTTTAGGAACTTCAAGGATATTAATATTATTTCAGGTTTGTTCTTTCAGATGCTGACATACCATAATTTCATGTGGTATGTGCTAGTCACTACATTGGGTAGTGTGGTGGTTTTAACAATATTATTTATTTCTTCAGGTGCTACAAGCCGTGTTACACCATTTACAAAACATAATACCTTCATTCTTGTTCCTATACAGGGACGTCAATGTTTTCTTCCCAATCCTCATGTGCCAGAGGTTTTGTTTCCCATTGGTACTTAAGATGAAGATAATAATTTTTACATTTTATTGGTCATTGTTATGTAAAATGCAGATATCTTGAGACTATACTTTGACTATTTAAATGCTATTTTCTGTGCTGAACCTCTGACTTTGTTAGATTCTCTGTTAGATAGATTATCTACGGCTATTTTTTCAGTAAATTTGATTTGTCTAAAGGTTATTGGCAAGTCCCCTTGTTGGACAGCGCAAAACCTTATACTGCTTTCGCTACACTAATTTTATGTCTTTTGGTCTCGTTAATGCTCCTGCAACTTTTGTTCGCATGATGCGAAACATTTTCTCTAATCGGGATAACATAATTACCTATATTGATGATATTTGTCTTTTTCATCAATCTTGGGATGAACATATTCTTGGAATTCAGTCTTTGTTGACTACTCTTCGTTTCCATCACCTTACGGCTAGACCTTCGAAAACTAAAATAGGATTCACAGAAATATCTTTTCTTGGACATAAAATAGGAGGCGGTTTTCTTAAGCCTGAAGATTCCACTATATCCAGGATCTTGAATCTAGAAATTCCTAAGCCACAAAAATCTGGTTCGTAGTCTTTTGGGTCTTGTCGGATTCTATAGTAACTTTTTGCGTAATGTTTCAGAAATTTCTTCAGTTCTCTCTTCGTTATAAAAAAAGAACTCTCCAAATGAGATTGTTTGGTCACATTCTTGTGATGTTTCTTTAAATATACTGAAGTGTTATTTTTCAAAATCACAAATTGTAAGATTGCCTGATGCTAGATTTCCGTTTATCCTTAAAGTCGACGCCTCTGGGTTAGGAATCGGTGGTACACTTATGCAGGAATTTTATGAGTGTCTACATCCAATTCTGTATGTCAGTCGAAAATTGACACCGACCGAACAAACATATCCTATTGTGGAGCGTGAACTTTTGGCTGTTGTATATTGTTTTTCGAAACTGCAACGCTACCTCATTTGGGCAAAATTTGTCTTGGAGACAGATCAGAAAGCCTTGTCATATCTAAAAACTGCAAAATTTCGCAATGAAAGGGCGGCCAGAGCATCACTTGCGCTCCAACCCTACGAGTATGATATTCGGGCCATGAGGGGCAATAAGAACGTTGTCGCGGATGTGTTATCACGTTGCGTAAAAGACTTACTATCACCTGACAACACGGCAAATGCAGGTATCTTGTGAGGGTATAACAAACCTATCAACTGACTTCTTCACATGTTGACCAATGGAACATTCTATTTTTTATGAACTTTTTTGCTGACAATGCTGATGCTGACAGAAATTTCCAGATTTATCGTTGCTGTGCAAGGAATGAATGTACAAACGCTCTGTGATGCATGCCAAGGCTCACAATTATCGTAACTTTTTCGTCGGAAATTGAAAGAAATCGCTCAAGGACTCTTTTGACAGTACTTACGGAAATTGATCGGTTCACTCGGCACCTGATGATGATGAATGCTGATATCGCCAATGTTGAGTTTGACCTCCTTTTACTCAGCTCATTACATAAATGTCGTGGACCTTCTGAACAGTTGTCATACGTAGTTTAAATGCATAAACTCACACAATTATTGATAATTTCAGAATAATGTGACATATGGATATTTTGAATGGAAAATCTTGTTTTATGCTATTATTAAAACTGCGTCTCAAGATGAAGGGACACAGCTCAAGAATGCTTCGCAGGAACAAAGGGACGCAACTAATATAATCATACCGTGCTTACAGTTACATTATAATGCGACTTATACGAGAATATTGCAGAGGATCATGGACTTGAACGAGAGACTTTACTGATGTATTATTCCACTAGTGTGTATAATTCTATGACATTATTACAGTTAGTAGAGTGCTTTATTTAGCGGTTAATTTGTTGTAATTCGCAAGATAAGATTCGGTCTTTGGCACATCCTTTACTATACTCACACTAATTATTGAGTAAATATTTTGAGGATTCTCAAGACTATTATCAATTTGTACCATACATCAGCATATTCTTACCTGATTGGACACACAGCTTCGTTAGGTGCAAGAAAACATTTTTTTTTTGTATTGGCACCACAACACACTTTTTCTGACAAGTACTTAAGATGTACAAATGACTTAAATTTTTTAGCGTAAGATGTTGCATTCATTCACTTTACTAATATGATTGTCTGCCTCATTTCATCTATTTACGTTGGTGCATATTTGTTTATTCTTTATTGCTTTGCATGCTTTGCTGTTGATTATGAATTAATTTGTTGACAACTGATACTGGACTTAACGGATAGGCGTTATTTGACGCTGCGAGGTATATGAGTGCATGTATTGCTACCATCATTTTTTAATATGTTGAGTACTATTAGTTATGGCGACCTCACATTGCGGTTAAAAAGGATTTTGTCTAAAGCAGACATTGGCTTTGGTATTAGCCATCGACCACACTTTTAGTGTTAACTTGCCTACCCTATGGCAGAAACCTGGGTGCTATACTAGTTCTTATTTATAGTTAAATTTGATATTACAATATTTCGCTCTGGTGTTGTAATACTCACACCACGGAAATAATGAAAACTTTGTTTGCATTATTTTACGTGGGGAAAGGGGGGGGGGGGGGGGGTAATGTTATAGTTAAAATTCATAATGATTGTGCCTATTATATGGTTAGCTCAACAGGGCTCTTTGTTTCTTTATTTTATACGGGTCACAGATAACGACGGGTTAGTGACGTTAAGCCGACATGCTTGGCTGGCTCACGTGAAACTGGAGGAGCAGAAGTGCGGGGCCTTATACGATTGTGTGTCATGGCGAGTGGACGTATGTGTTTGAGCTCTTTATTGTTAAAGTGTTTAAAATGGAGTTCTGTTATCACTAATACATCAAGATCTTTGGTGAAATGTATCTAGTCATCTAGTTATCTGTATTGACAAGAAGTATAATTGCTCAGTGTCAAGTGTGAAGAGATATAAAATCATATTGAGAACTAAAGGACATCGTTCCTGACATGAACTGACTGCCTACGGTATATCGTTTACTGCATCTTATCTGCCATTATATGTTGGCATGAACTGTATGGTATGTGGAGCTGCGTGCAGTCCTAAATAAATTGTGTATCGTCCATTTCGTCCATTGTGGCTCAATTAATTAAAATTTATATTGGCTTGTTGCGTTGTCTACTTGCTTACTACCCTAGACGTGATCTTGGCCACAGGAACCATCCTGTTATTACATATTAACATTCACACCTAAAAAAAAAACACATAACACCATCTTCTTCGTCTCTTTCATGTCTGTCTGTATTAACAGTTGTGTTATCGGCTTGTTTTTGTATTTTCTCTCAACATTTCCTGTTCTCTCGATATAATCAAACGTTTTCTTTGTTACTAAAAGTGTATCCATGATTAGACGGTGCGAAATAAAACTAAAAAATAGTTACGCAGAAAAAACCGCGGCATCGCTCCAACTCAAAATCACAAGACAAAGCGGTTTTTCGGAGTCCTCCACTTTTGTTCACGACTTTCCTCTCTGGTGACTGAAAAGGGACCCATGTTAACATTGACCCAAGTGTTATCCCGACTGCCCGAGATGCTTAAAAATGTCACTGGATAGGGAACACACTTTTTACAGGTCCGGCCACATCCTATATTTATCTGTAAGTCCAAACTTCTACTAACCCCTTCTCTTCTCTAAGCAATAGAAATATTAATTTATAAATATGCAAACAATTTTTTACAATGCACATGATTTAACAATTGGCCGAAAAATATTTTACTAACAATTAAACACACGAAAATCCACTATTTTTGGGTGCAACGCGCGAGGCACCCGCAGATACACATCAAGGTCCCCCAGGGGTACAAGTACCCTGTTAAGAGTCAGTTTGTTGTAAGTTAGGAATGTGACCTTTTTTATATTTCTTTTTTATATTTGTGGTCTAAGGGAGTTAACCAGTTGTAATATTTTCGGGAAATAAGTAAGATTTAGTTGTTATCTCCCCTTGGGCTTGCTATTGTCTAGCTATATGCCCATATAAGGTTCTATTCGTAGATTTTCCTAGAACAGTCCCAGTACGTTCCAGTTTGTGAACTAAACTCAAGTCACGCGATGATCCGCGCATGCGCAAAGGTTTTGGTGGATCCGGGGGACTGCTTCGTTAGGGGAGTCTGGCGCGGCGGTTTGAGCGGAGAAGGTGTCCCGCCATGTTTTCTGGCAGTGTAGAAGGGGATCAGAGTTCTTTGTGTATTAAATATGTTTAAGATTCCCCTTGATTGTGATTCTGGCATAGTTCGGTAAAGCCTAGGAAATGGCCAGTGTTTCTTGTGTGTTTGTTTCCTGGAGTGCAGAGCAGGTAACAATACTTTTGAAGCTATTTGTTGGAGCTACGAACTTTACATTTTGAGGTGACTTACTCCCGGTGCGGGAAGTAGAGATACAGAAGATTAACATTATTTATATAAGGAAGCCCGCCATTCATGCGGCCTATTTTTGCCAGAGATATACCTGACTAGTTTGGTCAGATGTGATGCAGAAGATTAACATTATTTATATAAGGAAGCCCGCCATTCATGCGGCCTATTTTTGCCAGAGATATACCTGACTAGTTTGGTCAGATGTGATGCAGAAGATTAACATTATTTATATAAGGAAGCCCGCCATGTATGCGGCCTGTTTTGCCAGAGATATACTTGGCTAGTTTGGTCAGAGGTGATAAAGAAGTCATAGAGATATTATTGACACTGCACTACTTGAAGCTCGTTGAAGAGAAGTCACAGAGATATTATTTACCCTACACTACTTGGCAGTAGATCAATGTTACTTACATGAAGTGCAATCTTGTGCTATTGAAAGTGTGTCTTGAATTTGATGATGTCCTTGTACTGTGGTAATAAACTGTGAATAACTGTACCACAGTCGTTACAACCTTTCCTGACTTATATACGTGGATTGGTGTGTGTGTGTTATCATGGCTGTACTCTCGAATTTCACATCCTTCTACAGCTAACCATATCGTTCTCCAAAAATAATAATTAAAAAAACTTCTACAGTGATGGCCAGTATGGCTTATGGTCAAGAAACCTACTTCTACATACCCCTGATTGAGAACCACAGGTGCAAGCCATTATTTCCTAAAATAAACAATATATATATATATATATATATATATATATATATATATAACGTTGTAAATGTTACCTAACAAATATATATATATATATATATATTTCAAACGTTGTAAATGTTACCTAACAAAGTGCTATTAGGTTTGAGGCTGACTTTTTCACAAAAGACACGGTGCCTAATTATTATTCAACATCATGCTGTGCTTCTTTCTATCTTTATTGAATCAGTTTTAACGTAAGACCTACCTAATTATCACGGTCATGCAGTAACATGACCTTCACCAACATCTTTGAGGGAGTAACTGTATGATGATCAGATGTCACGGGAATAGTGTCCTAATGACGTAAAAAGGGGTAATTAGGCTGTCAGAAAAATAGGATACTCTCAGCGCTACATACCGAGAGATAATAGAAATGGTTCTACGTCATGGAGACAGTGACGTAAAAAGATTACAACAATCTAGCCCACGGAGAATAAAGAAGCAAGATGGGCAGAGGAAGGATAAGAAGAAATCCATAATTTTGGCTGACGTGATCTACATAGGAGTTTCTACAAGAGGGTCATAGTCAATTCTTAGAACATCTTCAAGATAATGGGTCCGTGTAGAAAATGTTGCGTTGTCATCGTCTTCAACTAGATTTATTTCACTGTAGAAGATTGGCTGCAAGGAAGGTCAAACAAGCATAGGCGCTGTTCAAATGTGAATTGAATCACTCGCGGATTTTGTCCACTCTGTCAAGATAAGGTTGGTAAATTATAGCGTGATTAGATGCGTTAATCCTACATAAAGATATTGGTTCTATGGGATTCCTATGGGATTCCTCAAAGAGAAGGAAGAACAGTCATAAAGGGTAAAAGGAAATGTTTTCCCGGGGAATCCTCCGTATACCTCGCATTAAAACCAAAAAAAATCATAGGCTCATGAATAATTGTACCCAAGAGAGAGAGAGAGAGAGAGAAGGGAAGAAATAATCGTTATGAGCAATGCTTAGGAGGTGAATACCTACTTACTAAGGCGCTACATCACAATGATTCTCATAAATGGTTTAAGGTTGCATGCTTATCCATGACCTTTTTTTTTTTTTTTTGCATGTACGAACTTGTTCCCGATATACATCTTCAAATTTGTAACGAATAAATGACAGAATATATAGCAATAGAAAGAAAAGAAAAAAAAGACAACTTCTGGATATGAGGAACGAAATAAAATAGACAGACGAAATCAGGTGCCTTGGTCTTCTCGTACAATTGAACTAAAGGATTATTGTTTTGGGTCATCGTTCGTTCAGGTTTAACGTATTCATATTCTTCATATTGCTTTACTTGATTGTTTTGTTGTTGGGAAAACTGAGGAACAATCACCACTAATTTTTTTTTTTTTTTTTTTTTTTTCGTACGCCCGCTAATACTCGAGGCGAAATCTCAGGTTATTATTTATGTCTAACCTGACATTGATTTTATGTGAGTATCCCTTTATTTCTTGTACAGAGACAGGTGTCCCTCGCCATTCAGGCAAATACTCGCCGATTTCGGAGGTACCCATTGCAGCTGGGTCGGCTCAGGAGCCGCCAGTCCCTGGTCGACGACACTCCTTCAAATGTCCTCGCCAGGTCTCGAGTTAATCCAGTCCAAATCCCGGTCGACGAAAAATCCTCAAATGCCGTCGCCCGGGTTTGATCCTGTATCACCCGGTCGCCAGAGCGGTGTTGTAACCACTACGCTAGCGCGGCTCCACTAATTAAATGATGCTGAAGAAGGAAGGGTACAAGATCAGGTTCATAATAAATAAATAATCAACAGAGAAGTCACAGAAAAGTGCACTATACATAACGAACACTATGGTAAAATTTAGATATCCATAAATTTACATCGCATGGCCTTAACCTGTTGTAACAACTAAAGCAACGTTAATTCGCGAATCAAAACGATATTAAGATCAACTGTGACACAGTTTCGAGAGAGTACATTAACTTTCAACCACAGCTAAGGGGTGCAACTTTGGCTGAAAGTTAGACAATAATTGTATTGTTTCCCCTATTTGTACTCTCCCGAAAAAAGAAAAGTGCGCAAATGACGGTGTGCATGAACAGTTTGATTATGGAAAGAAGCCAACAACACAATTGATAAACAGTACATGAACTGGCGACAGGAAGGTTCGCAGATGCAGATTAAATCAACAGACAATCAAGATACTCTTCTGTCCAGTTTCATTCGAGAAACGGATTGAACTCATCATTTTCTTAAAAATAACCTTAAAATGTAAGTTTTTGATTGTATCTTCAAGACACAATTTTAATTTAAAGTATTGCAGACTGATTATTATGGATCAAAATGATAAGATGGCTGCAATTAAAAACCTGTCAATTTTGACGGGTTATTGCCAGTCTATAATAAATGAGAAGAAGACGCTGGAGATTAGTAGGACACACAATGAGATAAACCTTTAATAACATTCATTACCAGACAAACCTTTGATAACATTACCAGACAAACCTTTGATAATATTACCAGACAAACCTTTGATAACATTACCAGACAAACCTTTGATAACATTACCAGACAAACGTTTGATAATATTACCAGACAAACCTTTGATAACATTACCAGACAAACCTTTGATAACATTACCAGACAAACCTTTGATAACATTACCAGACAAACCTTTGATAACATTACCAGACAAAACTTTGATAACATTACCAGACAAACCTGTGATAATATTACCATACAAACCTTTGATAACATGACCAGACAAACCTTTGATAACGTGATCAGACAAACCTTTGATAACATTACGAGACAAACCTTTGATAACATTACCAGACAAACCTTTGATAACATTACCAGACAAACCTTTGATAACATTACCAGACAAACCTTTGATAACATTACCAGACAAACCTTTGATAACATTACTAGACAAACCTTTGATAACATTACCAGACAAACCTTTGATAACATTACCAGACAAACCTTTGATAACATTACCAGACAAACCTTTGATAACATTACCAGACAAACCTTTGATAACATTACCAGACAAACCTTTGATAACATTACCAGATAAAACTTTGATAACATTACCAGACAATACCTGTTCTGGAATCCCCAGGGTAAGAGAGGGAGGGGAAGACTAAAGAACAGATGGAGAAGAGAACTGGAGACAGACATGAAGAGGATAAAGAAGATATGTAAAGATCTTGAGTTGATGGCACGTGACAGGAAGTCTTGGCATAATAAGATATTTGAAGGCTTATACACCATTGAGGAGTTGACAGGTGAAAGAAGAAAAAGATATTGGTTTTCTGTGATACAAATGACAAAATAGAAAACTATATATATATACGATTTTCGATTACAGGTTTACCTCGGAGATATTGCGGGTTCGGTTCCAGACCACGCAATAAAGCGAATATTGCAATAAAGCGGGCCATACCTGTTACCGTAGGTTTGGTTTTGGTCCCTCTTGTTGTTACCGACCTTGTTGCCGGTGAGTTATATTTGATTCACTTTATTGCCGGTATAAACTTCTCTGTTGTTTCCACCATATGGTATTGGAAGTTGATTTCAGTATTATAAATAATTCTCTAGGTTTAGAGCGTATTGTGCCTTGTTGGTAAACGCGAATGATGTATAACTTTCAATATCAATCAACTGGATAAGTCCGTGGTATTCAGAGTCCAACGAACACATTTTATTACGGCAAGACAATCCATTAAAACAGTTTATCATCATAATGCAAAAACATAATAAATCGTCACTTGAGTTTACCTCCTTAAGTCGTCATACATGTCAGGTTATATTCACGTGATTCAGTGGATAGGCAATTCGGTAATGGATAACTTGACTGATGCGATTAATGTGACTTTGGATACTTATTCATAAATATTGCTCCCTGTCCATTATATACAATTCCTAAACGTACTCCATTTCCTTAATGAGACGTACAATCGTATCCATATAAAATAGGCTGACTCTCGTGCCTTATCATAAATAAATCCTTTACATAAATATTATTATCACGGGAGACTTCAAACTTGCGTCCGCCTAGGACCAAGGTTAACATAATAAGGGTCCAATTACAATGATGTCACGTGCTAGCTTATCAACGCTACACGTCATCCTAAAACTAAGCAACTTATGCTCTTCGCTTTCAACACCGTGAAGCGCGCAAACATATTATACATTAATTACATTTAAAAACCCAAAATGTGCAACTTTTACCCGAGCTCACTACAATAGTGGCTAATATCATCAATCCTATCGTAACATTCCCCTGTCCGACGGGGTAAAAAAAATCTATTCTATAGATTTTGTTTCATAGTTATTTGAAAAAAGTAAAAATTTAACAGATTATCGATCTACGTATCACGTAACATCGTCGAAAGTTGTAGTCAACTTTAGTTCATGTCAATAACTACAAAAAAAAATGTCAATTAACAAATAGAATTGTCAACTATCAGAGTGTCGACTAAGAATTAAATAATTATGTCTCTAAATAAAATTATAACTTAATTAAGAAGAGTATGAAGTAATAATCAATATTATATTATAGACCAATAAACTATAAGATTAACTAAATGTAGTGTGTGAAGTATGTTATATAAATATAAATATACCTAAGTGAAATAAATGTAGGTTTAATAGTTAAGGAAGGTAGAGAAAAGTAAGGAAAAATAAGAAACGGTTAAGAAAAAGTTAAGAATGTATGTAAAGAAGTAAAAGTAAGTTAATAGATTAGGATAGAATAGATGTGCGTACGGAAAAAAAATCTCGAAGTAAATATAATTAAATTAACCTAGTAATTACTGTTAATCATGTATTAATATAAAATGTTCATAACTATATTAATGAATATAATAATCTACAATTAATCAATTGCATAACTATACTATCTTAGTGTGTGATACTGTATGTATAGAAATAACTATCTTCTGTTCCTTTTATTGCATCAGAATAATTCCTCGAAGTAAGTACTGTTAATTTCCACGAATAAACTTTCCTTCTTTCATATTGTTCCATCAATAATTCTTCATATAGTCCTGATTAATCCTTATTTTCGACGAACGTAAATGAAAAGCACATCTGTAAGTCAAATCCCTCCTATTTTTCTTATGTGCTTCGAATGAATAAAATTTGAGGTCGCTTGAGTTACGTAAGGAGACTAACCAAAGTCCGTGAACATTCAAACGAGGTCAATAATGTCATGTGATTATTTGAAACGAACTGTTATTTTCTTGAAAGTACGAAGACTGTTTATTTGTCAATTTATTTGACCTGGGATGATGTAATGTTTTTATGAAATTAAAATTTCATCCCGAAAATTCTTGTTTCGTTTGTGAAAGACTTGATTTGTTTGTTCATTATCAATTGTAGGTTTGTAGTCTCTGGACTAAAGCTCTGTAAGTTTCAGCATAAAAACCAGTTTGAATTTATTGAGTTATTTCTTGTCCAACGGTTTGTGATAAAGGATTGCGTGACAAAGTATCCGCTACCACATTTTCGTAAACTTGACTTGTCCCAAATGTAATCTGGAGCCGACAGAATTGACAGCATACTAGAATGTATCAGTAGATTGTACCAATGTCACCAGAGATGAGAATTTCGATATCATCCCAAGACGTATGATGTCCCAAGAGACCTTGACATTTGGAATCGTAAATTCGACATATTCTTCGATCTGGAAATCGTTTCAAACGTAAAATTGGTTATGACGTAAACCAATATCAACGTAGAAATTGCCTGCATCTGACGAAAAATAGAAAACCTGGTAACATCGGTTAACCTCAAAATAGGAGGTTTAACAAAATTTTCCTAACAATGTAATGAAAGTTGTATTGCAAGTATCGGTCTACGTGCCATTCATAGACATATCTTTCTTCAACAGTGAAGACAAGACACTAGCTCATGCTGCATTGGCTGACCATGAGTAGAACAGTCAACGATATTACTGTCTAACGTAGGCATGCGAAAAATCAACGTGAAGACAAAAATACAAAGTGTCATTGTAGACAAGATAAAGAAATGTTATATAAAAGAAAAGTTCACACTAATCAACCTATGTAAGAATAGATGACTAGGAAAGAAAAGGAATGATGACTGACTATGCTGAGTCATCAAAGACATGAGATGATAACACCAAGTGTCAATAGGCTAATATCTGCGTGAAGCAGAATTAGGTACCATCTGTAAATAGAGAGAATGGTGATGAAAACATACACCATTGTCACGCTCGACAACCATACGAGCATCCCTATTGTTACAGAAAGTAACCAACGCCTCACTATTCTGACCATTGAATGATGGCAGAAGACGAACAAACTTAACGTTTGCTGTATAATTGAAGAAATTTCCAAGTGCCTGCCATGTAGTATTTTGTGGCAGATTACGCACTAGGATGGTGCGAGAATATGCACCTTTTCCAATATAGGTAGTCTCATTGTCACGAAACTGTGAACAATGAACATATGTATTTCTAGTTATATCAGAAGAATTGACTTTTCCCTTTCCCATATACGTAGTATTCTTGTTAGCTGATGTATCATCCTGATTGAACTTAGGATGACACCTGTAAGTATATGAGGCAGTAGATTTCCTGCATGTCGGAGACACTTCCTTGCTGTGCAAAGTAAAAACTTTGCCGACAGACTCATATGTCTGAACTTTATTATGCAGGTTCATGTTAACCCTAACATTATTTCTCTTTTTAGTAAAGTCATCTTTTTTATTGATCACCTTGGACAGTATTATTGAGATCAGTATCAATCTGATCATGTCGCCATGATTTGTTATCTGAACTGGCAGTATTATGTCGAGGGAAGGTGTACTTGCCTCGAAATGATTTACTAATCTTCCCTGGGTGTGTAGACGCTTTAGTATCACACTTGGTACTTGAGGTATGTCTTACAATAGAGTTATTATGTCGGTTGTTCAGAAATATGTTCCTGCTCAACACGACGTCTAGCAGACCATCAACTCTTTTTCTTACTTTCGTACCCTCTAAATTCAGGAGTGTAATCTCCTGTCTCTGATTTATTCTCTTCAGTTTGTCATTCATGTTTTTCTCCTTAAGGAGTAACGCCTCAAGGTTAGCTAACTTTTTATCAATCAAATTCTCGTGTTGACTTTGAAGACGTCTCAATTCTTGATATTCGAGTGCAAGTTTGTTCATTTTAATCTCTAACAGAAGGTAGGAACTCTTCATGTCTGTAGTGGTTTTTGATGTTATTGCGTGGTTGTTAGGTTACCTAGTGTACTGGATGAGGTCAGCTGTGAAGGCTCCTGAAGATAACAGTTTATGTGAGTTACAGAATGCCTTTCTGCTACCACTTATGACCTCAAACAGACTTATTCTACTATTATGTATGTTAGCTACGTTTAATGTCTAGGGTAATGAAATGTGATGTGTAGGTAATTAAATACACAGACACACACATGTAAACACTAAGTCTAATAATAATAAGCTCTATGATCAAATCAACTAACACTGGCTTTAGAATTTAAATTTGACAATATTTTTAAATTTATTTAGTCCTGAACCAAATGTTCTTCTGGTCAGGACGTATGAAACAATATGTATTTATCAATAAAAGTGCATATATATATATATAGAATAATCAAAATGAAAATTTTGTACATAGATATATTGTTATATTGGTTAATATTAACACTAACTACAGTGTCTTTGGAAAACTATCACTGGATGTCTAGTCGGGGTGGTGTCACATTCCCGATCTCTGTTCATAATGGTCATTGTCTTTGAAATATGGAATTGAGGTATAGTTTTTATACACCAGGATTTTGTTTATTTATTTTATTGTGGAAAAGTTTGATGAATCCACAGCAGGCCAGGTTTTCAACTTATCTGGCCTGTGACGATGCAGTAAAGAATTCAAGTGGCCCACTCCTCACAGGTGCTGGAGTAAAATGGTAGGCTGCTTAGGCATCCACTCTTGGACCTCTACAAAGCATCTGGCACTAGCGTAGTGCCAGACCAGAAACTCTGAAACCAAAATTTGTGCCATGTGTCAACACACTGCCTACTGCACCATTTTTACACACAACAAAGCAAAAAGAAATTACAAAGATCGGGTCAGATCTCTCTGACCAACTCAGCACATCTCACCCAGGCGGTATCAAATAGCACCAGTTTCCCATGACTGCAGTGCATCCGAAATATGTTCAATAGTCTCCTCTTCCATCCAATAAGGTGGGTGATATGTTCCCACTGATCTCAAATATAGATCTGTCTTCTATAGTCTTAGATATGTTTTCCTATATTATTTGTTTGCCTCTAGGCCCTGGACTGTCACTGGGGACCTAGAATAAGCACTCACTTGTCGTAATCATTTTTATGACATGGCAGTATCAATCACTCAAAAATATTAAATTAAAAAAGGTAAATGCTTTTTCCCTTACCACAATTCAAATTTGAAAACACAGTTACGTTGTACTAGCAAATTCAGCTGAGCTGCTGGCTAGATTATTGCGTCCCACTGATAATATATAATATTTCCTGGAAATCACTCTTCTAGCATTAACGAACTGTGCATATGGACAGTCTTTAAAAAAAATGGCACTAGCGGGCGTCTTTCTTTCTATAATATGAACGCTTCCGTCCAATCAGCGGACTTCCCCTCTACCTTTCAAATATTCAAACTACAATGTCTAATTTAGGTCCAGTTTCAGTCTAGTGTGTAGTATTTTTCTGTCGGTCTGTCCGTCCCAACTTGGTTTTTTTCCCAAAATTACACTTTTTTTTGGACTAAAACAAGAAAAAAAACACACAAATTTTGTCTCCCCCTACTTCTAAAGATTCTATGCTAAGTTTATTTTTAGCTACTATCCTCCTATCCTGCCCCTAGTCCACATGCAGTTTGTTTTTTATGCGTTAGCTCAAGGACGCGTCAAAAGTGAATTTTGTGAGAAATATGCACAAATAACTGTCTGCTAGTCTGTATTGAAGAATACAGTCTTTCGTCAACATCTTCCGTGTTATCTGTCCGTCTGTGTAATTAAAAGTATATTATTTCTCAGGTTTAAGATGGGCTATCCAACTAGCTAGTTTTTATTCTCCTAAACTTATTATTAAGAAAAAACCTACTTTTTTTTCAAGGTTAGTTTTGAAATTTTGTTTTTGTACCTTCGTCACGGCGTTTGCCGCTATATTCAAAACTAAACGACTAATTATACCATAGAACGTCCCAAAATACGTCTGTTTCTAACAAGAGCTAAGGTCGTTTTTCGTCCAATTCCTTACATTGTGTCAACTAGTGGCGTAATTTTTTCTTTAAAAACTACAAATTGCGTCTTTTAGACTTTAGATTCAAACACGTGTTCAGACCGTCACATTTTTTTCTTTTATCTCCGTTCCCCCCCCCCCCCCCCCCCCCCCCCGTCTAAAAGGATAAACCGTTAGTCTGCATGTTCTAACTAGTTAGTTTTCAATGACCCTAGAAAACGCTGGCGTAGGTGAAGAAGCAGCGGCATATCTTACCTATATTTTTATCCCTACATGTTATTTTACCTGTTATCTTTATAAATGGAGGAATTTTAACGTTGCATCACTGTAATTTCACCACACATCTCCCCACCTGAGAACATGCACTAATGCAAGTTCCAAAACCAGTGATACGCATAGATAAAATTAACTCCTCACGCCTGCCAACTACTCTAAATTTGATCACAGGGGTGCCTACTGAGGAAATCTGCACCGACATTCTGTGATCCCGGGATATATTCAATATTAAACTGATATGGTTGCAACAATAAAGACCATCTTAACAATCTTGCAATTTCATGCTTGGCCTGAGATAAGAACACGAGAGGCTGGTGATCTGTCTGGACCACAAAAGTCCTACCATACAGATAGATTTGGAACTTTTTTTATTGCCCAGATTAACGCTAAACATTCTTTTTCGCTTGTGGAATATCCTTGCTCCGCTTTGTTCAACTTGTGGCTTGCATAAGCGACTGGGTTCAGTTCCCCATTGGGTGAAGAGGACCTTTGCAACAGAGTAGCCCCCAGGCCTGCATTGCTTGCGTCTGTTCTCATCACAAAGTCCTGAGTCAAATCAGATAATTTGAGAATAGGCTTGCTAGTGAGTTTTTCCTTTAACTCTTGGAATGCCAATTCACAGTGCGCTGACTAACAATTTTATCTGGATTTCCCTTGCGAGTCAGATCAGTCAGAGGAGCACATATAGAGTTAAAATTTTTGATATATTTTTGGTAAAACCCACATAACGACACGAATGATCGCACGTCTTTATTTGTTTGTGGTCGAGGTGCTCTCTGCAGTTTTTCCAAGTTCTTGGGGTCAGGGGTCATGTTACCCTGATATACAGTATGTCCCAAGAATTCCAACTCTTTGCATCCAATACAACATTTTGTTGGTCTAGCAGTTAAGTTCGCTTCTCTGAGCCTATCAAATAACATATTCAGAGAGTTAATGTGTTCTTCAAATGTTTCTGTGGCGATGAGAATATCATCCATGAAATTTGTGATACATGGATTATTCAGGGGATCCAACAATTTGCGCATCATCCTAGAAAATACACTCGGAGCATTTTTCAATCCGAATGGTAGCATGTTGAATTCATAATGTCCTTCCGAGGTGCTAAAAGCTAAATAAGGTCTAACTTCAGGCTTCACTGGAATCTGGTAATAGCCTTTGCTAAGATCCACCTTCGAAAAGTATTTTGCCTTGTTCAATCTGGCAAATAACTGTTTTGTGTCCGGTAATGGATCCACCTGACCTTCTGTGACAGCATTCAGTTTCCTGTAATCTATGCACAGTCTATGTTCCCCCGACGGTTTCCTCAACAAAACTACACTGGAGCTAAAAGAAGATTCACTGTGAGAAATAATCCCTTCTTTCAACAAATAATATATCTCCTCTTTCAATGCCTTCTCCTTAGCGAACGGAACAGAATAGGCTCTCATACAGATTGGTGTTGAGTCTACCAGCTTCATGTCATACTGTAGCAAATTTGTATGTCCTGGTTTATCTGTTAACACATCCGTATGTTCCTCCAGAACCTGTTGAACTCTCTTCCTCTGATTTTTAGTCAGGTGCTTACTGACTTTTACCTGTGCAGCTGTCTCACAGGGGTGTAATGGGTATTCATGTGAGGTGAGTGGTTCCTTTTTCATTTCAGTTGCGATAGCCAAGATCAGTAAGGGGGTGCTTTCCTGGATTGGTCTGTCCAGATACTTCTTTAAAAGGTTCACATGATATATTTTTTCCTTCCCCTTTTTGTCAATTTTATAGTTTGTTCTAGACACCTTCTCTAGAACCGTATATGGACCTTGCCATCCAATTTGCAACTTATTCTGGCTGCCGGGTAGTAGAAGAAGCACTTTCTCTCCCACAGCTAATTCTCTGTCCTTTGCTTTCCTATTAAAATAAGCTGCATGTTTCTTCCTGGCTTGTCTCAAATTATCATTTGCCAGTTTCCATCCAGCTTTCAGACGAGTGGTCAGCTCGTTCACATATTGATATGATGAGGTAACAGTCTCTGCTGCTTTCTCATCTGTGCAGGTCCTTAATAATTTTACATATGGACTTTTAAATTTTTATACTTATTTTTCATGGCACCCGTCTGGTCCTTTCCATTATAAGCATTATAATGAGGACTTTTCTTCCTAGAATCATCACTCACAAATCGACCACTACCAATTTTTTTTCTTGGGGTTGTCTCCCCACTTTAGATTACTTATGAGAGATCTTCGCTCTCTTTTAGTTTCCTCCAGTTTATATAATTCTGACCGAGGGATTGTCAGCTTATTCTGGGGTAAAATTACTCTTTGTACTCGTCGCATAGTGGCCATGTTAATACATTCAAGTGACGACTTTGTGTGAAAAGGGGGCTCCCATTCCACTTTATTATAATTATTTTTCCTTCCAGGCCTAAGTTTGCCCCGTGGCGTTTCTAGGTCCTGCACATTTTTTCCCTTTGTGGGTGTTCCCTCATGAAATACGCCACATGCTTCTACAAAGTTCTCAATGTCGACATTTACGTCGGGCCAATAGTATTTTCGAGCCACCTTTTGGCAGATGGTACCTATTTTCTCATTGTCACCATCTTTTCCAACATGTAAGCTCCTTATTAATTTTGCCCTATATGCCTTGGGAAGAACCAACTGTCCTTGACCAGTGGATCTAGTTCCTGTCCTCCTGTATAATACTTTGTTCCTCATAAAATACTCTCCCTTGCTTGGAGATGTGTGGCATTTGGGCAATTTTTTAAAACATGGCTTGAGTGTCCTATCCTCAGCCTGCGCCTTCCTCATCTCTTCTGGATGAGCATTTATAGGTTCACCTTCTTCCTCCTTCGACTGTGACCTGGTCTGCACTGTCGCCATGATCACAGGTTTCTCGGGATTCCCCAAGAAGACGTATCTACACCCCAATATCAGAGGGTAGATTGGTTCATCTATCACTGCTGCTCTGATTTCTCCTTCCACATAGCGAATTTTCACCGTTATCCTTGCGATGGGAAGTGTCATGAGTGGTATGTCCTTAGTCGCCCCTTGTATTTCCACTGTTTCTGTGGTATACTGACTTGGGTCCACTAGGCTAGCCTTCACAACTGAATCATAATCCAAACCTGTATCATATAGGCACCTTATGGTGACCCCATTACAAATAACATCCTCACAAACTGAGGGGTGATAAGGTTCCTGCTGTCCATTAGGATTAACCTTTAATCTCTGGTTCCCCGATTTCATTGCAGCAATGTTTGAAGGTTTCCTTTTACAAAATTCAGTGTTATGGTTGTCCTTCTTACACCATTTGCACCACCTCTTTCCTTGGTTAAAAGGTTTTCTTTCATTATATTTTTGGTCATTGAACCCCCCCCCCCCACACCCCCACCCCCCCCCCCCCCCCCCCCCCACCCCCACCCCCCCCCCCCCCCCCCCACACACACCCCACCCCCCCCCCAAACTGTGAGTTTCTATCACGATAATCATTTCGTGGCCTATCAAAGTTTGTCCTACCTTTATTACCTTGTTCTCTGGTATCAAATTTATTAAAGTGCTGTGGGGCTTTAAACTTTTCTATATGTTTCTTTTTAGAGCCCACTACCTCTGCCTGGGCTGCTTGATACCTCTCAGCGACATTCAAAACCTCCCCCAACCTCTCTGCACCTTGTTCCATGAGAAATTTTCTCAGGTCTGGAGCCATGGACTCTCTTAATTGCTCTATCATGATCATTTCTTTGAGATCTTGGGTCTTCCCCAGAGCAGTCCATTTCTCCAAATAGGTTTCCAGTCTGGCAGAGAATTGGTGGTATGTCTCCCCAGACAGAAGTTTGGCATTTCTAAACTTCTTACGATAAATTTCACCATTCTTTTCATATCTCAATAACAAAGCCTGCTTTAGCATGTCATAATTGTCTTGGTCGTCTGTTACGCACGGATCATTATTATTTTTCGTTTGTATAAACATTTTTCGTATGTATGATCATTTTTTCACTGAAATGTATATTATATATATTTACAGTCAAAGGGACAGAACCCGAAATATTGATACTGCTATTTTTTAGGAGTTTACCTCCTCTTGTATAGAGACACGTTCGGTCTATAATTTCTTGAACGAAGCGTGACCACATCTCCTTATTTGGTAGTACCAGTCAACTATGGTAGATGTCTGAAAACCTGTCTTAACGCTTCTTTTCATGACCATAAAAGGCGCGACTGTGTAAGACTTTTATCTCGAATGTTCTTAGAATCGTCTTATTGTGAACGGCGACTCAGAGATTGTCGTTCTGCGCATGTCTCGACTTGGTTTTCGTTTGTTGTTCCGGCCAGCTCGGGGAGTTTAGAAATGGTCTAAGTAGCGAGCAGACGCGACCTGCGTCTTGTGATTTTCTGAGGGAAATACATTGTCTTTGTGAGTTAGTTAGCTAACTAGACTATTTCCCAGTATTATTCAAGCCTGCCTGGAGGCATATGTTCATGGTTGATTTTCCGAAATAAGGTAATTCCTCTTGTATCGAACTTTATGCTATCATCTAGAGGTTCGTCATTTTGTCGCCTTTTTGCTCGCCTGTGTGATTCAAAATGGAGAGGTACTTTGACTAGGATTAAGTCACCGGTATCTTTATACCTGAACTAGTTATATATATATATGGGTCGCTCTAGACCAACAAGACTATTGTCTGTGTTCCAGGATTCGTTATATCAGAGATCACGTCCAAGTCAGATGGTTAGACTTAGAAACATTATAAAGGTCGAGCTGACCTGTAATCCATGTATGCTATTCACGTGCAGACAGTAAACGGACTGATTGTATACATCTGATCTGCTAGCATCAGAAAGGGAATATTTATTATTGTCTATGAACAGTGATGATCTGCAGCTGACACTGTTGCAGAATTTATATATATTATTTATACAGCTTCACGAACTAGAACTCTATGATTTTGAATGCTGAACTCGTTGAACTATGTTGATGATATAAATATCCTGACTGTTTTGTGGCGTGCAATAAATGGGAAAAAATTATACAACGAAGTTACCATTTCTATGACTCTACACATCATGTTGCCTGTGTTATACCCTGTGAACTGTTCTACTACCACATACACAGCAACATCCTAAAATCAGAGAAGACACCTACATCTTGCACTTTAATACCAGGTGTCGATAGGGGTGGCAAGTGGTCGTCAATCTTATACGGAGCTAACGTACCTGGCATTGTGGCGCACCATTATCATTTAGCCTAAATCCACCCTTATCATTTTTGGTGGCCATAGGTTGGTTTACTCTGATACCAGCTATCAAGGGGGTCAACAAACCCAGACATCATCATCAAGCTTTCAAAATTACAGTTCAACTCACTTCCTTCAAGAAAAGCTACTTTTGATGAAAGATTTTTGAAAGTACCCGGCATTACTGACAGTTGTTGATATTTTGAAACTACCCGGCGCTGCTCGGCAGTATTGAAGTTTGTCTACAACTAGAAGAACAAGTACCGAGCGAATGGATTTCCTGATCTGTTAAGAAGAAGGACAAGTGCCGTAACAACTGTTCCGGTCTCAGAGGTACTGTTGCAGATTCAGAAGGTCAAGTGCTCCAGTCAATTTGTAGAATTCAGAAGGTCAAGTTCAGAAGCTGTTTCCTGTTAGAAGCTCATTTCCTTCGTCATGGCAGTTTACGAGAGCAGATATGGATCAACGTTGGATCATTGTCCTAAGAATGCTGATCACATCCTGTTCTGAACTGTGCTGACGTTGTGGATACATAGAAGTTAAGTGGCCTGTTTTGTTTGTGAACTGTGCCCTTATGTTCTAGCTGAGCCTTCTAAATTCTTTCACATTTTTTGCTATTTGTTACATGTTATATGTTATTTGTATTTGTATATTTATATGTTTATATTCTGCGGGTTTTCTCGGTTGGGCGGTGTCTTTCAGTAGAAGATACCACGTCTCAGAGGTTCTACTGTTAGCGTTTTCGTTAGGGACTGTGCGAATTTCCTACTGTGAAATTTGCTAGCGACAATCGTTGCTATATCTGTTTAGTTGTGACGAGTTGTGCTTTATTTTTGTTTCTTGTATATTTTTTTTTTCTTTTTCTTTTCTCTCTTTCTTTCTGTTTTTTAGTTTCGATTTCGATGGTTTGTATTTGTAGGTCTCCCCTTTTCTATTATTCAGTTCTTTACGTATATTTTTGTGTATACACTGTAGCGTCATTTATTTGTCATATCTTCGCATTTTGTCATCACATTTCTTTTTAGTTTCGCTGTTTATTTATTTGACTTATGCGAATGTTTTCGTATTGTTTGATCTTTGTTGTTGTTTACATTGACTCTGATCTTTGTTATTGTTTACATTGACTTTGATCTTTGTTGTTGTTTACATTGACTTTGATCTTTGTTATTGTTTACATTGTTGGTGACCTTTGTTAGTGTTTACATTGTCTTGTTATTGTTTGCATAGTTCTTGCATAGTTAGCTTTCACTATTGTTACATATATGCTCATGCACTATTGGTCTATAGTGCACTTATCATAACTAACTGGTGTGTTTTTTGCTTATGCACTATTGTAGTGCAGTTATGATAAATAACTGATGGTTATGCACTGATTTGGGTAGTGCACTGATGATTAAGAAGTGACTTGTGATATTATTATACATTTGATAATACAAGTTGGTGTCAAGTCTTGTTTCCCACAGAGGTTGGGTTAAACATAGTGATTATACAAGCACTTTATTAAGTCTTGTTGCTATTAAGATTGGAATAAGATAATTAATTATTTCAGGTTCTGTACTCACATTTTAGACATCATGTCTACATTTGAGTACTTTATTGAGCAGGGTAAAGCCCTTGGGAAGACAGGTGATAAATTAGAAGAATTTGCGACTGTTCAATATGCCAAGGCATTGAAGTCGGAGGAAAAGAAAATGAAAGAACTAACTGAACAAAAGAGAATAGATGCTGAAAATTTAAAACTGCAGATGCAGGTAGATGAAAAAAGATTACAAATGGAAATGGAAAAACAAAAAAGAGAAGCAGAATCTCAGGAGAAGAGACTTCAGGCTGAGGCTGAAAATAAGAGACTTGAAAAAGAGGCTGAAAATAAGAGACTTGAAATAGAGGCTGAAAATAAAAGATTAGAAAAACAAGCTCAGGTTGAAGAAAGAAAATTGCAGGCACAGGCTGAGGCTGAAGAAAGAAGGTTACAAAGAGAGTCTGATGACAGAAAAGCAAAAATGGAGCATGAAGAAAAACTCATAGCTTTAGAGTTAGAGAAGTTAAAGTTATTGAACGCTGGTAATGCTAATGATGCAAATAAGGTGTCAGATAAGACTAATGCTAAGGATTTCAAGCTTAATCTACCAGCATTTAATCCCTCAATCGATGATATAACATTTTATCTAGATAGATTTGAAAGTGCATGTAATGTGCATAATATAGATAAAACATTATATGTTTATCATCTGTCCAAGATACTTAGAGGTGATGCTTTGACTTTGTTGAGTATGGTAGATGTGCCTGACAAAAACAACTATGAGGTTGTCAGAGCAGCATTGTTAAAGAAGTACCAACTTAACGAGGACGGATATCGTCTTAAATTTAAGAACATGTTACCAGAAACTGGAGTTGAATTCTCTGAATTCATCTCAGGCATCCGTCTTACTTTTTTACGATGGGTTGAGTTGTCTAAGACAGAGAGTACATTTGAAGCTCTTACGGACTTACTACTTAGAGACAAGGTTATGTCTTCTGTTAATGAATCCTTTCTTTCTTTTCTTCATGAGCGTAAGCCTAAAAACATAAAAGAAATGGAAGAATACTGTAGCCAGTATGTTACTGCGCATCCTCACATAACCATTAGCAACTCTAAAGTAAAAGAAGGTCTGCCAGTTGCTTCGGCAGCACCTTATGGCCCAAATTTTATGCGTAAATTTCAGGGTAGCCAGCAAAATTTCAATAAAAAGAGTAACCGTAATTATGCCCAGAATCATAGTAATCAATTCCAGGGTGATTCTTCTTCCCAGAACTGGAGACATCCTAATACTACACGTGATTCTACTCCGGTTAACTTTAGAAATTTTCACAAAGGTAATCGGTATAGAGGAAAATATTTTTCTCAGAGACCTCAATACCAGGATAATAGAGGTTCTCAACAGTATAGAGATGGTAATGACAGTTATGGAAACTGGAACTCAAACCAGGATAAAAATTACAGTAGGGACTTTAATGATAATTGCAGAGGCAATAATGGTCGCGGTAGATCGCAACATAAGAGAAAAAAATATCAACAGACAAACTCTGTTCAACAAGAATCTCAGGGAGTAGATAAACAGGTTAATGATAATAAAGACCATAATGCTATCGGATGCTCATCTTTTGATTTTGGTAGAGCAAATAAATGTATCCAATGCAGTACTTTATTTGACCCAAAGACCGTTAGTACTTTAAGCTGTGGTCATCCTTTGCCCGCTCTTCCTGCTAATGTTGCTCATGATGGGAGAGGTTCTCTTATATTACATAAGGGGCTTGTAAATAGTAATCCAGTCTCAGTGTTGTTTGACTCTGGATGTACTACTGTCGGGGTTAGGCAATCTCTTGTAGATCCATCCTGTGCTACAGGAAAGGTCATCAAATGTGTCACATTTGGTGGCACGTTGGAAAAGTATCCTACTGCTATAATACACATTGCTACTCCTTTCTTCACGGGAGAGGTCCACGCGTGTCTACTTCCAAACCCTATTGCGGACCTTATTATTGGTCGTATTCACGGAGTTAGGGAATGTACCCCACAGCAGATTGCTGTTTGGGAAGAGCAAAACATTGAAGCTACCAATGCGGTGGTCACAAGAGCACATGCTCTGGATCCACCTCAAACTTCATTAACTAATAATGATGAAGTAAATGACCAAGATAGTCACTTGACTATTACACGTGACTCATTTATCAAATTGCAAGAAGAAGATCCTTCTTTACAAAAATTCTTCATTCTAGCAAAAAAAAGGTGATCCTAATCAAAATACTAATAGAAAATCTTGGATTTCTATGAGAACGGCGTACTTGTACGTATGGTACAAGACTCGACTACGTCCACTCATTCACAAATTCTTGTGCCCAAGAGCATGAGATTGCAAATATTGCAACATGCTCATGACTCGCAATGTGCTGGACATATGGGTTTTTCCCGTACAAAGTCGAGGGTTCTTGCGGCTTTCTTTTGGCCATTTGTGAGCAAGGACATACGAATGTACTGTCGCTCTTGCAAAGTATGTCAGGAGGTCAAATCTAAAGGACCACGACATGCTGCGCCTATCCAGGCTGCTGACATTCCTATTCGCCCTTTTCAAAAAATGGCAATAGATATTATCGGTCCTTTTAGAATTAAGTCGGCTAGAGGACATCAATTTATTCTTACATGTGTCGATATGTGCACACGTTGGCCAGAGGCAATACCTCTCAAGAGCATCTCAACTGCTGATATCGCAGACGCTCTTTGGCTGATATTTTCTCGCTTGGGTTTTCCCGGAGAAATATTGTCAGACCATGGCACTCAACTTATATCAGACACTATGTCACAGGTAATGTCTATGCTACACATTAAAAGGTCTCTCAGCAGTATCTATCACCCAATGTCTAATGGGTTGGTCGAACGTTTAAATAGGACTCTGAAAACTTTACTTGGTAAAATAACTGAGGATCATCCTCAGGATTGGGACAGGGTCTTACCCGCGGCTCTCTTTGCGTACAGAGAGGTCCCCAATGAACATACGGGGTTTTCCCCTTTTGAACTTGTCTTTGGCGCGCAACCGCGCGGCCCTATGTCTTTACTTCACGATCTAATCACTGCCGATAATATTAGCGATGAGACTCAATCTTCTTATGAGTACGTCATTGCTCTTAGGCAAAAGATCATCGAGGCATGCAAACTAGCAACTTCGTCTTCCGAATTTGCTAAAGAAAAGGCAAGGCAGTTTGCAAATAAGAATAGATGTCTACGACAACTTTGTCCAGGTGACAAAGCTCTCGTTCTACTTCCTTCAAGGGAGAACAGACTTCTAATTGCATGGAAAGGTCCATATGCAATAGTCTCCAAAATTTCTGATGTCGACTATGTTGTCGATATTGATGGAAAGCATAAAACTTTCCACATAAATATGCTCACGGAATTTTATGAAAGACCTGACTATTTGCAGCCTATTTTCCAGGCTACGGACAATTCTCAAGCAACTCATGGTCAGTACTCATCTCTGTCAGTTATACAGGATGAGGAAACTGCTTTTTCTGATGTCAATCTTCCTCTTTCTATGGTCCCACTTTATTCTACGGAATCTTGGAAAAACGTGACCGTTTCTCCAAATCTTTCCGCTGAGGAACATCGACAAGTTTCTTCGATGTTGCAAACATTTCAGGATGTTCTTACAGACATCCCGGGACACACACATGTCATTGAACATGACATTGTGCTTACTGATCACAATCCTATCAGAGTCAGACCTTATCCTATACCTATCCATTTCCAGTCTCAAGTCGAAAAAGAATTGGATGAAATGATACGTTTGGAAATCATTGAACCATCCACTTCAGCATACTCTTCGTCTATGGTTATTGTTCGAAAGAAGGATAATAACATTCGCATTTGCGTAGATTATCGCAAATTGAACCAAGTTACGAAGTTCGATGCTGAACCTATGCCTTCATTAGAAGAGCTACTCAATAAACTTTCTAATTCTAGATTCTTTACCAAACTAGATTTGTCTAAAGGTTATTGGCAAGTCCCGCTAACTGAACGTGCCAAACCTTTTACAGCTTTTTCTACACCTAGGGGTTTATTCCAATGGAATTTCATGCCTTTTGGTCTTATGAACGCCCCTGCTACATTCGTACGCATGATGCGGCGAATTCTCGCATATCGTACAGATGTCATAGCATACCTAGATGATATCTGTCTATTCAGTGATTCCTGGGAAGATCACTATTTGGGTTTATATACGAATTACTGTCCACTCTTCGCGAGTATAACTTGACTGCAAAACCCTCTAAAGCCTTTATAGGATTTAGTGAGATTTCTTTCCTAGGTCATCGTGTTGGTCGTGGTCTTTTAAAGACAGAGGACCACAATGTTTCAAAAAATACTTAACATTTCGGTCCCTAAGACGAAGAAACAAGTAAGGAGTCTATTAGGTTTGATCCAATTCTACGGACGATTCATTCCGAATCTGTCCTCCATTATGGCACCGCTTTCTACTTTATTGAAGAAAGGGTCGCCTAATCTGATCCGCTGGTCTAAAGAATGTCAATCCTCATTGGACCAGGTTAAAGCCCTATTTTCATCTCCACCTATTCTTAGGTTACCTACTATTGAGAAGACTTTTGTTCTTCGGAGTGACGCCTCGTCAACTGGGATTGGGGCAGCACTAATGCAGGAGTATTCTGATACTCTGCATCCGGTGATGTATATCTCTAGGAAATTAAATGCTGCAGAAAAGAATTACTCGGTTTTAGACCGTGAGTTTTTGGCTATGGTATGGTCTATTCTGAAGTTACAAAGATTTCTTCTAGGCGCACATTTCATTGTGGAAACCGACCAGAAAGCGCTTACTGCTATTCAGAGCAAAAACTTGAAGAGCTCGAGGTCCACTCGTTATGCCATAGCTCTTCAACCATTTCATTTCTCGGTTCGAGCTATCCGTGGTTCGGATAATGTGATGGCAGACATTCTGTCCAGATGCCCACACGATTCCACATGATTCTTCTGTCATATATATATTTCCTGATATACAAGCCAATATTATAATGACATGTTAGTAGATTTTTTTTCTCACTTTTTGGGGGGGGGGGGGAATTTATAACATTGTACCATGTAATTATCTAAGAAGGCTTAGTTAGTGATATACGGGCCAAAAGATCACTCGGCCACATTTAAATAAATTATTTTCAGGATTGTATTAGGAGATTTACCAGTTGTCTTTAAGATTTGTGTTATTGATATTTTCGCAGCACATCATTGAAGTCTGCGAGTTTATGTCCATTGTGGAACTTTGAGGATATCAAGTCCTGTCCTAGATTGGGAGCGGATGATGTCCACATCTTCTTCTATTGAATGTTTTATGTCAACGAAGATCAACACATGTATTACTTATTAATTACTGTTGCTTTATATAATGTAATAATATAGTGCGGTATATTAGTAAATTACACCGCTATTTGCAACACATTGTATGATACCATAATAATATATTTAATTTCATATATTGGTATGAGAATAATTTGATTTTCATTATGATGTTGCCATCATTGTGGCGTGTGTTGGTGGCACCTTCCTGGAATATATAAGCGTATACTTAGATAAATTTTTTCTCTAAGGATCTGAGATATGATCTCAGTGTCGCTCCATGCGTTGAGCTAATTTGTTAGGTATATATCCGCGCATCATACGTGCGTTAGGAGCCTAGATTTTTTTTCCGGCTCTGGATTTAAAAAAAAAAAAATGTTTCATTTTTTTTTTTCCCGGGAGGGTGCGGTAATGTTACGCACGGATCATTATTATTTTTCGTTTGTATAAACATTTTTTCGTATGTATGATCATTTTTTGACTGAAATGTATATTATATATATTTACAGTCAAAGGGACAGAACCCGAAATATTGATACTGCTATTTTTTAGGAGTTTACCTCCTCTTGTATAGAGACACGTTCGGTCTATAATTTCTTGAACGAAGCGTGACCACATCTCCTTATTTGGTAGTACCAGTCAACTATGGTAGATGTCTGAAAACCTGTCTTAACGCTTCTTTTCATGACCATAAAAGGCGCGACTGTGTAAGACTTTTATCTCGAATGTTCTTAGAATCGTCTTATTGTGAACGGCGACTCAGAGATTGTCGTTCTGCGCATGTCTCGACTTGGTTTTCGTTTGTTGTTCCGGCCAGCTCGGGGGAGTTTAGAAATGGTCTAAGTAGCGAGCAGACGCGACCTGCGTCTTGTGATTTTCTGAGGGAAATACATTGTCTTTGTGAGTTAGTTAGCTAACTAGACTATTTCCCAGTATTATTCAAGCCTGCCTGGAGGCATATGTTCATGGTTGATTTTCCGAAATAAGGTAATTCCTCTTGTATCGAACTTTATGCTATCATCTAGAGGTTCGTCATTTTGTCGCCTTTTTGCTCGCCTGTGTGATTCAAAATGGAGAGGTACTTTGACTAGGATTAAGTCACCGGTATCTTTATACCTGAACTAGTTATATATATATGGGTCGCTCTAGACCAACAAGACTATTGTCTGTGTTCCAGGATTCGTTATATTAGAGATCACGTCCAAGTCAGATGGTTAGACTTAGAAACATTATAAAGGTCGAGCTGACCTGTAATCCATGTATGCTATTCACGTGCAGACAGTAAACGGACTGATTGTATACATCTGATCTGCTAGCATCAGAAAGGGAATATTTATTATTGTCTATGAACAGTGATGATCTGCAGCTGACACTGTTGCAGAATTTATATATATTATTTATACAGCTTCACGAACTAGAACTCTATGATTTTTGAATGCTGAACTCGTTGAACTATGTTGATGATATAAATATCCTGACTGTTTTGTGGCGTGCAATAAATGGGAAAAAATTATACAACGAAGTTACCATTTCTATGACTCTACACATCATGTTGCCTGTGTTATACCCTGTGAACTGTTCTACTACCACATACACAGCAACATCCTAAAATCAGAGAAGACACCTACATCTTGCACTTTAATACCAGGTGTCGATAGGGGTGGCAAGTGGTCGTCAATCTTATACGGAGCTAACGTACCTGGCATTGTGGCGCACCATTATCATTTAGCCTAAATCCACCCTTATCATTTTATTCATTTTAGCAAAAACTTCATAAGAAGTACCTCTAAGCCCCTGGGATAACTTAAGACTCCACCTCTCTCTTTCCAACCCATACGTAGTAGCCAATAGTTCAAATCTACTTAGGTACCCCTCTATGTCATCGTCTTTCTCAACAAAATGGTCTAAATGAAACCCCATAGCTGAGGTTGAGGCTCCCTGACTAGGCGTGGCATCGGAGGGAAAGGGGCTGGCACCATTTTCAGGAGCATGGCCTTGTAATTCCAACTCCCTTAGTCGTAATTCGTGCTCCCTTTGCAATCTCCTATCTTCTGCTTCCCTTTCGGCAGTCAATCACTTTTCCTCTCTTTCTGTAGCCTGTCTCTTTTCCTCTCTTTCAGCAGCCTGTCTCTTTTCCTCTGCTTCCCTTTCAGCCTTTTTTTCTTCTGCCTCCAATGCCCTAGCCTCCTTGTCAGCCTCAATATGCAGCCTCTTACGTTCTTTGTCAGCCTCAATTTGTAACCTCTTCTCTTCAGCTAACCTCCTATCTTCCCTTTCAATATACTTGTAACATTCTGACGTCACATATTGAATTAAAACCTGACCATCCATGTTCATTTCCTTAGCCGTCAGCACAGCAGCCGATCTGAATTTGGCTAGATCTGCCATATTATATCACACAATTTAACAATGACTAAGGTAAATTATAAACTCTAATTATTAAGGTAATATACTAATTAATTAATTACCACTGGCTGTGAAGATTCATCAACTTTTTTTTCCACTTTTAATTTTAGGGACACTTAAATTTATACAACTTATGCCCCCAATATTTTAATTCCCGGACCAGGAGACCCTAATATCTTTGATAAACCTAAATCCCGGACAAGAGCTACCCAATATCTGTAGTGGTTTTTGATGTTATTGCGTGGTTGTTATGTTACCTAGTGTACTGGATGAGGTCAGCTGTGAAGGCTCCTGAAGATAACAGTTTATGTGAGTTACAGAATGCCTTTCTGCTACCACTTATGACCTCACACAGACTTATTCTACTATTATGTATGTTAGCTACGTTTAATGTCTAGGGTAATGAAATGTGATGTGTAGGTAATTAAATACACAGACACACACATGTAAACACTAAGTCTAATAATAATAAGCTCTATGATCAAATCAACTAACACTGGCTTTAGAATTTAAATTTGACAATTTTTTTAAATTTATTTAGTCCTGAACCAAATGTTCTTCTGGTCAGGACGTATGAAACAATATGTATTTATCAATAAAAGTGCATATGATTATTATATATATATATATATATATATATATATATATATATATATATATATATATATATATATATATAGAATAATCAAAATGAAAATTTTGTACATAGATATATTGTTATATTGGTTAATATTAACACTAACTACAGTGTCTTTGGAAAACTAGCACTGGATGTCTAGTCGGGGTGGTGTCACATTCCCGATCTCTGTTTATAATGGTCATTGTCTTTGAAATATGGAATTGAGGTATAGTTTTTATACACCAGGATTTTGTTTATTTATTTTATTGTGGAAAAGTTTGATGAATCCACAGCAGGCCAGGTTTTCAACTTATCTGGCCTGTGACGATGCAGTAAAGAATTCAAGTGGCTCACTCCTCACAGGTGCTGGAGTAAAATGGTAGGCTGCTTAGGCATCCACTCTTGGACCTCTACAAAGCATCTGGCACTAGCGTAGTGCCAGACCAGAAACTCTGAAACCAAAATTTGTGCCATGTGTCAACACACTGCCTACTGCACCATTTTTACACACAACAAAGCAAAAAGAAATTACAAAGATCGGGTCAGATCTCTCTGACCAACTCAGCACATCTCACCCAGGCGGTATCAAATAGCACCAGTTTTCCATGACTGCATTGCATCCGAAATATGTTCAATAGTCTCCTCTTCCATCCAATAAGGTGGGTGATATGTTCCCACTGATCTCAAATATAGATCTGTCTTCTATAGTCTTAGATATGTTTTCCTATATTTTTTGTTTGCCTCTAGGCCCTGGACTGTCACTGGGGACCTAGAATAAGCACTCACTTGTCGTAATCATTTTTCATGACATGGCAGTATCAATCACTCAAAAATATTAAATAAAAAAGGTAAATGCTTTTTTCCCTTACCACAATTCAAATTTGAAAACACAGTTACGTTGTACTAGCAAAACTCAGCTGAGCTGCTGGCTAGATTATGGCGTCCCACTGATAATATATAATATTTCCTGGAAATCACTCTTCTAGCATTAACGAACTGTGTATATGGACATTCTTTTTAAAAATGGCACTAGCGGGCGTCTTTCTTTCTATAATATGAACGCTTCCGTCCAATCAGCGGACTTCCCCTCTACCTTTCAAATATTCAAACTACAATGTCTAATTTAGGTCCAGTTTCAGTCTAGTGTGTAGTATTTTTCTGTCGGTCTGTCCGTCCCAACTTGGTTTTTCCCAAAATTACACTTGTTTTTGGACTAACTACAAGAAATAAACTACACAAATTTTGTCTCCCCCTACTTCTAAGATTCTATGCTAAGTTATTTTTAGCTACTATCCTCCTATCCTGCCCCTAGTCCACATGCAGTTTGTTTTTATGCGTTAGGCTCAAGGACGCGTCAAAAGTGAATTTTGTGAGAAATATGCACAAATAACTGTCTGCTAGTCTGTATTGAACAATACAGTCTTTCGTCAATATCTTCCGTGTTATCTGTCCGTCTGTGTAATTAAAAGTATATTATTTCTCAGGTTAAGATGGGCTATTCAACTAGCTAGTTTTTATTCTCCTAAACTTATTATTAAGAAAAAACCTACTTTTTTCAAGGTTAGTTTTGAAATTTGTTTTTGTACCTTCGTTCACGGCGTTTGCCGCTATATTCAAACTAAAACGACTAATTACCGTAGAACGTCCAAGATACGTCTGTTTCTAACAAGAGCTAAGGTCGTTTTCGTCCAATTCCTTACATTGTGTCAACTAGTGGCGTAATTTTTTCTTTAAAAACTACCAATTGCGTCTTTTAGACTTTAGATTCAAACACGTGTTCAGACCGTCACATTTTTTTCTTTTATCTCCGTTTCCGCCCCCCCCCCCCCCCCCCCCCCCCCCCCCCCCCCCCCCCCCCTCCCCCCCCCCCCCCCCCCCCGTCTAAAAGGATAAACCGGTAGTCTGCATGTTCTAACTAGTTAGTTTTCAATGACCCTAGAAAACGCTGGCGTAGGTGAAGAAGCAGCGGCATATCTTACCTATATTTTTATCCCTACATGTTATTTTACCTGTTATCTTTATAAATGGAGGAATTTTAACGTTGCATCACTGTAATTTCACCACAATGTCCTGCTTTGCCATGTTTTGTCTATCAACTTCCAATCTCAACAGTGAAACCTCAAATTTCAGCTCCTGAATCTGAGCAATGTGTGTATGATCATCGTTCATTAACACCGTATCAATCTTATCTAATTCAAAATCAACACTCTTTTCATCAGAATTCTCCACATCTCGTATCTCCTTATTTACATCCACTAAATCCTGTTGCATTTCCTTCTTCTCTAATGCAACCATAATTTTCCTTTCCTCTAATGCAAATATTCTTATTGTTTCTCCTAATCCTTCAATACGTCTTACTTCAGCTTCCAATTCCTCTTGATTAGGTTCTTTTGCCATTTCATTAAAATTTGCTCTAGCCATTAGTCTTATGGCAACTGATTTTACTAGATCATCCTCATAACCATGCTCCCGTCCAATCATCATATATTCCTCTAAAGTAAGCATGATAAATATATATATAAATCCCTAAGTCAATCAAATAATGATCAAATTCTTTACGTGCTTCTCAAATTGCTTCCCCAAGCTTCACAACATACTCTAAAGTCAACTATATGTATTAATCACCAATATAAAGTATTTAATTATTCATATATACTCAGTGGACAATGTAGTACAATGTCTCGACTAGTGTACTAATCAATCCCTAATATGCCTAATATAATCAAGGCAAACTATAAATTTATAAGTATTTGTCCATATATTATAACATCATGCCCTAGTCACGATGAACAACTAATAGTGAACTGAACTACTAGTGCAAATTGTTGCAATCATTCAATCAATCCCTCTGTTTTTTTTAAATTCAATCAAAATTAATCAAAATAATTTTTAAATCATATTAATACCTAACCAAGTTCTAATATTCTTATTATATTATCAAGTTATAAATTAATAAATACAAGACAACTAAAAAAATAAAGTTTTACAAGACAGTAACACATCACAATTGACAAATGCAAACAATTAAAATGATTATATGAAAATGAACAGAAAATCGGAAGTAGGGTGAAGGTTAAACCAAATCTAGGTTAGAACACATACACTGAAAATAGTGACGTCACAGGACTCTATAACTGACAAATATATTACAATTATAAAATAAACGAAAGTGAGATTGAGACTGGACGTGATAGCTTACAAACCAATGACGTAAATGAATAAAAATGAAACTTAGTACAGAAAAATACACCAGATATCACATCACCTTACAACTAATACATAATATTGAATTTTTGCAATTACAAGCAGATAGATCCCAAGTAATTTATTAGGGGATCTCTTGTACATAAATTGCAACAATTCAATAATCCCTAAGAACGATCAGAATATCTGCGGTCTGCTGACGCTGACATAACAGTTGTTCTGATTCCCTGCCAACCAAACCCGCTTAGACACATATAAACATACGAGTATTATACAAGTACATATAACATGCATGAATTAGATATGCCTACGAAATGTAAATGGACCACAATCTGCTTTACCAAAACACAACGGTTACTTAGCTTTTTGAAATTCGACTGTTTTCCCCCGAACAGTGCTAGCATGCATCGACGGTAAAGATTGATCTTTGAAGCTAGTTGGATGGTTACAAGTACTGGTACTGTTCTGGATCCATTGTTGATCTTGAAATGACTTTCGACATTGTCTGCAACGGTCTTGGATATCTGACGTTCCTCTTGCACACAGACTGATGACGTTGCTGCTCTTGCGTTGTTATGCGTATCGCGTCACAAAGTGCATGTCACGTGAGGAGTTTATGATCGTAAACATATTCTTGATAATTCGACCGATACATTGTCATTTTGAATAAAACTTGCTCTCGTCATTGTAGGACTTAGAAAAAATTTTTTTCGTCAATTTGTTGTTTCTTTCTTTCATTGCGTTTGTCGCTAATTTGCTGTTTCGTTCTCCGCACTACTGGCCGTCTCGTTGTTATTTCGTTCCCCGCTCTGGCCGCCACGTTGTTACCGTAGGTTTGGTTTGGGTCCCTCTTGTTGTTACCGACCTTGTTGCCGGTGAGTTGTATTTGATTCACTTTATTGCCGGTATAAACTTCTCTGTTGTTTCCACCATATGGTATTGGAAGTTGATTTCAGTATTATAAATAATTCTCTAGGTTTAGAGCGTATTGTGCTTTGTTGGTAAACGCGAATGATGGTGCAAACTTGTATAACTTTCAATATCAATCAACTGGATAAGTCCGTGGTATTCAGAGTCCAACGAACACATTTTATTACGGCAAGACAATCCATTAAAACAGTTTATCATCACAATGCAAAAACATAATAAATCGTCACTTGAGTTTACCTCCTTAAGTCGTCATACATGTCAGGTTATTTACACGTGATTCCGTGGATAGGCAATCCAGTAATGAATAACTTGACTGATGCGATTAATGTGACTTTGGATACTTATTCATAAATATTGCTCCCTGTCCATTATATCCAATTCCTAAACGTACTCCATTTCCTTAATGAGACGTACAATCGTATCCATATAAAATAGGCTGACCCTCGTGCCTTATCATAAATAAATCCTTTACATAAATATTATTATCACGGGAGACTTCAGACTTGCGTCCGCCTAGGACCAAGGTTAAAATAATAAGGGTCCAATTACAATGATGTCACGTGCTAGCTTATCAACGCTACACGTGATCCTAAAACTAAGCAACTTATGCTCTTCGCTTTCTACACCGTGAGCCGCGCTAGCGTAGTGGTTACAACACCGCTCACTACAATAGTGGCTAATATCATCAATCCTATCGTAACAATACCCATGTTTTATTTCTTCCCACTGCATATAAAAGCCTAAAATCATGTTTACACTATGTTAATTAAGTGCGCAATAGCGCTAGGTCTAAAAAAAGATAGTGTATTGTAAAATTAAAAATACTTTATTGCTAAACAAAATGCTAATCTTCATCATCTGAGCCTTCAGCGAATCGTAATTTTTTTGCTGGTGGAGAGCCAAAATCTGTTGGAAGAAGGCACGTTCTAATCAATAAACATGAATAATTTGAAAAAAAGAGCACAATATCTGCGAAGCGCAATAAAGCAAAGAGCAATAAAGCGAGGTATACCTGTATTTAAGATCAGGAATATATACTATTACAGCACATCCGAAACCAAGTAAATCAAGTAGCAGTTTACCATCTTTTCTTGACTGTGCAAATGACTGGGAAATGGCAGTAGACCTACCTGGTCTAGGGGCATATCCAGAAAGTAACAGAAGATTTCGAAGACGGCCGGATATAATGCTACATTCCTCATCATCGCACCAGATTATAATGATTGAGCTGACTGTGCCATTTGAATCCAGATTGGACAAGCAACACGCATTCAAAGTAGCCAAGTATAATGATCTGGCCACGGACTTGAGACACGATGGATTCACTGCAATGACATGGCTGTTGAGGCAGATGCAAGAGGCCTCGTGGCTGCCTCAGTGTATGATCTACTGAAACTGTTAGGGTTGAGGCCACAGTCAAGAGAAATGGCATTTAAGGTAAGGTGACCATATTTTCAAAACCCTAATCCGGGACAAAATAGTAGATTTGACCTATTTCAATGCAAAAAATCGGGACAAAAGGGTAAATAAAAGGTCAAAAGTCGGGACATGTCCCGGAAAAATCAAGTTGATGTCAATTTAAAATAATATACATTTTATATATACATTTGAATATCATTGAATAACATACATTTTACTGTATAAGTTTAACTACTTAAACTAATAAGAGAGAAAAACATCAATAATCTTTACTTAAGGTGAAGCTGAGTTAGTGTACTTTTCAGATGAGTTGATTTTTATCAATAGGTCCTTCTTTGCAAGCAGCATCTTAAAAAACTCGACACATGTTTCCTCGCAGTTCACTTTGGTTATCAACATAGCTTTCAAAGTTTCAACACCTAGCTGTGTTTTATCACTTGTCCATAAGCTGTTCATCAAAGAAAACACTCTTTCTGTGGCAGCATTTGTTCCAGGTAGACAGAAAAAAAAACTCTGCCAACTTCAAAATATTTGAAAATGTCACATTATTATTTTTGAAGTGGGAAACCATTTCAATCCAACGTTGTGGTGGCAATGTTTTTTTGGCACTCCATTCACTAATTTTCTGAGAAGTAACAAACTGCTTCATATAGACATATTCGTCATAAATTTCAGTTTCTGTAAAGTGGCTGAAGGTAATGTTTGAATCACTAGTGATGATGATATCTCAATATCTGCCAAAATTGGTATTCTGTTCAGCGTTACCCAGCTGTAGGATTCTAGGTCTTGAAAATTTTTTGCAGCCCATTTATTCAAATAATTGAAAGCTATTTCATAGAACAAAGAAACGTTAGCATGAAACTTTTTCACATCCTCTTTTGGAAGTCTTTCCATTTCCAGCTTTTCAAGGATTAGCTTAACTCTTGATGGAAAGAAACAGTCTTCCAGTTTGGACTTCAAAATAGTTTTCAACCTGTTGATGTTGTCAATGACTTCAAACACAGTGACCGTCTGTCCCTCTATTTGTTGCACTGCTTCGTGGAATGGAGAGGCCTGACTGTGAACAAAAACTAGCCTTGCCTCAGATAGAGGATTTTCAAAGAATGTCTGTATAAAAACTGGGCATCTGTCTTGAGATTGAAAATATGATTTTAGAGGCAGGAACATCTGAAGAACCCTTTCAACAGCAGGCAGCAGAGCAAGCCACCTAGTCTGAGCATAACCTAAGATCATCTGGAAGTCTGTTTCCACAAACTGGCAAAACTCCTTGAGTCTTTCAACTCGTACTGTGTATGATTTGAGGAGAAGATAAATTTTAGCAATAATCAGCTCGACATCAACAGGCAGTACATCTGCAGCTGTTCGAACAGTGTTGTGGAAAATATGACCTGCACACCCAACTCCTATAAGACCATGTCCAAGGTTTTCTTGCAGTTTTTTGAAAACATTGTTCTGTCCTTTCCTTTCAGCACCTCCAAAATTGGAATTTGTGTTGTCTGCGCATAATCCAACTACTTTCCTGTCTAAACCATTTTCAGTTATGCAGTCATTAAGAAAACTACTTACAATATCAGATGTTTCACCTGGCAGTGACTTTAACTCTAATATTTTAATTTTCGCTCCATTACTGTGATCAAAGTATCTGACAAGCAAAGGAAAAATCTTGAATTCTTTGTGGTTGGATGCATCTGTCAGTACAGAAATAGTTGTAGACTTTTCTAGGTCACACCTTAACTCATTTAGAATATGGGTTGCCAAGACATTTCGAATAACGGCTTCTGTTTTCGTACGTGCACGTGCAAATTTTGGCTCTATAGTAACCTGAAGTAATTTTGATGTGCAATCCATAGACCTGAAAGTGTGATTGTGTAGCACTGTATGGTATGCAAAGGCGCCTTCTATAGCAGCTAATTGCTCTTCTTGGTCACCAATTTTATCAGCTCTGAAGAAAGTGGTTAACGACGAGCTTGATGCAGCTGTAACGACGGCTCTCTTATGTTTCTCACTGCTTATGTGGTTCTTAATATCACCACGTCCACTATGGCTTATCGAAAACCCGGAGGCAAATATATTGCATCGTACATTGAAGTTTGATGTACTCCTTTAAACGGATATTCCTTTTGTAAATCTTCATTGAAACTGCATTTACGCTTTAGTACCATTTTCTTACAACAATAACAAAATATGCACAATTAGTTCACCGTTTAAATTAAATAAACGTATACCGTACGCAAAATCTTGGTACTTTACCACTACCTAAAATTTCAAATAACTGCGAATATCACACTGGAACTACAAAACTAATTCACGGTCCTGACAACCTCTTGTGCTGTTTCGGCGCCAGTTCACTAATAATTAAAAATTCCCTCGTCAGCCACGGAATAATAATTTTTTTTTTAATCTGTGAGATTTATGCCAAATTCGTCCAAAACCGGGACAAATTGGCGTCCCGAATTGCATCGAAAAAAAGTCGGGACAAATTATCAAAAATGGTCGAAAACCGGGACTGTCCCGGAAAAACCGGGACGTCTGGTCACCTTAACTTAAGGGCTCAGTGAAACTGCGGAAAAGGTATCGTGCTGGCAGTGGAACAGCCGCAACGTGCTATGGAACTCGGGACAGTAATTTGTTTTCAACATAGGGGTTACTTTCACAACTGCCTCCAGCTGGTAGAAAATATGAGTGAATTTTAAACTACAACCAAGGTGGAGTTGGTTCAATTCTCTGCACAAGACCACAGGAGGCTGACACTTAGACTCATGTCCCACGTGTGCGTCCCCCCCCCCCCTCCCCAGAGTGTAAAGGCGATTAAGGGGTCAAAACACTTGATCAACGGGCGGACTACTTCTGATGATCAGATTACCTCCTGTATCGCTCTGTATAGAGTTTCCTATCACATTTATTAGCTTCATGTTTCAAAAAAAAAAAACGTGTTAAAACAAAACCACACATAAAGAAATATTTCTCGCTCTCTGTTCAGAAAATTCTTCCAGAATGTTATCGAAACAAAGTTTTTAAGCTTTATCAAATCATGTGGACAATACTGCAAGGCTGTTGAGTCTACCCTGGAGCATTACATGCTTATTTTCGTCAATTAGCTTGAAGTATGTTAGCGCAATTTTCAAATCTGCTGTATATTTTAGGAACCCCTCCTTTGGAGTTTGTTGAAATTAATGAAATCCACTTAATTTGTAAACTGTATACACATAAGTAAATGAAGTTGACGTTCGGTAAAACATAATTTAGTTTAAATTTTCCATCATTATGTTGATGGATGTGCAGAAAGTTATTATCTGGCGGAGATTTGTAATGTATGGATGTATGGTCAATAATAATACATTTTTTGGTTGTAACTTTTCAGTATTTTAATTAGATTTTCAGGACGATGTTGTCTTATAACAGTTAAAATAAATTAAAAGTCATTAGTGATTTAAAAAAACAAAAAAAAAAAAATATTTATAATTGCTTATAATTTATCAAATTGTTCAAAATTGATAGATTAATCTACGATTAAAGAAATTAGATTCACCGATTAATATTTTTGTTTTAATAAATCCCAGCCCTAGTCAGAATACATTGATCAAACGTTCTGAATGTTTCCACTTTAACGCGCAACAGACTACTGCCTATGTGTCTTATTGATTGTTTCAGTTAACCGGGTTTGTATTATCTTGATAGCACTTACCTCGTAATGAGACAAGATGTTATCAGGTACCACAAGACAGCCTATTGGCAGGTTAGGCCCATTATAACTGATGCTGAAGTGTTCTTTTATATGTAATTATGTCCCTTTTTAATCTATATGAACTATGTAGTCGCCACAGTAGCTGAGCCTTGCAGGACGCGTTTACTAAAGATTTATTGTTATTGTTGAACAGAATCGACATCATTGCACTCCGGGCAAACCCATAGGTGCTCAGTCTCCCTAAGTACATTTCGAAGAGTGTGAATGCTAACTGTTCCTGTAGCTCGCTGGTTATAAACACGACGGATGCATCCTCTCATATGTCCATCTCTGCTAGCCTGACGTGTGATGCTAAATTCCAATAGTCTTTACCTTGATGATTCATCTATTGCAGTGTCATTCTCTAACAGGCGATCATTAATTGTTCTCAGTATCTCTTCCTTATCCATATCCAGTGTCCCCACTGTTGTTGCTCTTGATGCTGATCTGTCAGCTCTCTCATTACCACGCTCCCCTGCATGACCAGGACAGTAGATCCACACCAGCACCTGCAGATACGAAGCTTCTATGGAGGTTTTACATTTATGCTTAGCCAACCATTTTGAACCTTTCGAAGCATGGAGTGAGAATCTGACACAATGACTGCCTTTGTTACTGAAGTTTCAATTAACCACCTTAAGTCTGCAATAGCTGCCTCTACCTCCATTCTAATGCTGGAAGTTGTTATCTTGTAAGCACTGCTGTGTTCGGCGACGATTCTGCCTTTTGCCCTAGCAGAGAAGCCCCAACTTGATTTCTCACAACGGATCACAGACCCATCAGTATACACAATGGCGTCATTATCCCGGCATGATCAAGTATCAGTTGATTAATTTCCATTTCCGCTTTCCCATTGCCCCAAGTTCTTCACTCACTGCCAAGGCTGATGATGACTTAGTGGTAGTTAATCTAGTTTTCATCTGACTTACTCCACTCTTCCCCTTTGAATATATTTTCAACTGTGGTCACCTGCTTGATCATTGTTTCTGCCTAAAGATGTCTGTGCTCTTATAGGGGTAGTTTCTTTTAGCCATTTGTTTTACCTTATATATAACGCTCATTACGTCATAGCGAGGGGAATACATTATATATATAATAATAAATAATAATAAATTCTTTAAGCGCCAAACACGGCGCATAAGGCAGAAACCAGTGCTCTCCAGGTTGTTCGTTGTGACGCCACTCCTCTTAGCTCTTGCACATTATTTAGGCCCAACGTTCTTCCTTCTCTTATTATTGTTCTTCTGAGTGTTTCTTTTGGTCTTCCTTTTTTCCGCTTACCCTCAGGAACCCAAGTGAGCGCCTGTAGTGGTATTCTGTTGTTTTGCATTCGTAGGACATGACCGATATATGACCATCGTCTTTTCCTTATATAGTCGGAGACATATTTCTGCCTAGAGTCTTCTCTTATTTGTCGATTAGTCTTGAATTCTTTCCAACTGATGTTCATGAGTTTTCTAAGACATTTGTTCTCGAATGTATTCAGCTTGTTCTCCAATGATTTTGTTATTTCCAACTCTCACAGCCGTATGTTAACACTGAGATAACATTTGAATTAAACAGACGAAGCTTGGTATGTATATTCAATGATCGTAATTTCCAAATGTTAGATAATCTATTGAAGGCGCTAGCTGCCAAAGCAATTCTAGTATGGATTTCTCTTGTTGTGTCACCATCCTGAGTCATTTTACTGCCTAAATAATTGAAACTTTCAACTTTCTGTAGTTTTTCCCCGTTCAAGATGATATCAAAGGTCTCGTTAGAAAAGTTCATAGCTTTAGTTTTAGAGGCATTTATTTGGGACCAATTTTAACCGAGAGATGACACAAATTATTTATTGCTTCTTGGGATTGTCTTGGTGTTGAACTTAAGAATGCTACATCATCTGCGAAATCCAGGTCCCCCAGGAATTTTCCATTTGTCCATTTTATACCCAATTGTTCATTGTGGGTATAGTTTCTCATAACCCAATCAATAGCTATTCCAAAAAAGTAGTGGTGACATAATACAGCCTTGTTTCACCCCTGTTTCTACTGTAAACCATTCTGTATTCCATTTATTTGTTCTAACACAACATCTTGCATTGTCATATAGCGCTTTGATTATATTCACATATTTTGTTGGAAAACCATAGATTGTAAGTATCTTCCACAATGATGGGCGGTGTAGACTATCAAAGGCTTTTTGAAAATCGACGAAGGTGATAATAAGTGGCGATTGCCTTTCCACTGATTCTTCTATAATTGTTCTTAGTGTGAATATTTGATCAATACATGATCGTTTCGGCCTGAAACCCGCTTGTTCTTCTCTGATCTTTTCGTCAGCATGCAATTTAAGTCTTTCTAACATCATGCAACATAATAATTTTCCAGGTACTGATAATAGAGATATACCACGCCAGTTATTACAGTCTGATAGATCACCTTTCTTCGGTAACTTTACAATAATACTGTCTTTCCATTGTTGTGGTGGTTGTTCTTCTCTCCATACTTCATTTATAACATCTAAAATTCTCAAGAGGTTGTTGTCATTAACTGCTTTAATCATTTCCCCTGAAATTTCGTCAACTCCAGCAGCTTTAAAATTTTTTTAATCTTTTAACGGCTTGTTTGATCTCGTCCAGCGTGAATTCATCGCAAGTTATTGGCAAGGTGGTTGTGGATGTTTCATTATTAAAATCAGGTGTTACTGTTGGTGGTGGTCTGTTTAGCACCTCCATGAAGTGCTCAGCCCATCTCTTCATTTGTTCTTTTTCTGTTGGTATTGAATTCCCTAATTTACCTTTAACAGGTGTTTCCATAGCAGTAGGCTGGTGACATAGTTGTTTTGTAATTTGATAAAGGCACCTACTATTACCAGTTCTTGCAGCATTTTCAGCTTCTACGGCCAGTTCATTGATGAAATGTCTTTTATCTCTTCGAGTTTTTGTCTTCACTTCTTTATTTAACAAGTTATAAGTTAGTTTGCAAGATTCAACTGCATTATGTGTACTTGCCGCTAGTAGTTTAAGTTTTGCTGTTTTCCTTTCTTGTATTTTATCCCAAGTATCTTCTCTCATCCATTTTTTCTTTTTATGTACTAGGTATCCGGTGGTCGCTACAGCTGCTTCTGTCATTGCTGTTCTCAGTTGTTCCCATTTAGTATCGATTGTCTTGGTGGTGATATCGTTGTCAATTTTGCCTAAAGCATCGAAATAGTTGTTCATTTTGACATTATATTCCTTCTTTATATCATTTGATTGCAGTCTGTGTACATCTATTCTTCTATTTTTATTCGGTTGGTATAACTTCTTCAGTTTAATTCTCATTTTAGCTATGCAGAGGTTATGATCGCTTCCGATCTCTGCACCTCTGTATGCTCTGACGTCTTGAACTGATGAGCGAAATTTAGCGCTTATGCAGAAGTGATCTATCTGGTTCTTAGTTCTGCCATCAGGTGAATTCCATGTTATCTTGTGGATATTCTTATGTGGAAAGATGGTGTCTGCCACAACGAGGTTTGATATTTCACAAAGTTCTAGAAGTCTTTCGCCATTTTGATTCAAACAGCCTATGCCATGAGTACCGAGATATCTTTGTACTCCATCGTTGTTGTCACCTACTTTGGCGTTAAAATCACCCATGACTGCTATTATGTCATGCTTGGGTATTGTGTTGATGGTACTTAGAAGTGCTTCATAGAAGTCATCTTTTGTGGTATCAAGAGCGTCGTTAGTTGGTGCATAACATTGTACAATTGAGAGCTTGAAAAATCGTGTCTGAAATCTAGCTAATATTAGCCTCTCATTGATAGGTACCCAGCTGATAAGCGATGCTGCTGCTTTCTGTGTCATTAGGATGGCTACTCCCTCTGTGTGACGATTATCATTACTACCAGAGTATATAATTTGCTTTTTTTTTCTTCTGAAATATATTTTATGCCCTTCCCCGTCCATCTACACTCGCTGACACCCAATAAGTCCAACTTATAATTATCCATTTCTTTAATTACTTCTTCCAATTTTCCGTCTTGATACATAGTTCTTACATTCCAGTATCCAATTTTAGAAATCTCCTTAGCCCCCAAGATATTAGAGTGAGTCATGTTTACTGTCGAGCCTGGTTCTGTTTCGGTAACAATAGCTTGTTTTACGATAGTGAATTGTTAACTCACTGATCAACCCTCCGATCCAACCGACCGATTCGAGGGTTTCGAGGTCAGTTATAGGAAAATATCTACACCACTAGATACTCTGGTGTATCTTTTATTCTATAATTTAACATAACATGGTGATATCCATCGAAATATACACATTCCTGATGTTTTTCTTTCGGCGTCTAAGGTGAGAAACGAATTTCACCTCCATCTTGGAAGGGTAGATAACTCTATATATATTATATATATATATATATATATATCAGTCATTCAACAGATGAAACTTTACATAGAGAAATGCTAAATGAAGCTCCTAATTGGCGAGGGTAGATTTTTGGTTAAGGAATGAAGCTGATAAAATGAAGTAAGGGACAAAATTGAAAAAAAATTACTAAAGACATGGGTTTTTTTTTAATAAAAACTATCACAAGAAAGAAGAGTACAAACACAAAGGTAAGTAGAGAATAAAAAATATTAAATTAAAATTGTACACAGTGAATTTTAACAGCTTATGTAAATTAACTGGCAGACACTACACGACCAGTCAGAAATGTGGATAGAGAAACAATAATTGAACAAGAAGACACAGACTGGCGTAGATGAAAAGGTTGAAAGATTATTATACGAGTATAAGCTAGATAGAAAATAGACAGACAAACAGATAGCATGATTGAGAAGTTAAATCTATAGAAAGTTGTCGAGCGTAAATAAGACAATTCTGGCACTAGTTAGTTTAGGACTGCCTCCTGTCTCGCCCTTGACTTTTCCCCCACCCATTTCTTCTCTTTATTTGCTCCTGCAAGCCTTCTTTGTGATTTTTAACCCGTCACTCTTACGTTGAACAGACTAAACTTCCGTCCCTGTAGCGGCTATATCTTAACTGTCTTTAATTATGGTCGGCGTAAATCTTTATTCTTGTCCCTATATCTTTGACGTTGGTATCAGCAGAAATTCTCTAAACCTTTGATTCAGAGTGACGAAAGAGAGAAAATTTTCCCGGGTAATACGTTTTTCCTCTGCCCCCGTCCAGCTGCAAAACCCACGCTTGGACACCTGTAGGCGAGAGTTTAGTATAAAATGAGTCTCTTACTGTCCAAATAGACAAAGTTTCAGAGTGGATGAAAAGTTGGGGCTTCCAAATTAATGTAAACAAAACAGTAGGTATGATTTTCAGCAAAGGAAATTTAAAAAAAAATAACAAAATCAATATAACCATTAAAGGACAGAAAATATGTACCTCCTCAACAACAAGATTTCTGGGAGTAACTTTAGATAAACAACTAAATTATAATAAACATATAGACAATTTGGTAGAAAGCTGTAGGGGACCCCAAAATATACTAAGGATTGTCAAAAGTAATGGATGGGGGGCCAGCAATAAAATAATGCTTATGTTCTACAAGTCTTTCATCAGGGGGAAACTGGATTATGCCAGCATAGTCTATGACTCAGCTGCAGCTTCTAACAAAGCAAAACTGGACAGGATTCAAAATGCAGCCATGAGAACCATTACAGGTGCATTTATATCGACACCAGTAGAAGCGCTAGAAGTAGCTCTTGGCATACCTCCCCTTGATCTAAGACGGAAAGAACTGAGAATAAATTATTGGAGTAAAGTAGCACAAGAAGTGACCCATCCAGCACATAAAGCATTTGTCAAAAACCAACCAAGTGTATGGGACGTCCCCTTAAATAAAGATAGATATCCAACAGGGTGGAGAACGATAGAAGACCTAACGCAGTTCAAAGAACTATCAAACACAATTGAAAATAGTAATAAATACAGAAGCAAAATACCACCCTGGGAACTAAAAAACACCAATCATAGACTACTCACTTACTGAAAAGATCAAACAAAAAATAGAAGATAAGGAAGCCAAAATGATAAGTAGAGAGTTCATAGATCAACTAACTAAACAAAGTCTGGCTGTATACACTGATGGATCCAAAGGAGATAGTGGACAACTAGGTGCCGGAGTTGTAATACCACAATGGGGAATAAAAAAGAGCTACAGTGTAACAGAAGGGGCTTCGATTTTTACCGCAGAGATGGTAGCAATTCTTAAAAGTTTAGAAATAATCGAAGATAACCCTCCAGAAGCTGTTACGATATTTACAGACTCATTATCATCACTACAAGCACTAGAACACCCAGGTAAATGTAGCCGGCCAGACATAAAGGAGGAAATTCTAGCAATTAATACATCACTAGGACACAGAGGATGTAGTGTGAGGCTAGTGTGGGTTCCAGCACACATAGGTATTGCTGGCAACGAGTTGGCAGACCAGAACGCCAAGAATGGAAGAACAAGTAAAAACAATATTTTTTTTTTTTTTTTTTTTTTGCGTTCGCCCGCTAATACTCGAGGCGAAATCTCAGGTTATTATTTGATGTCTAACCTGACATTGATTTTACGTGAGTATCCCTTTATTTCTTGTACAGAGACAGGTGTCCCTCGCCATTCAGGCAAATACTCGCCGATTTCGGAGGTACCCATTGCAGCTGGGTCGGCTCAGGAGCCGCCAGTCCCTGGTCGACGACACTTCTTCAAATGTCCTCGCCAGGTCTCGAGTTAATCCAGTCCAAATCCCGGTAGACGAGAAATCCTCAAATGCCGTTGCCCGGGTTTGATCCTGTATCACCCGGTCGCCAGAGCGGTGTTGTAACCACTACGCTAGCGCGGCTCCCTAAAAACAATATAAAAGCAGGACTAGGAAGGTCGGAGATCAAGAGCCAAGTGAAGATAACTATAAACGAGGAATGGAAGACAACATGGAAGAAAAGTAGAAAAGGCAGAAACGCGTTCAAACTGCTGAAAGAACCAACAAGGACGTGCCAGGTCAGAGAAGAATTAAAGATACCATCAAACAAAAAACTGTGGCGTCTCCGTCTCGGTGCAGCATACTTTATGGTAGAAGAACCACACTGCCAAGAATGTCAGGAAGAAAATGACATAGACCACTACCTGATCCACTGTAAAAAGTATGAACAACAAAGGCTTGAATTAAAAACCTACTATAGAAATCACAATATAGACTTAACGGGTGATAAGGTTTTAAGTATAGATGCCCCAAGAGATGCCCAATCAATACTTAAAAGATATATACATAAAACAAGGGAAAACATATAATGTTAGTACCCCAGGAAAAACATCCAACTAAATAGAAATTAAGCAGCAAGAACTTTCAAAGCATTAACAAAAAACTACTCATAGGACAAGGAAAGACAACAAGGTTTAAAAAAAAAAAAAGGACAATAACTCAAAATGAACAAATACTAATACAAATTAAAACCAAGCGTAAAGGGCAATAGATATCTATAAACAATACAAAAAAGTAAATAAAATTGACAAATACTAATATAAATAAAAATCAGTAACTGCAAAAGACAACAGTTAGTTAAATTGAATACAAAATTAGTAAATAAAATGACACTAAATACCCCAATTATAACCAAATTTCAGGTTGAACAGGGTAGACCAAGATGGAACGAGAAGAGGCAATAACAGTCAGCTGTTAAGTGCCCGCCCTCCACCCATCACCTCATCAAAACAAAAACAACAACAATTCTCAATGCCTTATGTCTCTGTAACCGCTGGCCATGTAGAAGTGGTTGCCGTCTCAGTACTAGCTTGCTGTGACGAAAGTACTGAGATTCTGTCTTTCAAATGGCCCATGTCTTTTTCTCCTTGCATTTTGTTCACTATTTTTAGGAGGGATTACAGGAAATCCTTCTCCATGTTTCTTCTCCTTCTATTATTTACGTTTTTTCAAGATGAGATCACGAGGGAGTTTGATCTCATCTGCTTTATGGTTCTTCTTTATGTGTTTAGAATGGGGGTGTAGGGAATTAGACAGTATTTTTCTAGAAGAAAGATTATAGATGCTAGATATCTGCTTTATGGTTCTTCTTTATGTGTTTAGAATGGGGGTGTAGGGAATTAGACAGTATTTTTCTAGAAGAAAGATTATAGATGCTAGATCAGGATTGGCACCAGATTGTCTTTTTTTAAAGATATTGCGTGGCCATATACGCATTTTTCGGGAGTTAAATTATTTGCGGCCATTTTTGCTTCATTTCCGCAGTATAGGGCTAGGCTTAATCTCGTTTCTTTGTCTAAAACCCATGCACGTTACATCAGAACGATCTAGGTTCTGATTGGCTGAGAGATAACTGCAGTTGAAATGCAGAGCTCTCATTGGCTTTACAACCACGCCGCGCATATGACGTCACGAAGTCGGCGCGTGGGGGTCTTGATTATAAAAGGCCTATATTTCATAGTTTCTTTCTCTTTTAATGAAAAAAAAATTGCCAAAGCCGGGTTGCCAGTCAAGTCGATTGCCTTCAGTTGGACATTCGAGATTTGGTAAGCATGAATTTTTGCGTGAGGACTTTATTTAATTTTTCTAGTCCTAGCCGATCATTTAAGTTTCTTGGGAAGTTTAGTTTAATTTAATTCTTAACTCCAGAGCCATCAATTCGATCTGAGTGATAGACATGAGAAACTAGGTCCATTTAATTCCTTGTTGAAAGAATAGCGGCATGGTTTAAAAGTTGAGATATCACCGCTTTGTATTATTGCAAAGTCGGTCGGGAGAGAAACTCGCATCTGCGAATTTTATTTATTTACAGAATAGTCGGGAGCGCGTAATGTGTATTTTTATTTGTGATTTTAGTGAGAGTATTGATGCTCGCTATTTATATAGTTACGCATATATCTGGGGACGGGAGTGAAAGAGGCATAATTTGGAAGCGCGTGGGCGCGTTGGTTACGGAATTGTTATTGATACGACGTTCAGAGGGACGAGGGGGAGATAAGCACGTGGTCATAAAATTACAAACACGTGGTTGAACTACGGGGTTTTCAATTTGATAACCAGGGGTTATGTATAACTTTTGACGGCATGTAGATGCTAGCGTAAACAGGGTTATAGGTTATTGATTGTGCTTTGTTATTCTGTGTATTCAGAAGATGGAGATGACATTTATTTATGTTAAGGGAATTATTTTGTATTTCATTTTGAATGTGATTACTATTATTGACGGGAATTTTAGGAATTCCTTGAGAAGGCTAGATCTGGGTTAGCCAATGTTTACCTTGTGGGCTCAGGTAGAGAAGGGAGCTCAGTGGGGGGGAGCGGACTTTGTTTGCATGATTTTGTATGGTGGTGCATAACGGGAGAGAGTAGGGGAGCTGTATTGATTATAGACGGGGGAGACTTAAGTGTTAAAGACTTAAGGGTTTGTCAGGAAGTTAATTGTTATTTGTAATAGAGTATTAACGTTTTGTTTAGCTGTTGTTTTTGCTTTTGTCTAAACAGCAGGTGCCGGCTTTTTGTGGGAATGAGAGCGGAATTTTGAGACCACAAAATTTCTCCCACGGCAAAGTTGGGGCATTCGCAGAACCGCAAGGGTTTTACGTTAGTTGCCAGTAGTGGAAGGAGAGGAAGAAAATACGTTTTCCCAGCCAGGGGAAGACATTTTCCAGCGAATAGGATTTTTGTGGATAAATCCTGAGCTCTGACGCTCGTTACACACGCAGATTTGGCAGGCTGCCAGCGTTGTGGTAATTTTGTGTTCGTTTCTTCACGGCCATAATAAAGCCGACGGCCCAGTTATAGATACTCGGGCAGGTAATTTCAGAGTGGTAGAAGTCAGCTACAGTTCCAGTCCAGAATCCAGTGGGGTTTTGTTAAACCTCAGTCATCAAGTCCAGAGTTAGTGGAGAGAGATAGGGTAAACATTCTCTCTACTGAAGTCAGCACAGATAGGCAGAACTGTTAGTTTTGGTGAATCATAGCAGAGGACAGCTGCTGAAGTTTAGAGGTGCAGTTAGTTGTGTTCAGGAGATTCCAGGATAGGCTGTGTAGAACCGAAGTCTGTGCAGAGATTGTGTAGTCACTTCGCCGTCGTTCCAGCTATCAGTGGACTTAGAGTTAGAGTTAGAATTTAGAACAGCTAGTTTGGAGTGTAGGCGACATCAAGTGCAGTGTAGTTCATTTCAGTTAACCTTACCTTCTTTCTCCATACAGGTTGCAATTGTGGGAGAAGGGTTGGGGTGGATGCATTTTTTTAAACTGTGCTTGATTTTGTTTTCAGGAGTGCATCCTCGCACTTGATGTATGGGACATGCATATGTTTGTTGTTTATAGGTGTATAATAAACTTGTATAAATTGTAGCTGGCATCAGTCATTTCCTTTAGTACAGTAGCTATATGTTGTCTGTACCTTGGTGTTTGTGAATCTTAATTGAACCTTATCCCCATAGGGTAGTTAGAGGTGGTTCGAGGCCATAGCAATTTAAACGTCCGAAGTGGCGAGGAAAGAATCAACCTCGGTTCTCAACCTCGGAGCCAATGGTCTCAACTTTCACAGTTTGCACTATATTTCTATCTGAATCTATCATTTCAGTCTTTCTTCTTACTATTGCCTTGTCACTATACGTAGACAGTCTCTAGTCCTAAATCCATTTCGTGACAAAGTGGGTGCTATCGTCCGGTGAATCATCTTTGTTACGTTCAATTCTGTGATCTTGACAAAGTGGGTGCTATCGTCCGGTGAATTTCAATTCTGTGATCTTGACAAAGTGGTGGCGTCGTCCTTGGGATCATCTTTGTTGGGATCAATTCTAGATTCATAGATTGTCTCTGTAGAAAGTTCTGGAAATAGATTTCAAAAAAAAATCCCCTAGACTTGAGCTATATTAAGACTGATCCAGCTATAAGTTTTTTTTCCACAGGTTCCAGTTAGTATAGAGGATAGTGGTTGTAAGGTTGTTTATGACTTAGAAGTAATTGATGGCTAATGGAATTTTTTTCTTGACAGGAAAGTAAATTCGGGTTTTGGGTAGCTGGATAACTTGAATTTTTTTCAGGTAGTTATTAGTCAGACTTGGTGCTAGTCTGAGTGCGGGTTTTTGCGACAGCATATTCCTAGTAGGTAACAGTAAATTTTTCTTGTTCCTTTTTTGTCATTTCCCCTCGTTGTGAGTACTGCTGATTTGTCAGGTAAGATGGCTGAATTGGTCAAGCTACTTACTGCATGGAAGGACGCAGCTAAAAGCATGGGGATGAATGAGGCCGAGACTAGGGCTTACATTATGAGGGAACAGGACCGGCAGACGGAGAGAGAGAAAAGGGAAGCGGAGAAAGACCTGCGTAAATTGGAAGCAGAGAAAGAAGAGAGAAAAGCAGAGAGGGAAGCCCAGGAGAAGATAGCAGAGAGGGAAGCCCAGGAGAAGATAGCAGAGAGGGAAGCCCAGGAGAAGATAGCACAGAGGGAAGCCCAGGAGAAGATAGCACAGAGGGAAGCCCAGGAGAAGATAGCACAGAGGGAAGCCCAGGAGAAGTTAGCACAGAGGGAAGCCCAAGAGAGGGAGAAGGCAGCAGAGAGACAGCATGAACTTGCCCTGCGTTCACTGGAACTGCAGTACCGATCTTCGGAAGGCAGTTCGGCTAACGGAGATTCTCCCGGAGCAGGGGCAACAGACACCGCAGGAAACGGAGGGCCCCGGATGGCAGCCATGAATTTTCCGATGGACTCTTTTCCTAACGGGAATGAGAAAATTGAGGTATTTTTAGAAAAATTTGAACGGATGGCAAAGGCATACGGGCTGGATGATAGTCTTTGGTGTCTCAAATTATCTCAATCTCTAAGAGGACATGCGTATGAGGTCTATAGCAAGATGCTGGTAGATGACCAAGGTAACTTTGAGGCTCTGCGGAACGCCCTGTTACAGCGATTCCAATGGACTCCCCGGAAGTGCCAAACGATGTTTAGGGAAAGTCGACTGGAGAAGGGAGAAAGTTTTCCCCAATTCGCGGAGAGGCTGAGGAATTACCTCACTCGCTGGAGAGAGTTGTCGGGTTTGGCTAAATCGTTTGAAGGACTCGAAGAGCTCATCATGTGCGAACAGATAAAGGCCAACATGTCTCCGGACTTAAGGAAGTACCTGGCGGAGCAGGGCGCACAGCAACTGGGCCAGAAAAGAAAACACCCTGACCTGCCAGCCCCGGACAAAGGAGCATCTTCATCGCATTTGCCTTCCTCTTCAGCTCACCAACCGCAAGGGCCGTCTCGCAAGGAGCCCCCTCCCAGTCATAACATGCGCTCCCAGCCGCCTAACAGAACACAGGGGCCGACTTCTCATGAACCCGTCAGGAACCGGGGAGATAATGAGAGATATTGTAGGTTCTGTCGGACTACTTCTCATTGGACAACACGGTGCCCAAACAAACAACCCGCTCAACAGATGGCTTGTTTAAGGCCTGTGAGGGTGAAACAAGGGAAGAAGTGGAAACCCTTCCAGTCAGAGAAGTTGTTTTCCAACAGCGGGCCAGCAGAAGTGAACGGGACTGAAACTACATGCTTATTTGACAGCGGGCTTACCTACCCCAGCATAGTCGCCCGACATCTGGTGAAGCCCTGGCAGATGACGAAAGAAAAAGTGAATATTGGTGGAGTTTTAAGGAAAGGGACTTCACAGTGCTTTCCCGTAGCCAATATTAAAGTGAAATGTAAGTTCGTGTCTGGCACCATCAAGGCAGCTGTAACGGCTCAGCCAGCCTATGACTTCATTCTTGGCAACCCATATTTGGTTTTGGGGAACCCGACCACACCGATCCTTGCTGATGCAAGGGGGCCTACTGCAGGCCAGAAACGTGAAAAAGGAGAACCCCTAATTCACGAAGCCCCGAGAGAGCTCGAACATAACTGTCGTGCTAAGGAGAGGTTCAATGCCTCCGACGACAGCGGTATGTTATTTGCAGAGGCAAATTCGCCCGCCAGCCCTGTTCAGCCAACCGGCCAAACAGTGGTGAAGACGCCTCTGATTCCGGAAGTACACTCTTTGTTGTCGGGAATTAGGCCCCCGATGGTATTAGCTTCCTCAAGTGAGGAACATACTGACAAGAGCAGTATTACATATGTCAACGACCAGCGCCATCTTCATAGGGCACAAGATAGCGGTCTGAGCGAGCATATAGTTCCAACCAGCCCTGGAGCCCCATCCGACCAGCACTTTACTCAAACGGAGGAGGACAGTGATCTGAGTATCCGTTTGCCTATAGACGGAGATGGGCCCCACAACTCTCGTATCTCGTTTACAGGAAACGACTCTTGTAACGAGCAGCCTGAAAAAATTGGCTATCTTTTCCAATTCGTTTCACGGAACATTGGAACCAGTTACTGAGAGCTTTAACTCAGATTCTCCGCGATCTAACGGGATCTTAAACCGTCAAGTGTCACTGCAGGACACATTCCAACTGACGCCAGTAACTCTTACAGGGGAGGGCAAGGTTGAAGGTAGAACCAGGGTGTTAGACGGAGAGCTCCCGTGGTCTACAGTTTCATCTCACCAACTTTTCAGGCCAGAAAAGAGTGAGAAAAGCGACCTTACGCATTTGCAAGGAGCTATTTTGGAGAGCTCTGTCCCGCTTCAGATTGGTAGGGGAAGAGCGAGTCCAGAACCGCTGCCAGGGGCAGATCTTACCTACCTTTCTTCAAAGGTAGAAGCTATTGAGGTCGATCGTGATCCAATAGACACCCAGCATGAAATCGGAGGCTCTACACCAGAGGAACCCGAGACGTTGCATCAGTTTCGTTCGGTACCAGCAGTCACAACTCTGCTGACGCGCAGCGAGGAAGTCGCCATCACCAGGTCGCCACAGCGCCCGCCGGTCACATCAGCTGACCAGAACAGCCTTTGGACGGTCATAGCAAGGGAAAGTTCAGACCCGCCATTAGACGGCACAGGTCTGAAGAGAGATCAACTCTCCCAACGGAGCATAGGAGCTCATTCTAGGAGAGGAGGAAGGAGGAAACGCAAAAGAGGAAGGTCGAAGAACACTGAATAGGAGGGGTAAGGACAGACAGCCTTGTAGACAGAGTTAAGGGCCAGTGTGAAACACAGAGATTTCAGTAATGAGATCGATGCTCAATCTTCGAAGGTGGGAGTGATGTGACGAAAGTACTGAGATTCTGTCTTTCAAATGGCCCATGTCTTTTTCTCCTTGCATTTTGTTCACTATTTTTAGGAGGGATTACAGGAAATCCTTCTCCATGTTTCTTCTCCTTCTATTATTTACGTTTTTTCAAGATGAGATCACGAGGGAGTTTGATCTCATCTAGCCGATCATTTAAGTTTCTTTGGGCAGTTTAGTTTAATTTAATTCTTAACTCCAGAGCCATCAATTCGATCTGAGTGATAGACATGAGAAACTAGGTCCATTTAATTCCTTGTTGAAAGAATAGCGGCATGGTTTAAAAGTTGAGATATCACCGCTTTGTATTATTGCAAAGTCGGTCGGGAGAGAAACTCGCATCTGCGAATTTTATTTATTTACAGAATAGTCGGGAGCGCGTAATGTGTATTTTTATTTGTGATTTTAGTGAGAGTATTGATGCTCGCTATTTATATAGTTACGCATATATCTGTGGACGGGAGTGAAAGAGGCATAATTTGGAAGCGCGTGGGCGCGTTGGTTACGGAATTGTTATTGATACGACGTTCAGAGGGACGAGGGGGAGATAAGCACGTGGTCATAAAATTACAAACACGTGGTTGAACTACGGGGTTTTCAATTTGATAACCAGGGGTTATGTATAACTTTTGACGGCATGTAGATGCTAGCGTAAACAGGGTTATAGGTTATTGATTGTGCTTTGTTATTCTGTGTATTCAGAAGATGGAGATGACATTTATTTATGTTAAGGGAATTATTTTGTATTTCATTTTGAATGTGATTACTATTATTGACGGGAATTTTAGGAATTCCTTGAGAAGGCTAGATCTGGGTTAGCCAATGTTTACCTTGTGGGCTCAGGTAGAGAAGGGAGCTCAGTGGGGGGAGCGGACTTTGTTTGCATGATTTTGTATGGTGGTGCATAACGGGAGAGAGTAGGGGAGCTGTATTGATTATAGACGGGGGAGACTTAAGTGTTAAAGACTTAAGGGTTTGTCAGGAAGTTAATTGTTATTTGTAATAGAGTATTAACGTTTTGTTTAGCTGTTGTTTTTGCTTTTGTCTAAACAGCAGGTGCCGGCTTTTTGTGGGAATGAGAGCGGAATTTTGAGACCACAAAATTTCTCCCACGGCAAAGTTGGGGCATTCGCAGAACCGCAAGGGTTTTACGTTAGTTGCCAGTAGTGGAAGGAGAGGAAGAAAATACGTTTTCCCAGCCAGGGGAAGACATTTTCCAGCGAATAGGATTTTTGTGGATAAATCCTGAGCTCTGACGCTCGTTACACACGCAGATTTGGCAGGCTGCCAGCGTTGTGGTAATTTTGTGTTCGTTTCTTCACGGCCATAATAAAGCCGACGGCCCAGTTATAGATACTCGGGCAGGTAATTTCAGAGTGGTAGAAGTCAGCTACAGTTCCAGTCCAGAATCCAGTGGGGTTTTGTTAACCCTCAGTCATCAAGTCCAGAGTTAGTGGAGAGAGATAGGGTAAACATTCTCTCTACTGAAGTCAGCACAGATAGGCAGAACTGTTAGTTTTGGTGAATCATAGCAGAGGACAGCTGCTGAAGTTTAGAGGTGCAGTTAGTTGTGTTCAGGAGATTCCAGGATAGGCTGTGTAGAACCGAAGTCTGTGCAGAGATTGTGTAGTCACTTCGCCGTCGTTCCAGCTATCAGTGGACTTAGAGTTAGAGTTAGAATTTAGAACAGCTAGTTTGGAGTGTAGGCGACATCAAGTGCAGTGTAGTTCATTTCAGTTAACCTTACCTTCTTTCTCCATACAGGTTGCAATTGTGGGAGAAGGGTTGGGGTGGATGCATTTTTTTAAACTGTGCTTGATTTTGTTTTCAGGAGTGCATCCTCGCACTTGATGTATGGGACATGCATATGTTTGTTGTTTATAGGTGTATAATAAACTTGTATAAATTGTAGCTGGCATCAGTCATTTCCTTTAGTACAGTAGCTATATGTTGTCTGTACCTTGGTGTTTGTGAATCTTAATTGAACCTTATCCCCATAGGGTAGTTAGAGGTGGTTCGAGGCCATAGCAATTTAAACGTCCGAAGTGGCGAGGAAAGAATCAACCTCGGTTCTCAACCTCGGAGCCAATGGTCTCAACTTTCACAGTTTGCACTATATTTCTATCTGAATCTATCATTTCAGTCTTTCTTCTTACTATTGCCTTGTCACTATACGTAGACAGTCTCTAGTCCTAAATCCATTTCGTGACACTTGCCTGCTGCAAATTGTGGTATAGGAAATTCTACATATCGGCAATAGCTCTTAAGGAACTAGATTTTTGGGACTTAGACATAGTCGGAGTTAGCGCACTGGTTGTATTAAGTTTAAATATGTTTTTCAATACCGAGAAAGTTCTATATTTTTTGAAGTTTGCCACCTACCCGGAAAGTACCAAGCAGTTACATCTTGATTTTTAAAAGAAAGTGTAAGTGCGTACTATTTACGTTTTTTTTCTTAAGCCAAATGTAATTCTAACTTAAAATTCTAACACCAGTCCATTAAAAGAGTTTTTCCTAACACGAAGTGTAACAATAATTAATTTGCTTACTTGACTCCTACGATGATTAAGATAATTTTTCCTAACACGGCGTGTAACCATAATTAATTTGCTTACTTGACTCCTATGTTAATTAAAAGAATTTTTCCTAACACGAAATGTAACAATAATTACTTTGCTTACTTGATCTATGTGGATATTTTTCAACACTCAATTAGTTCACCAGTAAGTGGCCTTATAGTCCTTTTCCATATATAATACATGTAAATACGACTGATATTAAGTGCGTATCAGCCCAGTTGATGTTACCCTATACGGCCCTTTTGAATTGCTTCTGTTAATTTTGAGAGACGCCTCGTGCGGGCAGGAAAATTGACCTGCAGGCCGTTTAAAGCCGGGCTCACAGGGCAAAGTTTTGGTGCATGAATGTTTACATACACAATCCTACAGCCTTGCGGAACCGCTATGTGAATGGGTACGCCTGTTTTGTGATTTCACATGTAGGCTCGCCAAGCTCACCTACATTACGATTACCTATGAATTTGTTAATAACAAGAGAGGAGATGATTTTAGCGACCGGATCAGCCAGCGCTAACCGGCGGGAATTCCCAAACTAATTGTTTGTGGTGAACATAGATTGTTGATATAATGTAACCTGTGCATATCTCTACTAGGAATATAGATGTTGTAACATTGAATCGTGCTAGTGAATCATAGATTTTTGAATATGGTTTCGTTACAGTGACAAAAACCTTGATCTGGACGCATCAACAAGACCTCTGTGGCCATCGGCCGGACATTACCTTCTTTTTGTTATTAGTTCCTCAAGCCACTAATTGATTGTAATCAACCTAGCACATGCTTCCAACTACGGGTAGATCTGGTGGTTTACTGTTGAGGTATACAACATAAACATATTACCTGGAGCCCCATGCTCCCGCTGACTCCACCTCAGAAAGCTACACAGCTTCCAAATCTCACCTACCACCACGGGAACGCGAGTCAAATGTCTGACCCGTCCCACAAACACGCGCAGTCGCACCTTGACTGGCTTGCGTCCTGAGGTCATATTAGGGCGCGTTGCTTATCTAACCTGATTTCATTAACGCAGAACACTTCGGATTCCGGGTTACTTGGCACCTATTTTACCTGCGGATAATACTTCCTCTGATCTCTGCATTTTCGTGGATTTACGTGATTTTCACCGCTCTAAGACGAAGAGGAAGAAAAGGATAAACATCCTAAAAAAAGACGTCTTTTATGAAAAGGTACAATAGACACAGGGACTCGGAAAAGTAAAAAGGAGGTGACTGAGAGATAAGTGGGGTATCGGTGGGCTGGAAGAAGAGTGGTTATCACTCTGCAATTTGTGTCTGGGTGACTAGGTCAAATGACCAGAACTTGTTAGCAAGGGGTTTATCGCCTTCTTTATTGTTTAGATACTTTGTGGATTTGTTATATGAGAGTTGGTTGGCTATATTCGGGATGTTTGTAAAGTTGTTTGGCATTCTCTAGTGCTACTGTAGTATTGTGTAGTGGAATTTCTGACATCGCTCAGATATAAGTTGTGGTTTTTTTTCTTTCTCTTCCTTGATGTTTTTTTCCTATATTTATATACTTCATTATATAAAATAGATAAATATTAGCGGATCAGAAATTGCTTACTACTTCTACCTGTTATCGTTGAATGTGATGTCACGTGATGTGCACGTGGTCCTTACTCATTGTATAACGTTACAATATAAGAGGGGCGAAGTGAGGCATAAGACTGAAATATTGTCATTGAGTGGCAGGAAGTGAAAAGACATCATCATATCCTTACTCCTGACAGCTACCCTTCACTCCATTCACATTCTACGCTCAATTCACATCTACTTTCTCAGTCTTCACTCAGAGATTTGTTTTGTCGCAGACAGACTCTTTTCACCACTCATGACATAATATGTGAGCTATATCTCGTGGATAATTCTGGAATCTCGAACAAAATTATATCTCGATTATTGTTGAATGTTCTGCTGAGAGTATATTTTCTTTTTATCCCATAGACTAACGATCTATAATTCTGATCCGCATAGGTTTTGTTTCCACAGCTAGACATTAGAATTTTAAGCAGATTGTAGCTGATTGTGTGAAACTATTGGTGGTAAAGGTTTAATGGAAGCTAATCTTTTGAACATGTTGTTTTCAGGGAAGGTAATCTCAGGCAGTAGCTTTTTAAGTCGTTAACAGATTAGAAGCTAAAACATTTGTCAGACTACTAACTAGGAAGCTGATAGTGGGGTGTTCTTAGAAGTTTCAACCTACACTAGGCTGTTATTCAAGTTTTGAGTGTTCGCTGACACAGTAAATAAGTGCCTAGGTTTTTTTTCCTCAGTCTAGCCTACAATTTGTATTGCTAGATTGGGTTAGATCACTGAGAATAGAGCTTGTTGGTTGGTAATTTAGGTTTTTGTGGTAATCAGTAACAGCTTAAGTAGTTAGTAAATTTCGTTACTAGTGCTGCTTACCGATATTATACCAGGTAATATGGCCGAGGTGCGTTCATTTGGTGTCGATGAATTTGCGTTAGATTCTTTCTCTAGTACAAATGAGAAAATAGTCAATTTCCTCGTAAAGTTTGAGAAGATGGCTACTTTGTTTGGTTTAGACGTTTCTATGTGTACTTTGAAATTGTCCCAGGCCTTAAAGGGCCCCGCCTATAAAGTTTACGCAAAATTGATGCCTAACGACCAAACTGACTACAACGTGCTGAAGAGAGCTTTGTTGCAGACGTTCAAACTGAATGCGAAAAAATTTCAGCAGCTCTATATGGATTCTCGCATCGACAAAGGCGAGTCTTACTCCCAGTTGACCGCCAGGTTGGAGGATTATCTCACTAAATGGTGGGAACTGGCAAGCCTTCCTAAAACCTGTGAATAGCTGTTCGAACTTTGCATAGTAGAGCAACTCAAAGCAACCATGGCACCAGACATGCGTAGGTTCCTAGAGGGGCACGGCGCAAATCGGCACGAAGACATTTTGGTAATAGCTGAGCGATTTCAAAATGCGTTTGATGAAACCCAAAGCCACAAAAGAAAACCATCCTTTATGCCATCTTAAGATGGCTTAGGTTCTTCGTCTAAGCAGTTGTCAGGGCCGACTCCTAGAGAACCCCACACCCATAACCATAGCAAATCTAGGCTACAAATTAATAACAACCTTCACGCCGTGAACCGAGACGATCCCGCAAAAAATAAGAGAAACGGCAATAAATGGTGCACCAGATGTAAGCTCAGTTTCAGTGGACGGCCGATTATCGTAGCAACCCATCAGCCCGTCGCATAGGTCGCATAGCCTGCGTACGGGCTGTGCGGGTGATGAATGACAAACCAGGGACGTCAATGAATAATTGCGGGGTAGTAGAAATGAATGAACACGCTTGAACTTGTCTATTTGACACAGGCGTTAGCTATCCGGTGTTGGTTGCTAAACTCTTAGTGCGGCCTGATCAATGGGTCACAGAGAAAGTGAACCTATGTGGCAATTTGTCCCGGAGATATTCCTATACATCATGGCGTGGCTTTAGTTAGTCCGATCTCCGTATATAAGTGGGACAGTACGTGCAACAGTGGTAAGATATATGTATTATGATTTTTTTTTTTTTTTTTTTTTTTTCGTACGCCCGCTAATACTCGAGGCGAAATCTCAGGTTATTATTTATGTCTAACCTGACATTGATTTTACGTGAGTATCCCTTTATTTCTTGTACAGAGACAGGTGTCCCTCGCCATTCAAGCAAATACTCGCCGATTTCGGAGGTACCCATTGCAGCTGGGTCGGCTCAGGAGCCGCCAGTCCCTGGTCGACGACACTCCTTCAAATGTCCTCGCCAGGTCTCGAGTTAATCCAGTCCAAATCCCGGTCGACGAAAAATCCTCAAATGCCGTCGCCCGGGTTTGATCCTGTATCACCCGGTCGCCAGAGCGGTATTGTAACCACTACGCTAGCGCGGCTCCCTTATTATGATATCACCTTTGGGATTCCTTATGTGGTCCCGGAAAGCCTAGAGCCCCTATCATTGCTGCTGCTTACATCCACGTACCACAGACGTTGAGCAATGGGTTAGACTCCCTACCCCACATTTCTTCTGCCTTTCTAGCAGACAGCCTGTTGAGCCATGGGTTAAATTCCCAGAAAGACAGGGAAAAGCAATATGCAGAGGTGTATCCATCTAATTCTCAGATCGGAGCAAGGAGGAACCCCTCTCAGCGCCTCGCTCGGCTATGTTACAAGACAGAGGCGCCGGCAAAAGGGTTTATAATTTATAATTGTTTGCAATGAAATTTGGAAAAAGCTACCGAGAACCTTCTCTCGGATGCTCTTGGTTAATTAAAACCTGATGAGAAAGCCCTCCGCTTTCTGCTTTAAGACTGCAAAGCCTGTGACAAGGGAAGTAGATCTGATGTTGCAGGAAAGTTGTCAACTGACGGCACTAACTCCCTCATGGGAGGGCACTATGCTGATACTAGGGAAACCAAGGCCCCACCTCTTGGAATTGGAACGCCTGGCTCCCTCATTTAATCCTCACTTTCTTCTCAGTGCAGAAGGCGGTGAGAACAGCTACCTTACGCCTTTGAAAGGAGCTACCCCGGACCCCATGATCCCTGTATCCCTTGAGAAGGAAAAGGTGGGAGACGAAGGTGGGGCCGGGTACCACGATCTCTCTCTCCCAGTTCATAAGCATCGTGAAGGAGCAGAAGAAGAGAAAATAAACCTACTTTTTTTCAAAAGTAGAAGATGCTGAGGTCTGACGTGACCCAGTGGAAACCCCGAGTGTGACCAGAGAGCAATTATAACTCTCCCGTCGATATCTCAGTGTATCTAGGATACCCAAATTGCTAGAATCCAGCAATTTACTTCAGAAAAGTCGAAACACTCCAATTACGCAAGCCAGAACTGGTGGTGGTAATTTCGGAGAAGTTTTGGACCCACCTCGGCGTGGCACTGGTCCGAACTTGGTCTCTCGCTTACACCCCAGTGTTGGAAACTACGAGGAAGTCGCAGACACTCTATTCGCGCCGAATTGCTCTAAGTCTGTATCTTTCTTTTCTTTGGGCCGCGATAGCCCGGGCCCCTGGGAAGCAAAGGAGGAGAAACCTTTATTCTATTTTCGCACAGATTGAGAACCCTGATAACGGATCATTTACGCAGCACTCAATCGGAGAAATAATTCCGAAGTACTCCTCCTGCATCTCTTTAGTAGAGACGCCTCTACTTCGGCAGACCACAGCAATGACATGCGTTAAGGTCATGCCAGAAACCAGGAAGGCAGAAAAGAATTTCTCCTTCCGGGCAGGACATGAAAGAGCGATCGGAAGCTGTTTAGGGACTGTAACGTGTACTGCTACTGAGATTACCCATAGCAATAAACTGCCTGACCTTGGTCATACCAGATTCACGGAAACCGGTGACCAGAAGAACGCGTGCGCAGGGCCAAAGGGCGTGGGACGGCGTGAGTACGGAATTGCTTAGACGCACTGGACAAAATAGAGAGAGGGAAGGAGCAGTTTAGATGTAATCTCCTTATATACAGAGTTAAGTGACCAGAAATTTATGTTTGAGATTTAGTTCACCAAGACGGGAATTTCGAACTTGGGTAGGTGGACATCTGTCGTGTGTGAATAAGACAGACCTGGCACTAGTTAGTTTATGACCGCCTCCTGTCTCATCCTTGAATGTTTTTCTCTATCCATTTCTTCCCTTTATTTGCTCCTCCAAGCATCCTTTGTGATGTTTAGCCTATTACTCTTACGTTTTTTTTTTTTTTTTCTATAACCAGCGGCACTCGAGCTTTCCAGCTCTTTCGGCCCAATGACATGTCATTGCGAGGCTGGGGGGTCAGTGGACTTTCCTTCCAACCCGGTCAGGAGCTTCGCTCCTTCCCATCCACACGGGATTTATGTGCAGGAGCCGTTCAGGTTATTCAGTCAAATTTCCGGTCGTAAACATTTCTTCAAACGCCGACGGCCGGGTTTGAACCATGAACACCTGGTCGCCAGTACAACGTCGTAGCCATTACACCAGCGCGGCTCCCAACTCTTACGTTAGACAGACTACACTTCCGTCCCCATAGCAGGTAAATTTTAACTGCCTTTAATTCTGGTCGGCGCAAATCTTTATTCTTGTTCCTGTTTTTTTTACTTTGTTATCGGCAGAAATTCTCTGAGCCTTTGATTCACAGTCACAGTCACGACAGGGAAAAAATTCTACGGGGTATTACGTTTTTCATCTGCCTCCGTCAAGCTGCAAAAACCCACGCTTGGACACCTGCAGGCGAGAGTTTAGTATAAAAGGAGTCTCCTATTTCTCATTGACTTATGTCTCTGTAACCCCTGGTCATGTAGAAGTGGTTACTGTCTCAGTACTAGATTGCATGCTGCAAATTGTGGTATCGGAGATTCTACATCTAGGTAACAGCTCTTAAGGAACTAGATAGTGCTTTTTTGGGAATTCGACATAGTCGCTCTGATTTTATTAAGTTTAAATATGATTTTTCATTCAGAGAGGGTTCTGTATTTCTAAAGTTTGCTACTTATTCGGAACTGCCATCAATGGGACATATACCTTGTAGCGGTATGGCAGCTTGTGTACCTTGACAACCCCAGAGCTATGCCAGTTGACGTTTTACTCCTGGTAGGTTCAACCAAGCTGGACTGGTCTGCGCGGGTAGGGGTCAGGTTGTGGGTTTTAGCACAGGGCTGACACCCCCTTTCCCCCTGTCTATGTAAAAATCGCACATGTTACGGAAACGGCAACAAATGGAAAAACTTTGATGCGAGGCGGACATCCGGAGTCTCAGTCTCGTATTACTGCCAGTGGCGAAAGCCGAAAGGAAGCCATTGGCATGAAAACGGATGCCCTGATCGCAAAACAAGAAACCAGAATTGGATTTTGGAACTTCAGAACTATGAATGAGGCAGGAAAGCAGAGACAAATCACAGCAGAGATGAGGAACTTAAAATTACATATCCTGGGAATAAGTGAGAGCAGATGGACCGGAAGGGGGGAATTAAAAACAGCTACAGGGAAAACAGTACTTTACTCTGGTAGAGAGGATGGTCAGCACAACGAAGGTGTAGCCATTATCCTGAAGAAAGGAATAGAAAGGTCTTTACTGGATAGGAAACCTATCAACAACAGACTGATAAGAACAAGACTGAGAGGGAGATTCATCAACACCACAATTACCCAATGCTATGCACCAAAAAACGACAGCGATGAAGAGATCAAGGACGAGTTCTATCAACAGGCACAAAAGGACATGGAAACTGCACCCTGGTACGATCTCATTATAGTAATGGGAGACCTAAATGCGAAAGTGGGAGCAGACAATAATTATAACGAAAGAGTAATGGGGGAAATGAGGCAGTGGAACAGTAAATGAGAATGTGGACAAATTAATAAGCTTCTGCGGTATTAACAACCTGGTCATTGGAGGAACACTTTTTCCAAACAAAGAAGTGCACAAGTTAACGTGGACAAATTAATAAGCTTCTGCGGTATTAACAACCTGGTCATTGGAGGAACACTTTTTCCAAACAAAGAAGTGCACAAGTTAACGTGGAAATCACCAAACGGACGGGACAGAAACCAGATAGATCACATACTGATCAATGGCAGATGGAGACATGCATTACATGGCGTAAAAGTAAGAAGAGGCGCAGATGTCGGACGTGATCATCAATTAGTAGTAGCAAGACTGAAGGTGCAACTCAGAGCTGCTGGACCAGTTGCAGTCAAACAGAAAAGATATAACATCACGAAACTGAAGGACCCCTTACTAGAAAAGCTTTCGTGGTCGACGTAAAGAGACGATCTCAGATTGCCTAAAGCCAGGAAAGAACAGAGACTGATGATGTCGACCACAAATTCAACACCATCTCAACAATATACAAGGAAAGCAGCGAGTCATGCTTGTGATTCCAGGAAAGAAAGAGCCAAGACTGGATAACACCTAAAACGCTAAACACCATAGCGAAGAGAAAGGAAATGAAATGAAAGAAAACAGAAGCTAGTCTCCCAGGTTAAAGGCAATATATAGTGAACAGTACAGTCAGCTGGTGATGAACCTTTTCGGTTAAACTATTCAATTATTTTAAAACTGTTAAAACTTAAGTGATTATTAAATTTTTTTTTATTTGTAGTTTTACAAATTTAACTTCGATTTAATCATTTTAAATGTACTGCATGCTTGTCTCAGTCAATTTACTACAAACACTCTAATCAGAGCTATACCAGAATAATAAGAATTCCACTGAGTAAATAAGAGGTGGGGGCTTGAACGAGGTAAGATTAATCACTGCTTAATTCTTCACAAAGGTTGTCGGCAGCTTCTAGAATTAACGATCTCAGCCAATGCAGCATTGGTTTCGTTTATCTGAATATCTTGTGAAGACTCCACTGAGATATTACCCTTCTATTTACAAATCTGCCAAGAGTAATCTTGTGCGAAGGAAGATACCTTTGAAGCCCATATTAGATACTCTTGAGTTTTGACCACTGTTGAACCACTACTGTAAAACAGAGGAGGCAAAACCATCACAGAGTGGTCCTGCAGAATCCGGTTTCCGTAGTAATATTCACGAGTTTTTCTACTGATGTTTCAAAAGATGGTCTAATACGTTTTTGTGTTCAGTCCTTTATTTCAGAATCCTAACTCTATTCTTTCATTGCTTTGTCTGGGCTGTCTACTTTGACGATTTTGGATCGCAGTGTCGTATAGTTCGAATTGTGCTACGTTATATCGCAGTTTTCCTGCCCACGCTTCCAATCAGACCGAATGTATATTTCTTGCTCTCATGTGATCCACGTCATAAGAAAGGAATGAAGTGGGTCGGGGCTTTCGTTATTATCTTCACCCTCGTGTTTTAAAATATAATTTTAAAATTTGAACACATGACGGCCTCCATATATGGCATGGCTCCTTCAGTTACTCTTAGGTAACCTTTCAAATCAGATTTGTAACCTCACCATAAGATAGTGTCCTCGCTAATTTGTTTCCCCAGACGGGTTTATCTGTAATAACTATTACATAAACTTCTGGACGGAAGTGCTTATGCAATTATCACCCGTACGTTCGCGGGTCCCAGAAGGATAAGCAGCGACGTTTCGCTGCACATAGACATTTTTTCACAGACAACACGTGGTCTTTCTTTTGTATTCGCTGCCAAAGTGTCTGAACACGTTTGTAGCGAACAATGCCCCCAGACAGGCATGCGGAAAGAATTACGTAAAAAGTCTAGAATTACTTTCACTTTTACCGCATGAAGTCAATCTGGTTCAACAACTTAAGCGATTATAATTAAATCCTTAAGGATGATCATAATAATAATAATAATAGCCCCTTCAGTCATAACTGACTATGGGAATGCGCCCCTGAGGTGACAGCCTTCAGCTGCTTATTTTCCTGGTGCTCCTTCCGACGTTTTCTCCTCACCTCTGCTTCTTGTGTGAGCCTCTCTTCGCCCAATCTGAGGTGGCGCCGTAAATAGCATCGCCACTTAGTGCGATCGGCAGCTTCATCCTCCCATGTTGCTGGATCCATGTCCAGTGCCCCTCATATCTCTCTTGCACACATCTTTGAACCTCAGCTGTGGTCGCCCAACTGTTCTCTTGCCATCTGCTAATTGTCCGTAGAAGATATCTTTTGGGATGCGACCATCTTCCATGCGGCGAACATGGCCAAGCCAGCGAAGTCTGCGTTGTCTAAGAAGCGTATACATACTTTGAAGGCCAGCACGTGACAACACCTCGACATTTGTCACTTTATCTTTCCACGAGATGCCGAGGATGAGGCGTAGACACCGCAAATGGAAGGTATTGAGCCTTTTTTCTTGCTTAGCATAGGTCGTCCAGGTCTCGCTGCCATATAGGAGTGTGCTGGTGACGCAGGCATTATATACCGCAGCTTTGGTCTTCATTGTGAGTTTAGAGTTTCCCCAAACACGCGATGTGAGGCGGGCAAAGGTAGCTGCAGCTTTGCCAATGCGGCTGTCGATTTCTGTATCCAGTGAGAGTTTGTCATTGATGGTAGACCCTAGGTATGTGAAGTGAGCTCCTTTTGGCTTTGAGTGACGACTGCAGCATCATCAGCGAACAACAAGTCTCTTATAGTGACCCTTCTGATTTTTGTTTTTGCCTTCAGCCTTGAAAGATTAAACAGACGGCCATCTGACCTAGTGTGAAGGCATATTCCTTCAGTTGCATGTCTAAGGATGATCAATTAGACGTGAATTGAACAGAGGTGAAAATCTAAGGAGTGGCGCTGCACAATTGTATGTGTGGAAAAATAAAGAAATAAATAGATAGTGGCAGAGAGAGAGAGAATACAGAAAAGAGAGCGACCAATTATATATATATTCTTCATTACTGTAAGGTGTAAAGAACATTGAAGAAAGAATTAAGGCCCTTGAGATGTGAATATGTAGAAAACCAGGGGACATTTCATGGAAAGAGAAGAAAACAAATAAAGAGATCATAGAAAACCCAGGAACGAAAAGAGAATTAATGAATGGGATCAAAATATACAGCTAAAATATTTTGGCCATGTAGAACGACATAATACCTTACTGAAGACCATAATAGATGGCAGAGTTGAAGGCAAACGTGCAAGAGGAATTCAGCGCTATACGTGGGGCGATAACATCAACAGATGGACAGGAAAGAGTCTATCAGAGTGCAGCATCAAGACAAGAGACGTTGGGGATCCATTGCCGTCGAACTTCGATGTGGAGATGGCAGCTGATCATCCAACCTGATGATGATGCATAATTAATTTTATTGTCATTCGTTGCTTTTGTTTTACGAGCTGCTACTCTTTACACGAAATGTGGCCTAGTCTTGTCATGTCACGTACACACACACACACACACGCGCGCGCGCGCACACACGCACAAACGCACACACACACACACACAATCAGATAAACATGTTGAGCGTGTCTCGATTTCTTCTTTTTATTTTGTTTACTATACCTACTGACGTAGCAGAGCATGTCTCTCCACAGCTTCCTGTCTCCAGTACTATTTATCAATTCTGTTAGTGACGTTTTTCCCATGCCATGATGTCAAACTGTCCAGCCATGATGTCAAACTGTCCAGCCATGATGTCAAACTGTCCAGCCATGATGTCAAACTGTCCAGCCATGATGTCAAACTGTCCAGCCATGATGTCAAACTGTCCAGCCATGATGTCAAACTGTCCACTATCTTCTCCCTTCGTCTTATTCTGTCTCTGTTTCCTTCAAGCTGTCCTGTTGTTACGATACATTCCAGCTGTCCTGTTGTTACGATACATTCCAGCTGTCCTATTCTCATAACATGCTCAAAGACAGAGGATTTCGTCTTTCTAACTTGTAAAATATGTTTCCTATGCGCATTGCCATCTATCAGGACGTCCTCATTACTCCTTTTGAGCTGTCCATGGTATCTTTAACATACTTCTGTAAAACCAAATCTCTGTGGCCTCTAGTGTTTTCCCTACTCACCCCCGTATGTCAGGATTGGTTCTATATAACATTGAAGAATTCCCCTTCTTACTTCTCTCGACATACATTTTGATAATGAGTTCACATTATGAACGTACGTCACAAATATGTTTCTGTCTTTGGAACACTTTTTTTTTTGTTTTTTGGTCACGTTGTCAAATGACTTACGTCATTTTTTTTCCATTAGGTCAAACTAAACGAGCTAACCCAAGATGCTGGAAAAAGAGTCAAGAAAAGATTAATGGACTCCGTAGACGATGCATATCTCAAGGCTGAGCAATATTCACATTACGAGTTCAAACGTGCTATAGATTCGAATGCCGAGGTCAACGCAGTGCAGCCTCGCAGTCAACATAGTTTTCATGACGTCTATTCCAGATCTGGACATAATTATGGTCATACGTATGGTTATGGAAATTGGAGGAAATCGTCAAATCAGCATTATTTGAAGAATCGGGACAGCAGTTTATATGGGCGACCTTCTAAACATAGGAAAACGAGTTTAAATAGGCAACGTTCTAAATATAGAAAACCGAGTTTAAGTAGGCGACGTTCTAAATATAGAAAACCGAGTTTAAGTAGGCGACGTTCTAAATCCAGAAAGAAGAGTTTAAAAAGGCGACGTTCAAAAACACACAGAAAGAAGAGTGTTAAACGACGTTCTAAACATAGAAAGAAGCCTTTAAAGACGAATGGTTCTAAGCGTAGAAAGAAGCGTTTAAATAGGCTTAGTTCTAAATCCAGAAAAAAGCGTGTAAATACGCATCACATTTAAAAATGGTCACTGTACAAACAGGGACATTAGTGTACGTAAAGGACATTGTTTAACTAACAGATATTATGCGTATCCCAATAGACGTTGGTACAGAACAAACTATCCGTTAAGAAGTAACTATGGTAATACAAACACATATATGAGCGAAGACAACGATACCAGATCAGAAAACAAACGGAGCGCACAAAACAATAATATCCATACACATAGACATGGTGGATCTGGATCGGGATAGAATGTAAACACTCCGAACGGTCTTACAAATATGCATCACAAGGTGCAAGGAAATCTATTAAAAAATGAAAAACACACCTGTTAAGGGAAATGATGACATATATGAACGGGATAAAAGGGACATGGAGAGACCTTGAACGGGACAATAATTCTTGAAATGATTTTGTTGAAATTTTCTACCCCATTATGAGCTGAACGAAGATAATTGAATGAATTAATTAGAAAATCAACGTATAGTAATTGTTAAAAACGCGTATGGAAAATCTAAGCATACTCACAGGTAAAGGCTCATCTGTAGTCTAAACAGCATAGTATATTCATTAATTTATAATTAAAATATTACCAGCGCTACGAACGGAAAAGATGTAGAAATAAATATGATGATAAAAGTAAACTCGCATTTAGAAATGAAAAAAAGTTGGTTAGGAAAAGAATGTGGTTTGAAGCATATAAAAATGTTTAACAATGGACTTGGTTTAAGACAGTGTGTTGATCTAGTAAAAAGACCATAGTCTATAGAATTAATGCAGTTATTTTGTTGTTGTAGTTTAACTAGTGCTGCTGAGCTTCTCACTATTTTGCAGCCAATACCAAGTCGAAGACTCCGCGGTAATATCTACACCGTAGATCTAGGCTTTTCCTGTGGCTTTTCTGCCATTCCAAAACTTGTTGAGTTGAAGTCATGAGCTCTAGTTTCTCTAGCTTGGCTGGCATTTAAAGGATCACCGCATCTGATCCCAAGCTTGGAGGAAGAAGCGCGTGGCACACTATTCATTCCGCGCCATCAAAAGGGGGTTCTCCAAATATCCAGAGCTAAAATACTGTGCTCTGGTTCTGGGCTCTCCCAAGGAATTGTCATATCCTACAAAGAGCCACTTCTTAGCTCCCTCTGCCAATCATGAGCCCATATGGTTCCTCTTGCATTCAGCCAACCAGGTAAACAGCCAGAGTTACGTCTGGAGCTCAAGTGACTCCACCAAGCTTAGTGTGTATGACAGTGCTATCTCCGCGTGTAACTATTAACTTATTGAAAAGTCAAGTGTTCAAAGTTCAGATCAGATCGAGTTGCATCATGATAACACGAGGCACAGGTTATATCGTCATATAAGTGGTCATGTAAGTATTCAGTGGCCTGAAAGGCTATACGCCCTAGATGTTGATTTCCACCAATCTGTAGAATTATGTGCAACCTTGTTCGACCCAGGTTGGCCACCTTAGTTTCTTGACACGGTTCTTTCATCAATTGCACGCACCAATTCATTAAAACGCTTAACAAAGTCACCACGATAACTAACCGTTTCACTGACAACAATTTTCTACGCCACTAACAATTAGTTTAATCAATGTCGACAGTCCAATAAAAGATATAATGTTTATTAAGATTTTTTTTTTAAACATAAGCTTATTAAAGCATGCACAGTACACAAAATCATCATTATTGTTTATGTTTTTATTTCTTTCTAACACTAGTGTTTATTTAACACTATCCTACACAAATGTGAGAACCCTTATTCTCAATTATCTTTATTTATATATTCGTGTCCCCATCATGACAAACACTTGAGAATCATTGTTCTCATTATTACATATAAAATGTATCAATTCAAAATTATACTGATTCTCAATATCTAATATAGAGAAACAATATAATCTTCCTTAACATTCAATGAACATTTCTTATTAAGTTTTACCGTATCTATGATGAAGTATTGAGTCATTGGTTCTCATGATATTTGCACACAAGTGGCATCAAAGGCTAAGCGCCCGGAATAAACTCACCACTTTTTATTTATCTATTACCTGCCAGTCCGCAGGATCACATTTTATATATTTCTGTATATTGCTTCCCTAAAACCGCTCCACCAACGGCATCAAGTTATATTCATTTCTTATTCTATAGCGTCAACATGCAGAATATATTATCATTATATTGACTTAAGTGCCGCTTGGAAATCACTATTCACCTTAGCGGATTAAGATCCTTGTTCAACAACTTGAGAGCCACTATCTCTCTTTTCTACTTCACTGCAATCCTCGGAGTTATTCGGAATTCAGAGCCATCCCTAAACTCTAGCACTCAACAAATAATCCGTCTTACTAAAGCAAACCCACAGAGTATCGGAGTCATTCAGAGCAATTCCGAAAACTCTAAGCTCGACGAAATACTCTCTCCAGTTATCTGTACTTATAAAAACAAGTTATTCTAACACTAGCTGAGATTACCTAGAAATATTCTTCTAAATATTAATAATTACTGCTCATCTTCTCTACCAAAATACTTTCTATAAAAATCTATATATTTTTCCTAATTTATCATTTGTCTGTACTGGCTAATTCAGCACACGGAGCTATAACAAACTTCATACATTTTAGAAACTGTTAAGTCTCTCTAAGAATTATAAAGTTGTCTGTCTAAAATCTCAAAGCTCTCTCTCTCTCTCTCTCTCTCTCTCTCTCTCTCTCTCTCTGTCCTAGAATGTCCCTGTGTCTGTAACAGCCTTAGTATTTGTTTTGTCTACAATTTTGCACTCTGACACACAGTTTTCTCCTGCGGTTCTTTTGGGAAAGAAGTCAGGAGTTCATGATCTAGAAATTCCTGGACAAAAGAGTAATTCCGATATTTTTTCAGGCACGTTTATATTGTCTTTTATCACGTCCCAGTTAAGGGCCCTGAAAAACCTGACTGTTTTACTACATTCACAGGACTAACAGTAGATTCAAAAGGAACAAGTCAATTGTAAACAGGTTCCGACATCATGTTAATTGAAATCGCTTGGTACATACCAGGATTCTAAGGCTGGTTGAACATTCAAATATGTGGGCATGTCAATAGTGGTATGTTCTTTAATGTACAGTTCATAATGCCGCTTTGGTATCCCCTCGACTGAACGCGGTCAGATACCCTTAATATACTCCGTCATACAAAGGACGTGCCCTTTAAACTCATGTAATCCTTATTCACCAGGCGGCAACGGTCGTTCTACTTGGCATATACACGTTCAGTTACATCTTTTCATGCGTGTAGAATAGTGGCCATTACACAGAGCCTCGATATGACGTCAGCTGTGTATTCCTCATTAAGCAGGGTTGCATAAACCCTGCCTCATAATGTTGTATTATAAGTATACCGCCAACCTGCGGTTTCCACTATAGAATAAACATTCGTCACTGGACTTCTGATCGAATGAAGACGAATAGTCTAAATGGCTAATCCACGAGCACAAAATATAGGTTCTGCATTATAGGAATCTGTGAGCTGTTCTCGACCGGCTTAGGTAATCCGTTTAACAAAATTCTGCAACCGAATTAATAGTCAAAGTTCATAAAGTCGGTGTTTACCATTGAAACGAAATGCCTTCAGAACACAAGAAACAACACTGTCGTCATTCTTTGCTCTCTTCTTCGACTCCTTAACCACTCGCCCTGTCCAGAAGCTAGTCCAGTGGCCCATCACGCCTTGAGTGCGTTCTCTTTGTTGGGCAAACAACAATTTGATTCCCACTTTGCACGGTCCCGGTGGCGTGTGTGTGTGTGTGTTACAGTATTTAGCCCCAACTCTGGTTCATTCTTTGCATCTCAGCCTCCACAGTCCTCCGCCAAGTTGTTTTTGGTCGGCCTCTCTTTCGCTTTCCTTCAGGGGTCCAAAGCATAGCTGTTCTTGTGATGGCATCGGGGTCTCTTCTGGGACATGACCAACCCAGCTCCAGCGTCTGCCAGCTATGATGGTGTGCATGTCCTCTTGCTTGCTACGAGTAAGCAGATCTTGGTTGGTGATGGTATTCGGCCAAAAGATGCGGTGAATTTTTCTTAGGCATGTTGTTGTGAAAAAAGAAGGACAATTTTGACATTTTCCTTCTCTTTGACTCTCAAGGACTCTCCAGCATTCCGCACCATAGAGAAGCACAGAAAGCACGCAAACTCTGGTATAATCTTAATTTTGTGCTTGTGCTGTATTGGGAGGACTTCCAGATGTTATTTAGGCTAAAGAAGGCTGTTCTTGCCTTATTCATTCTGATGTTGATGTCTTTGCCTGCCCCACCGTCTGGTGTTACTATGCTTCCTAGGTATGTGAAGGTATCTGTCTGTACCAGTTGCTGATTCCTTACTGATATGGGCTCAGGGTTGCTCACATTGAGCGTCATGACCTCAGACTTCTTTAAATTGATGTTCAAGCCCACCTGCTGGCTAAATTTATTAAGTCTATCTGTTTTTTTTCCTTGAAATGTGTTGAGTCTGACAACAAAGCAGTCACTTCGAAGATTTGCCTTCCCCTAAATGCAACGGACATTCACGTCCCACAGAAGCCAGTTCGCATCTCTCCCTGACGGAAGTCTAATTTTGCGCTCAGCAACTGCGCATGGCACATAGCCCAGAACTGTTTACCTTTGACCCTAAAGGTCAAACCCAATGAATGAACCAAAAAGGGAGATAACGCCTAATCAACCTGACACAGCAAAGTTAAGACATAGTTCCCCAACTTTGACCAGGGTGAAAAACATACAACCAATAAATCGACGTTTGAAACTCCATCAAAAATGACAGCAACAGCTTACTAATTACGGTTTTTTTCATAAGCCAAATGGAATTCTAACTTAAGATGCTGCTTGCAGTCCATTAACAGAATGTTTCCTAACACGATGTGTAACAATAATTAATTTGCTTACTTGACTCCTATGTTGATTAAGAGAATTTTCCCTAACAGTGTAACAATAATTGTTTTTGTTAATCAGAATCGACCTCACTGCACTCCGGGCAAACCTATAAGTGCTTAGTCTCCCTCAGCAAATTTCGAAGAGTATTAATGCTAATTGCACCTGTAGCACGCTGGTTGTACATACAACGGATACATCCTCTCTAACGTCCATTTCTGCTAGTCCCACGTAAGATGCCAAATTCCAACAGTCTCAGCCTTGTTGATTGCTCCATTGCAGTGTCATTATCCAGCAGGCGATCATTAATTGCCATTAGTATCTCTCCCTTATCCATGTCCAGTGTCCCCACTATGGATGTTCTCGAGGCCAGGCTGCCAGCTCGAGTACCAAAGTAGATCCACACCAGTTCTTGAAGTTCTACCCATTGAAAGTGATGTCTGGAAGGTCTGCTTTCACTATGGATTTGTTCAAAGAGCACCACATCACACAGGCCTTGTTGGGATTGACCTTTGATCCGCTTTCCTTACACCATTAAAAAACCGCCTGTAGTGACTCTTTAATGCCTTGCACCATTTTCCGTCTGCCTGAGCCAGTTCTGTACATGAGTATGTCATCTGTGAAAGTTAATGTTCGTCCCAGTCCTGCTGGTTTAAAGGTTGCTACTTTTGCCGTGTAGAGACCCCTGGGTTATTCCTGGGCAAATGAGCATTGGTTCTGATGTCCACGTTTCATAGCGAAATGCAACTGATCTCTCCATTAAGGCAGCTGCTATCCACTTTGTTATCCACAGGTTTACACCACATGCCATTATAGTCTATTAGTGCTGTAAAGTCCACACTGTTGTAAGCATCTTCTAGGTCAATTGCGACAGCCACCGTTTCTCTTTTACCCTGGAATTTCTCGTCAACATCGTACGCAAACGTTCAGGCATTACCCCATGTTGTTTTCAAAGGCCTATAGCTACCCAGGGTATCATGAAGGATGTGTACATTTTCGAGGTGGCTCATTACTTGTCTTGCAAATATCTTTTCAAGTAATTTACCATAGACATTCTGTAGTGTGATAATTCGATAGCTGCTGAGCAGTGTGGGGTCTTTGCCAAGTTTAGGAAGTGGCCGAAGGTAACTGTGTAGCCTTTCTTCCGGCACCTCAGAATTCTGTATTCTGGTATTGAAATCGCTCACCTATTTATAATGGCTGTGTCGTCGAGCTATTTAATGTGATGGTATTGTAAACCATCAGGACCCGGAGCAGTGTTTTTGCTGGTTTTCAATGTGTACACCATGTCCTCTTCAGACATGAGATCACAGTATATCTGGCCCCTTATAGCATTTTCCAGAACACTGTCCTTTATTTTCAGGCAGGCACTTGTGTCACCTTTATCCGTTTGCTCCACATATCGATTGACTAATGCTCTTCCCTTCTCTTCGTCCGTCTTCAGGCTTAGTCCTGTAGAGCTTTTGATATTAGGAATGGGTTGGCTTGCACTTTTCCTATTAATTCTTCAGTGTAAGGACCAGAATTTCTGTAGGTTTTTTTTTTCTGTGCCCATCTGTGCCACAAAAGTCCTCCCACACTTTATCCTTGGCCTCCCTTGCCAAACTCTTGAATCTATTAACGGCTCTTTGCTTTTTCTCCTTCATCTCTTCAACCTCTCCCTCATTTATCATTCTTCTGTTTCGTGCTTTACGCCATTCCTTTGTTACTTTTTTGTTTTCTAACCATGCTTCCTCCACTGCCTTATTTCACGAGGGAGGTTGGATGAAAGGTGTTCTCGTTCTCTTTTGTTTGGCATTTTGACGTCATGTGTGCAAAGGATTGTTACAGTCGAGTGGGTCTGTATAATACTTGAAGGTCTGTTTAGGTTTCCTGTGTCTAGTGGTCCTACTCTTTGCAGTGAATATGACGCAAGGTAGGTGATCCCTTTCCTGTGCACGTAATACATCCCAACTTTCCATGGTGATGGCAGCACTATAGATGAATGCCATATCTATGACACCATTTGTATCACCAGACTTAGTTGCCAATCTAGTTGGGTGTCCATCATTCAAGATGGTACGGTTCATGTTGAGTAATGCCTGGTTCAAAGCTACGCCCTGCCTATTTCCCGTGATGTTCCCCCACTCCTTGGATCTAGCATTGAAATCGCCAGCAATTAAACACCTTATGCTAGAATCTACAGACAATTCTGCCAGAAAAATCCAATTGCTCTCTGTTGTAAGATGGTCGACATGAGCATATAAATTGTATACTAGCCACTCCTGACCGTCTATATTCACAGCAATCCCCGTCAATTCCGCATCCTCACTAGTTTCTGAACTTGTATCCAGCCACGTATGAGGGAGCTCATGTTTTACATAGATAGCTTGCCCTCGTCTATCAGGCCCACATGGATTGAAGTAACATCTGTAGCCTTGGCAATTGATAACACTATTGGCTTTTAAATTTGTCTCCTGTATCATCAAAATATCGAACTTGTAGATGATTGTTTGTATAATGGTGTCACGGGTTGTCTCCCCTTAGCTCTGCAGTAGTGGTCTTACAGTGGCCTAAACTCAAGAGTAACTAATGTGGGTCTTCAAATGTGTCTACCTACGCACAAAATTACTCTTGGCAGAGTTGTAGGTAGAAAGATGAAGATGCTTCTACCTCAAGGGAGTGTCCACAAGATATTCAGAAAGTGAGAACAATGCTGCATGAGGCTGAGCAAATGTTAACTCTATATCTGCCATCAACATTTGTGAATACTAGGTTTTTTTTTATAATTCGTTAGCTCGATCGTCTGATGATGGTGTCTAGCTTCGACTTCAGGCCACTTATACCCTCACTTGTTCCAGAGATAGTACCCTCAGTTGGTACCACCGACTAGTATTACAAAAGGAGAGAAACAAATACCCTCTGAGTATTGAGTTTCTCGACACATACTTATGGTTCCCCCTCTTCCTATTCCACTATCCCATTCATCCCAGAACTTTACCATCGATGAGAATTAATCTTAATCCCACTGAGCGGAAAAAACATTCATTACATTTAGGTTGAATAGATATATATTTACGTTTGCATTGGTTGAAAATGTTAATAATATAAATTGAATATGTTTCCCTTTACATTTACCATGTTTTGAAATGTAAACAATACAGATTGTGCACACTATTCTCTCATCATTCCCTCCCTGCTCCATATGAAACTTGGGACTACCTCTGCTTTTAGTTCTCTATAAGAAACTCGAATAAAGCAGTCTTCAGCCTTTGCAATGGTGGTTCATGAAATCATCATTCTATATGCTGAGGTTGCCCTCCTCAAATGGCTTGGACATCCATTTATCAATTTTCGCATATTAATATTCATATGTCAGTATATACATATTAGTTCACATCTTAATATTGCAAAATATAGAATTAAAAATGTACAACTTAGCCAATCTTTAGGCTCACAGACTGCTGGCTCAGAGAAATAGTTTAAGGCAGTTTGACGATGCCTTTTTTTAGTGGTCTGGAGTGTTGTAATTCTTGCAATAAGTTCTCACTTCGACTTTGAGTTACAGTTTCCTCAGATTCCGGATTTCCGTGTTAAAATGGTAGAGTTTTCCTGTGCTATAAGTCCTCAAGATGCGCAAACAAGGACGTTCTGGTAAATGAATTCTGCTGCTAGTCTTAACTCTTACAAGGTCTGGGTGTCTTCTTGGCGCGAGGGGAATTTTCACAGTGTTCTAAACTAACTAAAGTGCCAGGTTATATTACACTTCGCTTCCCCCCCCCCTTTTTCGCAGTACTTTGTTACGATTTAGGAAGGGTCCTATCAGGAAATTGGTTCTTCCTATGTTTCGAATGCCCTGCAATCGTTCGCAAAACCTGTGTGTTTTGGTGGGGTAATTCAAAATATTTCCACTAGGAAATTTATGTCCGTTAATGTTGTGTCTTCAAAATATGGAAGAACTAAAGCATTCTTAGAATCTATTAATAGTACAACACATGACAGTGTGTCGTTAGGCCCCGTCTCTTGAAACACAAGACGCGTGGCTAATATTTGAATATTTGTTAGCGAGCGGGCAAGTCTCACCTACCAAACCCCACTTTTTCTACACCCGTACTAATTGTTAGGAACGGCGGATAGACAGCTTGGCATCGGTCCAAGTCGCCACCATCTTGAAAATACAAGGAGAGAGGGGAAGAGGTAGTTAAAGTGACAAAAGTTAGCCTAACTTGTTGCTTGGCAACAGAAACGACTAACGCATGTGGGCAGAGAAAAAAAAGGGGGAGGGGGGGGGGGGAAGAAAAAGGGGAAACTCAGATAATTATTTCTTCGGAAAGAAAGAAGAATACAGAAATAAAAAGGGATGTTTAAAAAGTTATGATAATATTGTTTATTAAAAGATCATATTATTCCTTATAATGAAATACCTTGCCGTATAGAAAAGTATTGTAGTTGGAATAAATAAAGAGGAAAAGTACACAGATGGAAACGAAGATAACGAAGCATATGAAGTTATAATGGATAGATAAAGGACAGTGGGCCATTTAATAATCACTTTTCACCTTTAAAATCGCACAATTAATAACAGAGATATTGTAGAAAAAAGAAATTGAGACAGGCAGACAAACGCGCTGATAACTGCTCGGTTTTGAAAATCTTGGGGTGGTACACTTTCTAACGCGTCTGTGAAAAAGGTCAAATTGGCTGGATTCAAATTTGATTGGGTACTGATATTGAAAAGAGGAGAGCTAAAACTAAAGGGTGGCAAGCGAACGCTACCACTTGAAGAATATTTGTTCACCTAGTCAGATTAAGAACAGTAGCAAAGCCTTGTGTGTGACCCATTGCCTTTGCGTTCTGGACGGCGGCGATCATGATTTGTGCCCATTGATCGCCAGTTAATCTATACTAGTGTATTATTTCATTGATTGCGGTAAGATAAATGCTTTTATTAATATTCTAAGAAGTCACAATACAATTAGGAACTGTAGCTATTGATTAGCACTTGGGCTGATCACTACGAATGTTTAACGAGGTTTATTTATTAGGTGTGGAGATGTGTATATGAAGTGTATTTAGGGAGGCATTGTTCATTGTTGCAGGGTTGCATCAACGAGTACCCAGTAAGACAAAACCTGGAGAGGCAGTGTACGAGGCAACTTACCTGTTGCTTGTATTGTGAAATCTAACTGCAAAAGCTGACTCCAGCTGAGACACCTGTGAACAGAAAGTGTCATATTTCCAGTCAACCACCTACTTGCCACGGATTAAAAGATAAGCCTTCGTTTTGAGGGCTAATGATTTCTCATTTCATTGTTAACCTCCACACTGTAATTAAACGTTCTAGTGACATGATGAACGGAACAGTTCTTCCAACTAGTGACCCTTCTTAATACCGTGTTACTACAGCCAGGGATACAAGTACAGAAACATTTTAATAATATCATTTATGGGACAAGATGTCCATCCACTGTATTTACCTGCGTACATAACCACATTTATTTTGAGTTTAACCTTCCTGATTCAAAACATTTGAGAGTCAGGAAATTAAAATTGTAAATTAATCCTATAACTTTAAACACTGTCTTACTTGAGTTTATTAGATTGAGTTACAGTTGTGTTAAATTTGTTATCATACATCACACATACATTACCCTAAACACGTAGCCATAAAAATTAATAGACTTAAAATATTTCGCAGAGTGAGATCATAGGGTGGTAGCAGTTAGGTACCCTGAGAATACATCATCATCAACTATTAGACTCAGGGACTTACATAGCTGGACCTCCCTCTGTAGACAATTAATAATAATTAACATAAATAACATATAAACCCACCACATATATTGGGACGCTCACCCGGGATTTAAATTTGTAGTAACCTCATAGACCCAGGGTATCCCCATTGTACAGAATGTATTATTCAGTGTGGAGAATTTAATGAGTTGTCATAGCCCATAATTAATTAGTTAACACTTGTTAGTTAATACAGTTAAATTATTAGAATTTTGTTCAAGAAAATTATGTCAGACTTGGCAAAGTTCAGATCGGCTGCTGTCCAGACGGCAAAAGAGATGGGAATGGATGAGCATGTTCTGGTGCAGTATGTAACATCAGAATGTGATACGTTTATTGAAAGGGAAGATAGGAGGTTAGCAGAAGAGAAAAGATTATAGGTAGAGGCAGACAAGGAAACTAAGCGATTACAATTAGAAGATGCTAGGGAGGCTAGGAAATTAGAGGCTGAGAGGGAGGCTGAAATCAAAAGGCTACAATTAGAGGAGAAGAAATTGGAAGCAGAGGAAAAGAAGAGGGAAGCAGAGAAAGAAGAAAAGAGATTAGCGGCTGAACAGGAAAAAGAAGAAAAGATATTAGCGGCTGAAAAGGAAAAAGAAGAAAAGAGATTAGAGGCTGTAAAGGAGGAGAGGAGATTACAGAGGGAACATGAGCTACGACTAAGAGAGTTAGAATTGCAAGGCCATGCTCCAGAAAATGGTAAAAGCCCATCTACCTCTGATGCTACTGCAAGTCAGGGAGCCTCCAACTCAGTTTCATTTGGACCCCTTTGTAGAAAAAGATGATGACATTGAGTCCATCCTCTCTAGATTTGAAAGACTAGCTACAAATTATGGTTTGGAGAGGGAAAAATGGAGTCTAAAGTTATCCCAAGGGCTTCGGGGAACATCTTATGAAGTGTTCTCAAAATTGAGTAGAGACGACCAGGAAGACTATGACATTTTAAAACAAGCTCTCATAGTTAGATATGAGAAAAATAGTGAATTTTACCCAAAAAAAATTAGAAATGCTAAACTACTTTCCGGGGAGACCTACCACCAGTTCTCTGCACGACTTAGAGATAGAAACCCGCAATTCAATGAAAGGAAACCTTTCAACCCAGAAAGGAGATGGTGTAAATTTTGTAAGAGGGACAATCATAACACCAGAGACTGTAAGAAGAAACCTCCTCATTACGCTGCATGCATGAAAACAGGAAACAAGGGACCCAAGGAAAACCCTACTAGCCTGCAGGAACCTTATCATCCCCCTGTATGTGAAGACGTAGTATGTAATGGGGCCACCATAAGGTGCCTTTATGATACTGGATTGGATTTTGACTCAGTCGTGAGTTCTCACCTGGTACACCCAGATCAAAATACAACAGAAACAGTGGAGATCCAAGGGGCGACTAAGGAAGTAGCAACCATGACACTTCCCATTGCTAGAATAAGTGTAAATACTCGCTATGTGGAAGGAGTGATTAAAGCAGCAGTGATAAACGAACAAATCTACCCTCTGATATTGGGGTGTAGATACGTCTTTTTGGGAAATCCCAAAAGACCAGTGATCATGGCTACAGTACAGACCAGGTCACAATCACGGAAGGAGGAAAAAGACCCTATAAATACTCATCCAGAGGAGATGAGGAAGGCACAGGCTGAGGATAGGTCACTAAAGCCGTGTTTCAAGAAACTCCCAAAATGTCATACCACTCCAGACAAAGGAGATTTTTATATGAAGAACAAACTAATGTATAGGAAGGCTGGAACTGTTTCAAATGGTCATGGACAGCTGGCTCTTCCAACTTCATATAGGGAGAAAGTGATAAAAAGATCACATGTTGCATCAAACGGTGGACATGAGAAAATAGGTACTACAGGTCAAAAAGTATCTATGTCATTCTATTGGCCAGGCGTAGCTGCAGATGTTGTAGAATTTGTGGAGACCTGTGACCAATGCAACAAGGGAACGCCCACACGTTGGGAAAATCATCAGGACCTACAAAAGCACTACGGTGAAAAACGGCCTGAAAATAAAAGGAAAAATAAATATAATAAGGTAGACATCGTGGATAGGAAAACCCCTTTTCACACCCAGTTTTCTAATAAATCCGTTAGAGTGGCCACTATGAGTAGGATACAAAAAGTAACCTCAACCCAGTCCCACCCGACGATCCCTTGGTCGGAATTTCGGGAACTGGATGAAAATAGAAGAGAGGGAAGTCACCTCACTTTGAAAGTGAAACTGCGGGGAAACCCCAGTAAGAAAAGGATTGGTAGTGGACGGTTCGTGTGTGATAGACAAACGAGAGCAAAACCACCACCACCATACTTCCAATTACAATAGTTCGATAGGAATGGCACCGGCAACATTGTTGTTCGGCAGACCAATTAAAGGTCCATTGTAAGCCTTATTGAGGACATGGACAGATGAGAAGGCAGAAGAGACTGTAACCTCATCATATCAGTATGTGAACGAACTGACCACTCGTTTAAAAACTGGCTGGAAACTTGCAAATGAAAACCTAAGACGAGCCAGGAAGAAACATGCTGCATATTTCAATATGAAAGCGAAGGATAGGGAGCTTGCTGTGGGGAAGAAGGTGCTTCTTCTTCTACCCGGCAGCAGCAACAAACTTCAATTTGGATGGCAAGGTCCATACACAGTTTTGGAAAAGGTATCCAGAACTAACTACAAGATAGACAAGAAAGGAAAGGAAAAAGTCTATCACGTGAACCTTCTAAAGAAATACAATGAAAGAAATAATCTGGAAGGGACACATTTAATGACCTTAGCCATAGCCACTGAGATGAAGAATGAACCTCTCACCTCTTATGAATACCCCCTGAGGCCATGTGAGACCCCTGCACAGGTAAAAATCAGTAAACATTTGACAACAGGGCAGAGGGAGAAGATTCAAAAGGTTCTGGAAAATCATACAGACGTGTTAACGGACAGACCGGGACACACAAACTTGTTGGAATATGACATGAAACTACTAGACCAAACACCCATCTGTATGAGAGCCTATACTATCTGTTACGCACATATTTTTTCTAAGACTGTGTGTAATTAATCTGTCTGAATTGTACACTTTAAATTTTTTTGGTCGAAGGTATATAACCCTTGTTGGACTGTAGTTACATTTTTACAATAGGGATTACCTTCTCTTATGTCTTGACTCGCCGGTCCATTTTTTCGATCGATGTCAGGTCATTCTCCTTATATGGTAGTATCAGTCAACTGTTTCTTGGAATGATTGAAACCAGAGTTGATGTTTAATTCCCTGTCCATATAAGGCGTGATTTTGGTCATATCTTTTTGCCTGGAATGTCTCCTACATCGTCCCGTTTTGAGTCTTACTCAGGTGTATGCGTTCTGCGCATGTCTGAACTTTAGGGGAGTTTTGGAAAAGTCTTCCGGTCAGGGAGTCTACAAGATCTGTTAAGCAGAGAGGACGCATTCCTGCGTCTGTGATTTTTGATAGGGAATTTGTAGTCCTCTAGTGAGTTAGTTTAGCTAACGAGGTCTTTCCCTAGATGATTCGAAAACGCCTGGAGGCGTATGTTTTTGTGGTGTTTATTCCGAAGCAAGGTAATACCCTCCTTATATTGAACTCTGTAATCTACTTAGATGTTTGACATTTGTCGTTCCCTGCTCGCTTGCTTGTTACAGAAAGGAGAGGTTCTTCTACTAGGGATTACACCCCAGGTATCTTCATACCTGAGATTGATATGTACATGGGTCACTCTAGGCCCAGAGAACAGTTTATATGCTCTATGAACTTCGCTATGCCAGCGATTGCACCTACGTCGAGGTTAGACTTAGGAATGCCTGTAAAGGTCAATTTGACCTTTACTCCTGAAACGTTATTCTCGTGCAGCCAGTGATAGACTTATTTTTGCACATCTGATCTGCCAGCATCAGAGAGGAGTATTGTTATACTTATGTACATTGATGATATGAAGCTGAGGCTGTAGTAAGCTGGGATTATCTATATCAGCTCATAGAATATATGCACATCCATTGAAGAACTTAATTTATGCTGAATACCATGAACTGTCGTGTCTATGACTTATGTAAAATGGATGTAACGTATCTGTCATTGTGGCGTCAAAATAAATGATGGAAACGTCAACAGCAGTTTCACACTTTTATGACTTTCCATGTCATATTTCACGTTTGTAGATCTGTGAAACTACATCACATCTACACTCACAGCAAGCAACAACAAACCAGACAAGACACCTTACACTTCAGCCTATAATATCCTTGGTGTCTATAGGGGTGGTACTTTACTACGCTACATTTCAGCAACGACCTTGGACTTATAGCTGCAACGTCCATAGTAGCCAGAAGTGTATGCTTATCATTTGATGGAGGCCAATGTGGCCTTATCATTGTAAATCCACCCTTATCACTATCCCATTCACAAAAGAGAAAGCTTTGAAAGAGAAGATAGATTATCTGTTACAAGAAGGGATTATTTCTCACAGTGAATCTCCTTATAGCTCCAGTGTGGTGTTGTTGAGGAAACCCTCTGGGGAACATAGACTGTGCATAGATTACAGGAAACTGAATGCTGTCACAGAAAGTCAGGTGGATCCATTACCTGATACTAATCAACTGTTTGCCAAATTGAACAAGGCAAAATATTTTTCCAAGGTAGATCTCAGCAAGGGATATTACCAAATTCCAGTGAAGCCTGAGATTCGACCTTATCTAGCTTTTAGCACCTCGGTAGGGCACTATGAGTTTAACATGTTACCGTTTGGATTGAAGAATGCGCCGAGTGTGTTTTCCAGAATGATGCGAAAACTGTTGGATCCACTGAAAAACCCATGTATTACAAATTTCATGGATGATATCCTCATCGCTACGGAAACATTTGAAGAACACGTTAACTCTTTGAATATGCTATTTGATAGACTCAGAGAGGCAAATTTAACTGCTAGACAGACAAAATGTTGTATTAGGATGCAAAGAATTAGAATTCTTGGAACATACTGTGCATCAGGGTAGCATGACCCCTGACCCCAAGAACCTGGAGAAATTGCAGAGAGCACCAAGACCACAGACTAAAAAGGATGTGCGATCCTTTGTGTTACTTTGTGGCTTTTATCAGAAGTGCATTAAAAACTTTAACTCTGTGTGTGCTCCTCTGACGGATTTAATTCGTAAAGGAAAACCGGATAAGATTGAATGGTCGGCAGAATGTGAATTGGCATATAATGGGTTAAAGGAAAAACTCACCAGCAAGCCTATTTTGAAATTACCTGATGTGAGTCAGGAATTCGTGGTAAGAACGGACGCTAGTAATGTGGGCTTGGGGGCCACTTTGTTACAAAGGTCGTCTTCGCAAGGTGGGGAATGGAACCCAGTTGCTTATGCCAGTTGCAAATTAAACAGAGCGAAACAAAACTACTCAACTATTGAAAAAGAATGTTTGGCTTTAGTCTGGGCAATCAAGAAGTTCCAGATCTATCTATATGGTAGAACATTTGTGGTACAATCGGATCATCAGCCATTGGTATTTTTGGCTCAGGCAAAACATGGAAATGCCCGTGTTAAGGTCAAAGGGGAATGATACGTACTATACTGATTATACAGTGTGAATTCAGGGTTGTCGCACTTGTTAGCTGGTTTAATTGTGAGTTGTTTAAACATTTATATGTTAGAAAACAGAGTGTACAGAAAGCGTGTGAGCGCTGGTCATGTAGTTATTCTGTACTGGTTTCGGCCGGCTGTGAATAGCTCACGGGGAGTCCGTGAACAGCCGAGTCCGGTGTCTGTTTGTGCGGGAGATGTGTCATCCCGTGGCAGTCTAAGTTGGGCGGTTGACTGGAGTCAGCCCTGTATCTTGTGTGTGTTCCCAAGGGTAGTGTAAGGGAACGATATTTGGCCATTTTTCGAGGTGTACTAGTACTTGCCTATTTAGGTGTGTTTATCTGCAGATAAGATGTGATAAATCTGCAGATAAGATGTGATAAGGGAAGAATAAGGTGTACTTTATGTTAAGGACATGTTCTGAGGCCTTGGTGTATACAGGCCGATGTTTTGGATCATATTTACCTCCCTGATAGATTTCTATTGTGCAGGAACGGCAGGAACGGCGCTAGGAGATAGTAAGGCCATTGTTCCTTATGGAGGGAGAGTTATTGAAGAGATTATAAGGCCAGGAGTTGTGTAGGCCAGATTACTTATAGACTACAGAGCGGACAGTCTTTTGAGTATATATAGATTTCAGGATCCATGAACAGATATCAGAGTTATTGAAGAGATTATAAGGCCAGGAGTTGTGTAGGCCAGATTACTTATAGACTACAGAGAGGACAGTCTTTTGAGTATATATAGATCTAAGCCTGGGTGGCGTTTTGTAACTGCAGTGTCAGCAGTCGTTCTGGTGGAACATTAGAACTGCGAATATATATAGATCTAAGCCTGGGTGGCGTTTTGTAACTGCAGTGTCAGCAGTCGTTCTGGTGGAACATTAGAACTGCGAATATATATAGATCTAAGCCTGGGTGGCGTTTTGTAACTGCAGTGTCAGCAGTCGTTCTGGTGAATTTACTGATGTAACATTAGAACTGAGATGTAAACAGGGTTTACATCATACTGAACAGCTGTAACATTCTGCGCAATTGATTATTATTGATTTTTGTGTATCCTGTTGTACCTGTGTAGTGTATCGTATCGGATTGATGTTGCTGTGTAAATAAATGATGTGCTGTCAATTGGAAATGAACACTAGTCTGATTCGTTGATCTATGCTTGACAGTACAGGGTGAGTGACTGTACCCTTCATACCACTCACTACAGACTGTATACACAGGGACAATACAGAGCTAACCTATTTATCATCTGCTCTGTGTGGGCGCATGTCCTACAACAGTCTAATCACTTCAACAGAGAGATACTTTACCAAATATACATCAACAGAACTTTATCAATTAGACCCTGGGATATAATTTATCACCATTGTATAGTTAGCCCTTTTTTCAACTATAACATTTGGTGGCCAACCTTACGGGCGTTAGACCCATGACTTCGCGTTGTAAGATTGTTTCTACGGAACTTTGACCTGTTTAAGAGTGTGCCCTGTGTGTGGCGTAAAGTACTAAGAAGTTCTCGCATTGGCCACGGTAGCTGTGGGCGTGGCTTGGATTTAGAACACCTTTTCTTACTTCTACATTGTTAAGAAACAAAGGCGAATCTTCTACAGTTTTTGTGTCGATCGTGACCTGTAATCGGCAACGCCTCTACTATACACAGACAGTGGTGTGTCACTCATGACCTGTAATCGGTGACACGATGATGCGTCTTGTGTTTACATGCCTCCATATGACATTTCCGCAACGTTTCCAGTTCTACGTTTCGGAGGGAAATTTTCAAGTAAACTTTGACATGGTTATGGCGACCTGTCCTGATTCGTCATCATCAGCGATATCTGCATTATGAGAATTGCAGTATGTTCCAGTTTTATATGCAAGTTCGAAATATCACGTAACTCTTTCCAACAAGAGTGACAGACAGTGTACCTTCGCGACGACAGAGGGAACAAGTGGGTAACTTGCACTGTTTCCAGTTTCCTGTGCTGTGTACGATCACATAGCATACTGTTTCCAGTTTCCTGTGCTGTGTACGATCACATGGCATACTATTTCCAGTTTCCTGTGCTGTCTACGACAACATAGCATGCTGTGTCAAGGTGGAGTGAGAGTTGACATGGGAGTCTGCTTGTGGTGTGTCATCTGATGCCCATCGATTGTAACGGGAAAAGAAGGACGTTTTTGCTATTTGCAAGATAAGTGGTGTTCGTTGTTGTGGAAACTGTGTTTATGTATGTATGCTATCAAGTCTTCTCATATTGCTCATTATGAATTATATTAACTGGTTAATATAGGATTTAGTGCATAATTGATTGATTGCTATGTAACATAAACTTATTAGAATTATAAGTGATCTAAAAATATAGTACATTCAACGATTGAATCACCATGGATTGTGACATTAATCCAGGCGATATGAGGCCTATGTTGAGGTTTGCATTAGTAGATGGTAGGGATAATGAACGATTGAGAGGCTCACGACTTGAAGCATGGGTGTTGGACGATTTTTTGATGAATGCGTCTAGATCCTTAGAGTTGTTTGCTGAAGATAATTTTCGGTTTGATCATAATTTGATAATGGCTAAAGATTTGGTGGAGTTGATACAGCACCTTCGTGTGTTTGTGTATCAGTATAGGAAGGTTGAACACAGAAAGATTGTGCAAGGTATATCTAAAATAATCCACAACGGTGTTTCTGACGTGCAAAAAAGGGAATTGAAGAATGAGAAACAAACAAGAGTAAACAAACAGAGTTCTCTACAGGAAAGAGATAAGTTTTTACAGGATAGTGCTGAAAAGAATAAACTTCAAGAAACAGTGTCTAGGCTCACAAGTGAGTTACAGAAATCAAACTTGGAGCTTGCTAGTGTAAAAACAGCATTAGACTCTGCGTGCATTAGAGTAAAAGACTTGGAAGTTCAGATAAAGAATAAGCAGGGCGTAGTTAGAAATCTCACTCAAGAAATCCAAGAAAATAAACAGATGTACAACAAGTTGAAAGTGGAGACCAATGAGCGAGAAAAATTATACATAGAGATGCTTCATGATGTTTGTTTTGATAAACTTGAGGAGAAGAATGTTATAGTTCCGGAGAAGGTTAATGAGCTAGTAAATAGCCATGATAGTGACACTGAGGAACTTAAGGTGGACTTGGAGCAGTTGAGGACTAATAAAGAAAAGGATGTAGAAAAGAGAGTAAAGGAGTTGTCGTTTAAGAAAGAGGAAATGACTGATATTGAGAAATTACTCATGGAGGAGAAGAGTAAGGTTTTAACATCTAATAACTTAATTAAGAAACAAACTGAAGACATCTCACTTAGAAATGCTGAGATTAGTGATCTGAGAAATAGAGTTTATGGTTTGGTAGATGTGGTTTTAGGTATTAAGGGTTTGTCTACTGTCAATGTTGACAAAGGTAGACAGAATGTTTATCACCAAATAAAACAAGCAAGAAGCCAGCCCTTTACACAAGCTGAGACGAAAGTCGAACATGATGGACGGAGATCACTACGTGGCAAATACAATTTCCCACGTACTACTTCTGGTAACATTACTGACTCGTGGCGTCAGGCCAGCAAAGATAATTCTGCTATAACAGTCAGTTCTATAGATTGCAAAAAAAAATGGAGATAAATTTCAAGGCAGATCTAAAAAGACCAACCATTATTCTGATTATGGAAATACTGATAAACAGATAATAAGGGACAAAGCTATTAGTAAGACTTGTACCCAAAATAAAACTCAACATGTTGATAACCATAAGAATTTTGTTATCACTGGTACTGATCAATTTAGTAAGAATATTGTTACAAAGGAGAATAAAAACAGTTTTGGTGAAAGAAATAACTACAATAAAGGTTATCAGCCGTATAACGATGATTCTAGAACACAACAAAATCCATCGGTTAGATATTTTTATAGAAGTAGAAATACTAATCATAGTAATGTTGCACAACAAAAGAACAAACTTGGTTATAAACAAGGTAACAGTAAGGGTATTGTTTCAAATACTACTGCTTGTTATGCATTTTGAGTTCGAGAGAATATCTTGTTGTGTGTAAGTAGGATTTTATTTCAGCCTACTGTTGTGATGACCTTCATTTCTGTCAGGATGTCTTATCCTTCTGTGTTATCTGCTGTGTGACGAGGAAATGATGGCATCATATAGAAAAAAGACGTTTTCACTGCCACACGTTTGGGTAAATGTAAGACTAATTTTCTGTTTTACTTCAATAAATCTCACAAGTTGATTGAAATAGACATTTTCATTTATATTTTCCCACAGTATTCGGCTTGTTAAGAATCTTCGCACCGAAGTTATTTTTTACTGTGAGAGGAATGTGGGTCAACCTGTGACCAGGTGTCTAGTCAAGCGCAACCCAGCCAGCCTGTTGACCCGGTGTTGTATGACATCGCCCCGTGCGGTTTTACAGAATGCTATCGAGGACCGCGGATTTGTGACCTATTTATTTTTTTTTGTTTGTTTAGGAGTTAGTTTAAGATTGCTATAGTGTTTTTTTACACTTAATTTATTTTTTGGTTAATGAATTACTGTATTGTATAGTAACTTACATTACATAATGTCTTAGGTATTGTGTATGTTCATATGTATGCACTGTTATGACTCTGTCATTATTTACATGATTGTTTTGTTAATAAACATTGCATGTGTTATGATTGCAATGAAATTATGACATATCACTTTGTAGTGACTTATCTTTAGTTTTTGTAATGGGATTTGTGATTTTTTTTTTCATACGCTAGTCGGAAGACTATTCCACTTAGACCATATTATGTATGACCATAGGTGCTACGTTGTGAAGTTGAAGCAATGATAGTTGATTCATCAAACATTGATATGTTTTGCAGCGTTGGTTCTTAGGAAAATTTTGGATTTGATGAGATTGCCAGCCCTATGCACAAACTCATTAGCAACGAATATGCGTTAGTTGTTTCAGAGAGTCTTGTTATTCATTAATTTTTTTTTTTTTTTCTTTTATTCTGGTGCTATGTCTAATTAATATATTACCATATACAGAGGTTATATGCAGTAACTATTGTGTTGTGAAATGTAATTTTGAAACTAAACTTGTATGTGTGTTATTTATGATTTTTTTGTATTTGTATTTGTAAACATATTTTGAAACATTGATTTCTGGTATTTTTTTTTTGCCATGTGCTTTTTTCTGCTGAATTCTGTTTAAACTAGTATGTGTTTATTATGAGTCTACTTAAGTATTGGAATTCTTTTTTGTTAGATGTCATTCATTTGGTTAAAGATGATTTCATTTTGGTATATTAGTTATAGATTTAATCTAGAAAAAATTAAAATACTATTTTTTATTTAACTTAGCTTTAAGAAACTTTTTTGTATTGTATTTTTTTTTTTAGGGAAATGTATTTTTTCTTTGACATTGTTATATTTTTTTCTGCGCCAAAGCGCTTAATTAGGTGTAATAATATATGTTGATATTCCATTTAAAATAGTAATTTTTGTTTTGTTTTGAGATTGTGATAATTTTATATATCGCACTTTTTTGTGTGATGTCTGTGATAAATCATTTTAGTTATGAATAAGTTTTGTAATTTGACTAAATTATTTATTATGCGTTAGTTACTTGGATTGTTGTTGGGATGTATTGTTGTCGTTTTTCTATGCATTCATTATTTTGTATTTCCTTCTGCCTTTTCGGATGATTCTTCGTTTCACTCCATTTCTTTGGAAGCGGTCTATACTTGGGTTATGCTTCCATGTTTCATCTGAATGTTACTTGATACTATTTGTATACGTTTACTTCTTACACTTCTTATACTTCCATACTTTGTATTCTTACGTATGGTAATATGGATTAGTATATGTAATTATTAGTGACAGTTCTATGTATTTCATGCAGGAATTGATTAGCTCAATTATTACTATTAGGTATTATGGATCTTTTCTTCCTATTTCGATTTCTTTGTTGATTTTCTGTGCTGATCATGCTTCTTTTGTTTGATCTTGACTTTACTTTCTATTTATTGTGTCATGTTTGGTCTACAGTAATAATACCTAACTTTGTTTGTAAATGATTATTTCGGTGTATTTAGCAGATTATTATTATGGGTAATTTGTTTATTGTACACTTGCTTTATTATTTGGCGATGTATTATTTTGACCTTATCATAAGGCTATTGTTGTAAGCATATATTAGAGCTTAGCCGACCCCTCATTTGTCGGTGATGTAGTTTTTTTTCAAAAAAATGATAAATCATTTTTTTCTCCGGACCGGGTGGTAACTGTTAAGGTCAAAGGGGAATGATACGTACTATACTGATTATACAGTGTGAATTCAGGGTTGTCGCACTTGTTAGCTGGTTTAATTGTGAGTTGTTTAAACATTTATATGTTAGAAAACAGAGTGTACAGAAAGCGTGTGAGCGCTGGTCATGTAGTTATTCTGTACTGGTTTCGGCCGGCTGTGAATAGCTCACGGGGAGTCCGTGAACAGCCGAGTCCGGTGTCTGTTTGTGCGGGAGATGTGTCATCCCGTGGCAGTCTAAGTTGGGCGGTTGACTGGAGTCAGCCCTGTATCTTGTGTGTGTTCCCAAGGGTAGTGTAAGGGAACGATATTTGGCCATTTTTCGAGGTGTACTAGTACTTGCCTATTTAGGTGTGTTTATCTGCAGATAAGATGTGATAAATCTGCAGATAAGATGTGATAAGGGAAGAATAAGGTGTACTTTATGTTAAGGACATGTTCTGAGGCCTTGGTGTATACAGGCCGATGTTTTGGATCATATTTACCTCCCTGATAGATTTCTATTGTGCAGGAACGGCGCTAGGAGATAGTAAGGCCATTGTTCCTTATGGAGGGAGAGTTATTGAAGAGATTATAAGGCCAGGAGTTGTGTAGGCCAGATTACTTATAGACTACAGAGCGGACAGTCTTTTGAGTATATATAGATTTCAGGATCCATGAACAGATATCAGAGTTATTGAAGAGATTATAAGGCCAGGAGTTGTGTAGGCCAGATTACTTATAGACTACAGAGAGGACAGTCTTTTGAGTATCTATAGATCTAAGCCCTGGGTGGCGTTTTGTAACTGCAGTGTCAGCAGTCGTTCTGGTGGCAACATTAGAACTGCGAATATATATAGATCTAAGCCGTTTTGTAACTGCAGTGTCAGCGTTTTGTAACTGCGAAATATAGTAGATCAGCCTGGGTCGTTTTGTAACTGCAGTGAAGTCGTTTTACTGATGTAACATTAGAACTGAGATTTAAACAGGGTTTACATCATACTGAACAGCTGTAACATTCTGCGCAATTGATTATTATTGATTTTTGTGTATCCTGTTGTACCTGTGTAGTGTATCGTATCGGATTGATGTTGCTGTGTAAATAAATGATGTGCTGTCAATTGGAAATGAACACTAGTCTGATTCGTTGATCTATGCTTGACAGTACAGGGTGAGTGACTGTACCCTTCATACCACTCACTACAGACTGTATACACAGGGACAATACAGAGCTAACCTATTTATCATCTGCTCTGTGTGGGCGCATGTCCTACAACAGTCTAATCACTTCAACAGAGAGATACTTTACCAAATATACATCAACAGAACTTTATCAATTAGACCCTGAGATAATAATTTATCACCATTGTATAGTTAGCCCTTTTTTCAACTATAACAGCCCGGTTATTAAGATGGCCTTTGCTCATTCAACCTTATTCGTTTACCATTGAATACATTCCTGGGTCGCAGAATGTTGGGGCAGATTTTTTGAGTAGGCACCAACCTGCAGAAACCCAGGATACTCACAAAGCCTAGTTGAGTTCATTTGATCGGGATTGTTAACACGGGCTATAAAGATGCATTGGGATGCATCTTTTTAACAGGGGAGATGTGTGACAAAATGCTCCGTTTTAACCCCCCTCTAAAATATAATCATATTACCGTATTTGAATTTTTTTTTCAATATTGCCGTGGAAAAGCTATAAAAAACTTCTACATTTGACCTTGGTTGAAAATAAAACTAACTAAAGCATTCTTAGAATCTATTAATAGTACAACATTCGACAGTGTGTCGTTAGGCCCCGTCTCTTGAAACACAAGACGCGTGGCTAATATTTGAATATTTGTTAGCGAGCGGGCAAGTCTCACCTACCAAACCCCACTTTTTCTACACCCGGACTAATTGTTAGGAACGACGGATAGACAGCTTGGCATCGGTACAAGTCACCACCGTCTTGAAAATACAAGGACAGAGGGGAAGAGGTAGTTAAAGTGACAAAAGTTAGCCTAACTTGTTACTTGGCAACTGAAACGACTAACGCATGTGGGCAGAGAAAAAAAAGCGGGGAAAGGAAAAGAGGAAACTCAGATAATTATTTCTTCGGAAAGAAAGAAGAATACAGAAATAAAAAGGGATGTTTGAAAAGTTATGATAATATTGTTTATTAAAAGATCATATTATTCCTTATAATGAATTACCTTGCCGTATATAAAAGTATTGTAGTTGGAATAAATAAAGAGGAAAAGTAAACAGATGGAAACGAAGATAACGAAGCATATGAAGTTATAATGGATAGATAAAGGACAGTGGGCCATTTAATAATCACTTTTCACCTTTAAAATCGCACAATTAATAACAGAGATATTGTAGAAAAAAAGAAATTGAGACAGGCAGACAAACGCGCTGATAACTGCTCGGTTTTGAAAATCTTGGGATGTTACACTTTCTAACGCATCTGGGAAAAAGGTTAAATTGGCTGGATTCAAATTTGATTGGGTACTGATATTGAAAAGGGAAGAGATAAAACTAAAGGGTGGCCATGCGGACGCTGCCACTTTAAGAATATTTGTTCACCTAGTAAGATTAAGAACAGTAGCAAAGCCTTGTGTGTGACCCATTGCCTTTGTGTCTGGACGGCGGCGATCAAGATTTGTGCCCATTGATCGCCAGTTAATCTACACTAGTGTATTATTTCATTGATTGCGGTAAGATAAATGGTAGAGTGGGACACTGCTAAACGTCTTGCAACATGAAGAACAGATTGACAATCCTGAATCCATGCCATGGCTCGACCATGATCTACAGTGCTGATACTTCTCCTTGGTGGCATGGTTAACGCAGTGATCATTTCGACCACTTGTCATACTGATTTATTGCATATCAACGGTGAACACTCTTTACCGATGATCATTTTCCACGTGCATTCAAATTCAAATCACTTTTTTACCTTTTGAACTAGTGGGGCGTGTTGCAAAAACAACGAGTTTTTGCAGCAACAATGGCAATTTTCACGTGCGGGTTAAAGTGACCCAGTTTTTGGACATTTAAAAAAAATTAACCTAGTGCACACAGAAATGTATACACATTTCTCTGAGCTCAGTTTTAATGACATTTTCACTTGTCTTTACAGTTTGCCAATCAATTATATATAGATATATATAGATATATAGATAGATATATAGATATATATATAGATATATATATAGATATATATATATATATATATATATATATATATATATATATATATATATATATATATATATATATATATATATTCTTTCTTACCCTCAGGCACATACAGTCTAGCTGTTAATGGTTATAACGTTCTGCTCTCAGATGCAGAAGGCAAGGCACTGTTCACTAACACTTTTGCGCTCGCTGTAATTTTCAAAATATGACTGGCCTATTTTGTTTAGAACACACGTTATTTATAGTGCGAGGTCGGACATCAGAGGGAGTTTCCCTGCTCGCTAGTATTTGCATCCAAAAATGTTTGTAAAATCTGCCTAGGTGTGCAAATCAGGAAAACTAAGATTTTATTTGTCTACGTTATTCCTGGAGCGATTTTCTTCATCTAAATCTTAAAATACGCCCTGTATTATTCTACATCTTCCTAGCTAATAATCGTTTACTTTCTTAAGTGCATTTAATTCTATGCGTACTCTAAACAGCAAAATTAAGGACTAACCTGAGGCCTCGATGCATTCAACCAGAGATTTCTCCCTTCCTATAGTACTATTCGTAAAACTCTCTGCACATACCTGTAGAGCAATATTCCCAATATCGCATTGGTGACCTCTTTCAGGTGGTACTTCTTTCATACGTCTGTAATACATGTCATCCTCCACTCGGTTGCACATATTAGTACAGGCCATTTTGACTGTACAATGCTTTAGTAAACAAGGCATGATGATACCTTCTGATTGGTCCGTGTATCAGGCAGTTCTCATAAAGTGTGGCTCGCGGTTCCGTCAGAGTTACTCAGAATGAACGTGGTGTGAAACAGACCACTTCACGACAGTCAGACAATGTCATTCTGGATACGAAGGATAGACAGAACAAATGCATTACTCCCATAGTTTAGTAGAATCACGTGCAGATTACTCGGTGTTGCACATCAGTGCGTTTTATACTCCTGATAACTTTGAGTAACAGGTATTTGAAGTTGTGCACAGTGGTTTTCACACTTTCGAGAGCACTCGAAAATAGTTCTAAGAATAAAGACAAAGTAATAGAATTTTTAGTGACATTTTATTACATTTATAGAAAAAAGAATGTTAATGTACCTATAAACAGTGGACATATGTCCTGAAAACACTTGCAGTAGTACAGTCAGGTTGCTTAACTGGGACGTAATAAAAGACAAGATACGTGCTGAAATCGGAAATTACTCTTTTGTCAGGATTACGAGATCATGAACTCCTGACTCTTTCCCATAGAACCGCAGAGAAAACGGGTGTCAGGTGCAAAATTGTAGACAAACAAATACTAAGCTGTTACAGACAAGGACATTCTAGGACAGAGAGAGAGAGAGAGAGAGAGAGAGAGAGAGAGAGAGAGAGAGAGCTTTGAGATTTTAGACAGACAACTTTATAATTCTTAGAGAGACTTAACAGTTTCTAAAATGTATGAAGTTTGTTATAGCTCCGTGTGCTGGATTAGCCAGTACAGACAAATGATAAATTAGGAAAAATATATAGATTTTTATAGAAAGTATTTTGGTAGAGAAGATGAGCAGTAATAATTAATATTTAGAAGAATATTTCTAGGTAATCTCAGCTAGTGTTAGAATAACTTGTTTTTATAAGTACAGATAACTGGAGAGAGTATTTCGTCGAGCTTAGAGTTTTGGGAATGGCTCTGGATGACTCCGATACTCTGTGGGTTTGCTTTAGTAAGACGGATTATTTGTTGAGTGCTAGAGTTTAGGGATGGCTCTGAATTCCGAATAACTCCGAGGATTGCAGTGAAGTAGAAAAGAAAGATAGTGGCTCTCAAGTTGTTGAACAATGATCTTAATCCGCTAAGGTGAATAGTGATTTCCAAGCGGCACTTAAGTCAATATAATGATAATATATTCTGCATGTTGACGCTATAGAATAAGAAATCAATATAACTTGATACCGTTGGTGGAGCGGTTTTAGGGAAGCAATATACAGAAATATATAAAATGTGATCCTGCGGACTGGCAGGTAATAGATAAATAAAAAGTGGTGAGTTTATTCCGGGCGCTTAGCCTTTGATGCCACTTGTGTGCAAATATCATGAGAACCAATGACTCAATACTTCATCATAGATACGGTAAAACTTAATAAGAAATGTTCATTGAATGTTAAGGAAGATTATATTGTTTCTCTATATTAGATATTGAGAATCAGTATAATTTTGAATTGATACATTTTATATGTAATAATGAGAACAATGATTCTCAAGTGTTTGTCATGATGGGGACACGAATATATAAATAGAGATAATTGAGAATAAGGGTTCTCACATTTGTGTAGGATAGTGTTAAATAAACACTAGTGTTAGAAAGAAATAAAAACATAAACAATAATGATGATTTTGTGTACTGTGCATGCTTTAATAAGCTTATGTTTAAAAAAAAAATCTTAATAAACATTATATCATTTATTGGACTGTCGACATTGATTAAACTAATTGTTAGTGGCGTAGAAAATTGTTGTCAGTGAAACGGTTAGTTATCGTGGTGACTTTGTTAAGCGTTTTAATGACTTGGTGCGTGCAATTGATGAAAGAACTGTGTCAAGAAACTAAGGTGAGAGAAAGCATTACATTAATGCGCAACATCACGTGCAACATTAAAAAACACTAACACGTAGTTACATTCTCATCCAGAAGACCCAACCTGGGTCGAACAAGGTTGCACATAATTCTACTGATTGGTGGAAATCAACATCTAGGGCGTATAGCCTTTCAGGCCACTGAATACTTACATGAACACTTATATGACGATATAACCTGTGCCTCGTGTTATCATGATGCAACCCGATCTGATCTGAACTTTTAACACTTGACTTTTCAATAAGTTAATAGTTACACGCGGAGATAGCACTGTCATACACACTAAGCTTGGTGGAGTCACTTGAGCTCCAGACGTAACTCTGGCTGTTTACCTGGTTGGCTGAATGCAAGAGGAACCATATGGGCTCATGATGGGCAGAGGGAGCTACGAAGTGGCTCTTTGTAGGATATGACAATTCCTTGGGAGAGCCCAGAACCAGAGCACAGTATTTTAGCTCTGGATATTTGGAGAACCCCCTTTTGATGGCGCGGAATGAATAGTGTGCCACGCGCTTCTTCCTCCAAGCTTGGGATCAGATGCGGTGATCCTTTAAATGCCAGCCAAGCTAGAGAAACTAGAGCTCATGACTTCAACTCAACAAAGTTTTGGAATGGCAGAAAAGCTACAGGAAAAGCCTAGATCTACAGTGTAGATATTACCGCGGAGTCTTCGACTTGGTATTGGCTGCAAAATAGTCAGAAGCTCAGCAGCACTAGTTTAACAACAACAACAAAATAACTGCATTAATTCTATAGACTATGGTCTTTTTACTAGATCAACACACTGTCTTAAACCATGTCCATTGTTAAACATTTTTATATGCTTCAAACCACATTCTTTTCCTAACCAACTTTTTTTCATTTCTAAATGCGAGTTTACTTTTATCATCATATTTATTTCTACATCTTTTCCGTTCGTAGCGCTGGTAATATTTTAATTATAAATTAATGAATATACTATACTGTTTAGACCACAGATGAGATACCTGTGAGTATGCTTAGATTTTCCATACGCGTTTTTAACAATTACTATACGTTGATTTTCTAATTAATTCATTTATTTATCTTCGTTCAGCTCATAATGGGGTAGAAAATTTCAACAAAATCATTTCAAGAATTATTGTCCCGTTCAAGGTCTCTCCATGTCCCTTTTATCCCGTTCATATATGTCATCATTTATCTTAACAGGTGTGTTTTTCATTTTTAATAGATTTCCTTGCACCTTGTGATGCATATTTGTAAGACCGTTCGGAGTGTTTACATTCTATCCCGATCCAGATCCACCATGTCTATGTTTATGGATATTATTGTTTTGTGCGCTCCGTTTGTTTTCTGATCTGTTATCGTTGTCTTCGCTCATATATGTGTTTGTATTACCATAGTTACTTCTTAACGGATAGTTTGTTCTGTACCTACGTCTATTGGGATACGCATAATATCTGTTAGTTAAACAATGTCCTTTACGTACACTAATGTCCCTGTTTGTACAGTGACCATTTTTAAATGTGATGCGTATTTACACGCTTTTTTCTGGATTTAGAACTAAGCCTATTTAAACGCTTCTTTCTACGCTTAGAACCATTCGTCTTTAAAGGCTTCTTTCTATGTTTAGAACGTCGTTTAACACTCTTCTTTCCGTGTGTTTTTGAACGTCGCCTTTTTAAACTCTTCTTTCTGGATTTAGAACGTCGCCTACTTAAACTCGGTTTTCTATATTTAGAACGTCGCCTACTTAAACTCGGTTTTCTATATTTAGAACGTTGCCTATTTAAACTCGTTTTCCTATGTTTAGAAGGTCGCCCATATAAACTGCTGTCCCGATTCTTCAAATATTGCTGATTTGACGATTTCCTCCAATTTCCATAACCATACGTATGACCATAATTATGTCCAGATCTGGAATAGACGTCATGAAAACTAGGTTGACTGCGAGGCTGCACTGCGTTGACCTCGGCATTCGAATCTATAGCACGTTTGAACTCGTAATGTGAATATTGCTCAGCCTTGAGATATGCATCGTCTACGGAGTCCATTAATCTTTTCTTGACTCTTTTTCCAGCATCTTGGGTTAGCTCGTTTAGTTTGACCTAATGGAAAAAAAATGACGTAAGTCATTTGACAACGTGACCAAAAAAAAAAAAAAAAAAGTGTTCCAAAGACAAAAACATATTTGTGACGTACGTTCATAATGTGAACTCATTATCAAAATGTATGTCGAGACAAGTAAGAAGGGGAATTCTTCAGTGTTATATAGAACCAATCCTGACATACGGGGGTGAGTAGGGAAAACACTAGAGGCCACAGAGATTTGGTTTTACAGAAGTATGTTAAAGATACCATGGACAGCTCAAAAGGAGTAATGAGGACGTCCTGATAGATGGCAATGCGCATAGGAAACATATTTTACAAGTTAGAAAGACGAAATCCTCTGTCTTTGAGCATGTTATGAGAATAGGACAGCTGGAATGTATCGTAACAACAGGACAGCTGGAATGTATCGTAACAACAGGACAGCTTGAAGGAAACAGAGACAGAATAAGACGAAGGGAGAAGATAGTGGACAGTTTGACATCATGGCTGGACAGTTTGACATCATGGCTGGACAGTTTGACATCATGACTGGACAGTTTGACATCATGGCTGGACAGTTTGACATCATGGCTGGACAGTTTGACATCATGGCTGGACAGTTTGACATCATGGCATGGGAAAACGTCACTAACAGAATTGATAAATAGTACTGGAGACAGGAAGCTGTGGAGAGACATGCTCTGCTACGTCACTAGGTATAGTACACAAAATAAAAAAAAGAAATCGAGACACGCTCAACATGTTTATCTGATTGTGTGTGCGTGTGTGTGCGTGTGTGCGTGTGTGGGTGTGGGTGTGTGGGTGTGTGTGGTGTGTGTGTGTGTGTGTGTGTGTGTGTGTGGGGGGTGTGTGTGTGTGTGCGCGCGTGACATGACAAGACTAGGCCACATTTCGTGTAAAGAGTAGCAGCTCGTAAAACAAAAGCAACGAATGACAATAAAATTAATTATGCATCATCATCAGGTTGGATGATCAGCTGCCATCTCCACATCGAAGTCAGACGGCAATGGATCCCCAACGTCTCTTTTCTTGATGCTGCACTCTGATAGACTCTTTCCTGTCCATCTGTTGATGTTATCGCCCCACGTATAGCGCTGATTTCCTCTTGCACGTTTGCCTTCAACTCTGCCTTCTATTATGGTCTTCATTGTCCGGTGTTATGTCGTTCTACATGGCCAAAATATTTTAGCTGTATATTTTGATCCCATTCATTAATTCTCTTTTCGTTCCTGGGTTTTCTGTGATCTCTTTATTTTGTTTTCTTCTCTTTCCATGAAATGTCCCCTGGTTTTCTACATATTCACATCTCAAGGGCCTTAATTCTTTCTTCAATGTTCTTTACGCCTTACAGTAATGAAGAATATATATATAATTGGTCGCTCTCCTTTCTGTATTCTCTCTCTCTCTCTGCCACTATCTATTTATTTCTTTATTTTTCCACACATACAATTGTGCAGCGCCACTCCTTGGATTTTCACCTCTGTTCAATTCACGTCTAATTGATCATCCTTAAGGATTTAATTATAATCGCTTAAGTTGTTGAACCAGATTTACTTCATGCGGTAAAAGTGAAAGGAATTCTAGACTTTTTACGTAATTCTTTCCGCATGCCTGTCTGGGGGCATTGTTCGCTACAAACGTGTTCAGACACTTTGGCAGAGAATACAAAAGAAAGACCACGTATTGTCTGTGAAAAAATGGCTATGTGCAGCGAAACGTCGCTGCTTATCCTTCTGGGACCAGCGAACGTACGGGTGATAATTGCATAAGCACTTCCGTCCAGAAGTTTATGTAATAGTTATTACAGATAAACCCGTCTGGGGAAACAAATTAGCGAGGACACTATCTTATAGTGAGGTTACAAATCTGATTTGAAAGGTTACCTAAGAGTAACTGAAGGAGCCATGCCATATATGGAGGCCGTCATGTGTTCAAATTTTAAAATTATATTTTAAAACACGAGGGTGAAGATAATAACGAAAGCCCCGACCCACTTCATTCCTTTCTTATAACGTGGATCACGTGAGAGCAAGAAATATAGATTCGGTCTGATTGGAAGCCAGTCAGAAAACAGTGCGGGCGCGTGGGCAGGAAAACTTCGATATAACGTAGCACAATTCGAACTATACGACACTGCGATCCAAAATCGTCAAAGTAGACAGCCCAGACAAAGCAATGAAAGAATAGAGTTAGGATTCTGAAATAAAGGACTGAACACAAAAACGTATTAAACCATCTTTTGAAACATTAGTAGAAAAACTCGTGAATATTACTACGGAAACCGGATTCTGCAGGACCACTCTGTGATGGTTTTGCCTCCTCTGTTTTGCAGTAGTGGTTCAACAGTGGTCAAAACTCAAGAGTATCTAATATGGGCTTCAAAGGTATCTTCCTTCGCACAAGATTACTCTTGGCAGATTTGTAAATAGAAGGGTAATATCTCAGTGGAGTCTTCACAAGATATTCAGATAAACGAAACCAATGCTGCATTGGCTGAGATCGTTAATTCTAGAAGCTGCCGACAACCTTTGTGAAGAATTAAGCAATGATTAATCTTACCTCGTTCAAACCCCCACCTCTTATTTACTCAGTGGAATTCTTATTATTCTGGTATAGCTCTGATTAGAGTGTTTGTAGTAAATTGACTGAGACAAGCATGCAGTACATTTAAAATGATTAAATCGAAGTTAAATTTGTAAAACTACAAATAAAAAAAATTTAATAATCACTTAAGTTTTAACAGTTTTAAAATAATTGAATAGTTTAACCGAAAAGGTTCATCATTGATGGATAGTAGATTCTATGGGAAACAAGTTCACTTTGGCAACTTATATATTGCACTTAGCTGCCAGTGGTTGTTCCTGCTCCCGCTGGGTTGGTTCTTTTTACACTGCTCACGCTCGTTGCTAGTCAAGGTTGTAGGGTGCAGCTTGTTCCCAGGAGTGTCAGAGAGAGAGAGTCTACAATTTTGACCCCTCGTCTTAAAGCTTAGGCCACTGTTCCCTTCTTGTTCCAGAGATAGTACCCTTCAACTGGTACCACCACTAACTATTATAAAAGAATGTCACTTTACATTTAAATGAAAAGGTAAATAGTACAGATATAATATATTTACATTTACATTTCCACTGATTGAAAAGTGTTCACAAAATAAATTGAATATGTTTTCATTTATGTTTACACTGATTTGAAAAGTTTGAAACTTCCATTAATTTTAAAGTGAGTATGTTAACATCGATATTTACACTGGTTTAAATCTGCTAGTATTATAATTAAAATGTACATCATTTCTTTCATCTTTCCCTCCCTGCTCCATATGGAGCGTGGGATTACCTTTTACTTTTAGTTCTCTTTAAGAAACTAGCAATAAAGCAGTCGCCAGCTCATGCAGTGGTGGTTCATGAAATCATTATTCTATGCGCTGAGGTTGCCAGCCTCAAATGACTGTTACATCCACTAGCTATTTTCTCTTTTTAATATTCCCATGGTAATATATACATATTAGTTCACATGTTAGTAATGAAAATATAGAATGTAACATGACAACTTACGCCAATCCTGGGTAGGTGATAATAATCACATTTGCTTTGGATTTGTTTATGTAACACATCAAGGGCGATCGGCATCACATCTTACTTACCATATATGGGAGAATTAACCTCTGCCTTACGTTCATAATTATTATCCGATGTCAGAATATTTTGAAATTACCCCATAACCCGCCTATGTGAATAGGATTGGAGTTCTTTTATAGCTCATAACAAACAAAGGCGTGGGAAAGCAGAGAATATAATCTGGCCATTTTCTCAAGCTAATTCACTTGAGAAATCACTCGGCAAGACACAGACTGCTACAGTGAAGAATTACAATTCAGAATTCCTTCTTAAAATACCGGACACCTTTTATTGGAGTATTTATCAGGACTTACAATATAGCCCAAGCAATCTCTAACATTTTAAATAAGGAAACTGGGACTGAGGAAACTGAAGGACTATACACGAATTCAGAGAGGGAACTTATTAAATTAACGACACCCCAGACGCGTGTAAGAGGCCGATTCAAGTCTCTTTTATTCATCTGTGCAAAATGTCTGTGAGTCAGGATTGGCGTAAGTTGTGATTTACATTTCATATTTTATTACTAATTGTCACACGGTGGCTTAATTAAGAGTCTGTCTGAGTAAAGAGAAGAGACACCAATTTGTAGGAAAGTCTGAGAAGATAGATCAAGATGAGAATTAAAGTGACTGTGGAGGATGAGACATAGCTTCAAGGGTGAAAACCTAGATTGACTCTCCCTTGCCACCTGTGACTTAATTTATTAGCTACTGTCTCACCACCTCTCGCTCAGCTGAGATAAGGTCTGCACTAATTTCTAACCACAGACACAACTGTACTGTTAAAGAATACAGGTACAGTATAGTGAAAGACAAACTGATCCAGTGCACATTTTATAGTTTATTAAAATAAACAAATCTATACTACAGAAAAAAAAAATAACCTACAACAATAACGTGCGAGTTCGCACATCCTAAAAAAAAAGAACAATCAATGAAAGGCAAACGTTTCAAATTACCACGCTCTCTTCCACACCTACACGAAAACATCTAAGGTTAAAGAAATATACCGGGCGGGTGTCTCTAAGCAAGAGCTACTACCCCGGACTACTCTATTGTTACTGACTGAACACACTGTGGAGTCCTCCGCTTCCTGACTGCTCTTCACTGGTGTTCATTCTGTTCCGGTTAAAACTTATTAACTAATTTTGACTACACTGACTCAAAGGCGCTCTAGGCGGTCCTGCACAACTAACTTATACACCTCATAAATCCTACTCTCCTGAATTCTGCAGAACTAACTCAGAGGCTCTCCTCCAAGTATTATCTAACTCTACAGTTCCGGGGGAAAACAACTAACTGCCCTCTCTCCCCTCTTCTTCAGTTCGCTGCCTTCTGGACGCTATCGTCTTCGTCTCAAGCTCAGATGCGTTTCCCTTCGTCTCAATACACTTTTATATAAGCGCATAGAATGATTAAATGAAGGAAGTTTTTAGTAAAAATGAGTGCAAAATCTTCCTCTGACAGTCCTCTATGCACGTTAAGCATAAAATCAACTCACCGACAACCATGGTGATCACGTGCAATTTGGTTTGCTGACCATAAATTCACATTTTTAATCTGTTTTTTCAAACTTCCGTACAACCACACAGGTGAAGTAATCGTGCTGATTGACATTCCACGTGCAATGGCGACTTTTCGTGAACAGAGTTCACTCTTAATTTGTTTTACAATCAGCAGACTTAGGGTAGTTTCATCACTTGCAAAAACCATGCCACCGAGAAAAAGTCTTGACACCTTACAAAGAATGAGGGCTATAGCGTGGGTTGAAAGTGGTTTATCTGTCCGTGAGGTTGCTAGACGGCTTGCAGTGTCACACTCTACTATCCAAAGAATTTTGGAGAGATTTCAGGCCACAGGAAGTGTGGATGATCACCACCGACCAGGTCGCCTTAGATGCACCAATAGACATGATGACCGGTACCTCTTGTTGTCAGCCTTGCGCCATCGAACAGTGACTTGTTCTACTCTAAGATGTCAGCTGAGACAAACTGTAAACGTTAATGTCAGTCAAAGCACCATTCGCAGACGTTTACATGAATTTGGACTGGCTGCTCGACGTCCTGCAGTCAGAATCCCTCTTACTCCTGCTCATCGCAGAGCCCGTGTTGCTTGGTGTCGCGAGCACATCCGATGGACAAGGCAACAATGGAGTCAAGTTCTCTTCACTGATGAATCTCGCTTCACTGTGTCATTCAATGATGGCAGGATTCGAGTTTGGAGACGACCAGGAGAGCGATTTACTGATGACACAATTCGAGAGGTGGATCGTTATGGTAGGGATTCTGTCATGGCCTGGGGAGGCTTCTACAGACATGGCAGGACCCCACTCTACATCATCCAAGGCAACTTGACTGGCCCAAGATATCAGAAAGAAATCTTGAGACCAATTGTTCAGCCTGCTCTGGAGGCCGTAGGTGGTAATGCCATCCTCCAAGATTATAACGCTCGACCCCATCGCGCTCGTGTGGTGAATGAGTTTATTCAGCAACATGGGATCATCAGGATGGCGTGGCCAGCATTTTCACCTGACCTTTCTCCGATTGAGCACCTCTGGGATGTCCTTGGTCGAAGATTGTCAACAAATCACCCCCTGCCAATGGATGTTGCACAGCTGACTGCATTTCTGCTTCAGGAATGGCAAGCTGTTCCTCAGGATACTCTTCGGACCCTTGTGGACTCGATGCGTCTACGCTGTCTTGAATGCCTTGCTGCAAACGGTGGTCATACCCGATTTTGAAATGTCTATTTGTCCAATATCTATTGTGTGACTTTTGAAAAGGTGGGTGACACACTTCATAGCTTCATTGCGTTTGAATGTGTGTTTCCATTTCTTTACGTGACATGTCAATTTGGTATTCAATAAATGCCGTTTTGACTGATAGCTTGTCTATTACGCCTAATCCAGGCGCGGCTGACCTGACTGTGTCTGAGGCTCCGACCGTGATCTCGGCAGGTAGCGTCACAACACTGATTCGCTGTATCCCAATATTATAACTTTACTGAATAATTTCCCAGCACTATTCTAAATTAAAGGCAGCTAATGGAAGGTTATCAAGTTAAACAAATTATTTAGCACACCAATGCATACACCATATATCATAATACTAAACACTCTTAACCCCTTCTCCTTCTGAATTACATTAATTATACCCACAAAAACCCCACGTACCTGCACTTCTATTTATCATAATCAAATGGGGTTACTCTGAACTCGTTAGCTAGACATAGTACAATTACAACAAAACTTACACTACTGTCGTAAATTTTTAAAGATAGGTCAGAAGATATTTATGGTCCCTTCTGAGCAGAGGTGATAGTGGTAAATATGTGAGAATAAAGGTGTAAGTAATAGATTTTAACGAGGGAATAGTGTAAGAGGAAGATCTGTCCCTGGAATGAGTAGTTTCTCTAGTCCAGCCTATTTATACGACTATATTTTAATATAAGACAACCTTTCTCTCCCTATATGAAATATAAGTTACACTCACCACACCCACACACACATATATGTGACAACAATACACACAAACGTGAAAAACTATGGTTAATTGGGTATGGGTCTGACCAACACGCACATTAAGTTCTTTTTGTTGTTTATTATCATTAAACTTTTTTTACAACATCAATCATATAGAGAAATCAACTAAATCAAGTTTACAGATATATGAAAATAACCGAATAAGTGCCCTCCCCTTGATGATAAATGATCCCAAAAGAAGTTAATAACCCAAAGGTAAAAAATAAGCACTACGTTACAGAATAGACTATGAAGAACAAGTTCCCCACTAAAATTACTACTCAGTAAAGCACTCAGGTTAGCGAAATAAAAGAAGAAGTTAGTACAATGATTGCAACAAAGGAAAATATTTACTCTCTCTCTGTCTCTCACTCTGTCATCTGTGGCCACAAACACTCTTGCTTACCTAATAATGGTGTAGGTATCCTTGAAAAATTACAATAATCTGAACCTATATTGTCAGGTGGGTTGCCCAAATCTGGCCCCAGTCCAGCCTTTGTATCGAATAATAATTACAAGGTGGACTCCAAATTTGGTGGTTTAATTTTTCCTGGATGAATCCTGTGTCACCGCATATAGTTATTGAAGCAAGACGTTCTCGGGACGTTCACAGTTACAAAAGGAGAAAAGTAGTTCTTTTATTGTCTAGCCTCTGGTTGCTAAGACAAATGTTACAATATGTAAAACTGATAATGATGGTAAATCCTATCGGCTGACTCTTATTTTGAGTGCCGATTTTGAAACAGCGTAGTTTTCGGGATCAATCCGTTGCTACGGCTGTCAAACGTCAGGAATATATGTTCTTTCATATGCCCAGTGGGCTGGAAAATTTTGATAAATAATTCTGGGTAATGTACCGTCCAGTTACGATTAATCTTATTGTTTCTATTGGTCTCTCTCTGAATGAAGAAAGAGGACCGAACAGGTCCAAAAATCGAAGACCCAATAATAATAATAATGTTACTGGTAATATTAGACCGCTGGCCGCTGGTTTTGATCAAGTGCTAGATAAGGAAGAAAAGAACATTTAAAAAACTGCTACTATCCTATCCACCCGTAAGTTTTCCGCTATGGCATGTCGGGAAAAAAGGGTATGTGCCCTCCCCCGTTATTGCCTGCGAGAAAATAAACAGCGCACAAAGTCAATTATTATTCAATTTATCCATACGCGCACTTTAACCAAAAATCGCCTGTCACTATTAGCTATTTGTCGGCGTCTGTTGTTTAGTCACATAACATTAACTCTAGTCACGTATTTAATTTCACACAATGAAATATAATGCGAATTCTATTTGGTCACTGATCCGTCACAATTAATAATCTCAGTCAGCTAAGCCGTATCTCCTTGTGTAAGAAAAATGGGGAATTTGAAATTACATTACTCTAATCGACTGGCAAGAAATATCTATGCGTAATGTTATTTCAATAGTTTTAAACGCTAAGGAATTATATTGAATAAAAATGGTAAACTTAACACATTTTAACACTTAAGTACAATTTCTATTACCACAAATCAGAAAATGAAATCCCTACGGGACAATTTAACACATTTAGCGAAGAAATGGTTCTAGTCCGTGGTGCTTAGATTATCCAAGAATTTCTGAGCTACTCTAATAACTGAATTTGAGAGAGCGCGGTATATATATTTACGAGTTATCTACCCTTCCAAGATGGAGGTGAAATTCGTTTCTCACCTTAGACGCCGAAAGAAAAACATCAGGAATGTGTATATTTCGATGGATATCACCATGTTATGTTAAATTATAGAATAAGAGATACACCAGAGTATCTAGTGGTGGGGTACCTATCAATGAGAGGCTAATATTAGCTAGATTTCAGACACGATTTTTCAAGCTCTCAATTGTACAATGTTATGCACCAACTAACGACGCTCTTGATACCACAAAAGATGACTTCTATGAAGCACTTCTAAGTACCATCAACACAATACCCAAGCATGACATAATAGCAGTCATGGGTGATTTTAACGCCAAAGTAGGTGACAACAACGATGGAGTACAAAGATATCTCGGTACTCATGGCATAGGCTGTAATGAATCAAAATGGCGAAAGACTTCTAGAACTTTGTGAAATATCAAACCTCGTTGTGGCAGACACCATCTTTCCACATAAGAATATCCACAAGATAACATGGAATTCACCTGATGGCAGAACTAAGAACCAGATAGATCACTTCTGCATAAGCGCTAAATTTCGCTCATCAGTTCAAGACGTCAGAGCATACAGAGGTGCAGAGATCGGAAGCGATCATAACCTCTGCATAGCTAAAATGAGAATTAAACTGAAGAAGTTATACCAACCGAATAAAAATAGAAGAATAGATGTACACAGACTGCAATCAAATGATATAAAGAAGGAATATAATGTCAAAATGAACAACTATTTCGATGCTTTAGGCAAAATTGACAACGATATCACCACCAAGACAATCGATACTAAATGGGAACAACTGAGAACAGCAATGACAGAAGCAGCTGTAGCGACCACCGGATACCTAGTACATAAAAAGAAAAAAATGGATGAGAGAAGATACTTGGGATAAAATACAAGAAAGGAAAACAGCAAAACTTAAACTACTAGCGGCAAGTACACATAATGCAGTTGAATCTTGCAAACTAACTTATAACTTGTTAAATAAAGAAGTGAAGACAAAAACTCGAAGAGATAAAAGACATTTCATCAATGAACTGGCCGTAGAAGCTGAAAATGCTGCAAGAACTGGTAATAGTAGGTGCCTTTATCAAATTACAAAACAACTATGTCACCAGCCTACTGCTATGGAAACACCTGTTAAAGGTAAATTAGGGAATTCAATACCAACAGAAAAAGAACAAATGAAGAGATGGGCTGAGCACTTCATGGAGGTGCTAAACAGACCACCACCAACAGTAACACCTGATTTTAATAATGAAACATCCACAACCACTTTGCCAATAACTTGCGATGAATTCACGCTGGACGAGATCAAACAAGCCGTTAAAAGATTAAAAAATTTTAAAGCTGCTGGAGTTGACGAAATTTCAGGGGAAATGATTAAAGCAGTTAATGACAACAACCTCTTGAGAATTTTAGATATTATAAATGAAGTATGGAGAGAAGAACAACCACCACAACAATGGAAAGACAGTATTATTGTAAAGTTACCGAAGAAAGGTGATCTATCAGACTGTAATAACTGGCGTGGTATATCTCTAGTATCAGTACCTGGAAAATTATTATGTTGCATGATGTTAGAAAGACTTAAATTGCATGCTGACGAAAAGATCAGAGAAGAACAAGCGGGTTTCAGGCCGAAACGATCATGTATTGATCAAATATTCACACTAAGAACAATTATACAAGAATCAGTGGAAAGGCAATCGCCACTTATTATCACCTTCGTCGATTTTCAAAAAGCCTTTGATAGTCTACACCGCCCATCATTGTGGAAGATACTTACAATCTATGGTTTTCCAACAAAATATGTGAATATAATCAAAGCGCTATATGACAATGCAAGATGTTGTGTTAGAACAAATAAAGGGAATACAGAATGGTTTACAGTAGAAACAGGGGTGAAACAAGGTTGTATTATGTCACCACTACTTTTTGGAATAGCTATTGATTGGTTATGAGAAACTATACCCACAATGAACAATTGGGGTATAAAATGGACAAATGGAAAATTTCCTGGGGGACCTGGATTTCGCAGATGATGTAGCATTCTTAAGTTCAACACCAAGACAATCCCAAGAAGCAATAAATAATTTGTGTCATCTCTCGGTTAAAATAGGTCTCCAAATAAATGCCTCTAAAACTAAAGCTATGAACTTTTCTAACGAGACCTTTGATATCATCTTGAACGGGGAAAAAACTACAGAAAGTTGAAAGTTTCAATTATTTAGGCAGTAAAATGACTCAGGATGGTGACACAACAAGAGAAATCCATACTAGAATTGCTTTGGCAGCTAGCGCCTTCAATAGATTATCTAACATTTGGAAATGTTATCTCAGTGTTAACATACGGCTGTGAGAGTTGGAAAATAACAAAATCATTGGAGAACAAGGTGAATACATTCGAGAACAAATGTCTTAGAAAACTCATGAACATCAGTTGGAAAGAATTCAAGACTAATCGACAAATAAGAGAAGACTCTAGGCAGAAATATGTCTCCGACTATATAAGGAAAAGACGATGGTCATATATCGGTCATGTCCTACGAATGCAAAACAACAGAATACCACTACAGGCGCTCACTTGGGTTCCTGAGGGTAAGCGGAAAAAAAGAAGACCAAAAGAAACACTCAGAAGAACAATAATAAGAGAAGGAAGAACGTTGGGCCTAAATAATGTGCAAGAGCTAAGAGGAGTGGCGTCACAACGAACAACCTGGAGAGCACTGGTTTCTGCCTTATATGCGCCGTGTTTTGGCGCTTAAAGAATTTATTATTATTATTATTATTAATATATATATATATATATATATATATATATATATATATATATATATATATATATATATATATATATATATATATATATATATATATATATATATATATACAGCTCATGATGTTATCATCACCAGAAGACGTTACAATTCACACCTTCTGTATAGTAGGGAATGAGGAACTGCGTTTCCCGGATCAAAGGTTTTTTCGTTCATTCTACTCAGAAAGCTTTGCCGTGCACGGGCCTTTCTTAGATTACGTTCCCTTGCGCAGATTAAACATTATCTCCCCCTGGAACGTGCTAACATCAAAGGTGGTCGGGAAAATATTATCGCCCCTTGCCTCTCTTCAAACAATCCGTTATTTCTATGCGCGTCTGCCTAATGGCCGATAATTGGCAAATCAGCTTGCGTGAGAACTCAGGTAAACAAATCAGGGCTCGCTGCCTGTTATGCTGGCAGGTCACGGAAATTGGTAAATGTCTGTTTGTTTACATGTCAAGAAAAAAAAGGCGTGGATTAGATATGAGTAATGCAATCAAAAATTTGCGTGGTTTGGCTTAGCAAATAGTAGACACTAAATGGGAAAGCAAAGGCTGTTAGATTACTGTATCAATATTTCCGTTCCACGTCACAACTACACGGGCTCTAGCTTTGTAGAAGTCGGCAATGGATGGCAACTACTGACTAACAATAAAATTAAATCCCAGAAGGAAGCTTACTCTTACTTTCTAAATCTTTTAGCTAAAATTCTTACACCACTAATTGAGTTTACGAACGTACCCAGACTATCAGAATATCCAAGACCTGGCAGACTGAACTGACGCTATTCACGGCCATACAATTCTTGGACTTGGGAGCACTAACTATTAATTTGTCCCTGCATATATAGCGCCCATATTTTTATGCAAGACTGACGCGGTGAGTCATAGCTTCTAGTATCGTCTCCCAAAATCCGCTTCGAACCCACTTATGACGTAATATTATGATTGCTACATAAATTAAAAATCCAATCCAATCGTTAGAACTTCCCGTTACCCGCCATAACATTATCTTAACTCTGCCAATCCACTAGCGACGAAGAGTTATTCCCCCTGCTGGACCGGTTGGGGAAGGGGGGGGGGGAATCAATGAAAATAGACTCCCCTCGAAGCTCGCTGAAAAATGTACGTAATCTTACCTAACTAAACTGACCGTCTTTCGACTAAACAAAATGACTCATTAGCCCCCGTTACAGCACGGGTAGGGGTTTCTCCTATCTCCAACCGAGCCCAGTTGGTGTTGGTGGTATGGGTCATCCTACCGCCATACAGAATAACCCAGAATTAAAACAAATACGAAGTAGAACGTATTAGAATAAGAAATATCAAAAAAAAATAAAATAAATGGAACAAAAAATTGGGAGAGTTGAAAATAAAAATTAACAGTAACTCATCACAATAACATGTGAACTAACACACACACATATATATATATATATATATATATATATATATATATATATATATATATATATATATATATATATATATCTAAAAGTTAGTTGCTTATCCTTTACAGGACGTGGCAATCAACCCCAGCTTTTATTGGCTGTTTGTGATTTTTCTAGGCAATTTTTTCATTCAGTAGTTTGCCATTGCTTTCTGAACGGTACGGCGCTTATACCATTGTTAAAAATCCACACAAAGCGATCTGCTACAACCACCTGCAGCAGGTTTCGAACCTGGTATATCTGGATTATGAAACTTCCTTCATATCCATTAGGCCACAGACGCCGACATATATATATATATATATATATATATATATATATATATATATATATATATATATATATATATATATATATATATATAATATATATATATATATATATTATATATAATATATATATATATATATTATATATATATATATATTAGGGAATCAATGAAAATAGACTGCCCTCGAAGCTCGCTGAAAAATGTACGTAATCTTACCTAACTAAACTGACCGTCTTTCGACTAAACAAAATGACTCATTAGCCCTCGTTACAACACGGTTAGGGGTTTCTCCTATCTCCAACCGAGCCCGGTTGGTGTTGGTGGTATGGGTCATTACCATGTGAAGTTTAATATGTGAAACTCGCTATTGGATGTCAAAGTCATTTGAGACTGGCAACCTCAGTGTATAGAATGATGATTCATGAACCACCACTGCACGGGCTTGTGATTGCTTTATTGATAGTTTCGTAAAGAGAATTAAAAGCATAAAGCAGTTCCAGGTTCCCTATGGAGCAGGGAAGGAAAGATGAAAGAAACGATGTACATTCTAAGTATCTTCTTCTTCTTCGTTCGTCCTGAAAAGGACGTTGGTTGCGTTGTGTCCGTTTACAGCGTAGCTGCGATACTTGCGCCTTTCGGTAGACACATCCGACTTCAGCACGGCATTTTTGGGACCGGGTTAGCCTTCCCTCTTCGATCCCTACTCGCTCAGCCAGACTGCAGTGATGCAGCCGGTTTCCAGGACCACCACTTGGAGGTGGAGTAGGGGCTTGGTCAGCTCTGGTTCGCTGACCCTGACGCAAGCAGTCTAGCTATGGGTCGCTAACTGCATTTCTCACTGTTGACGCGTCTTAGGTCCCATTCTAAGTATAATACTTACATTTTCAAAGCAGTGTAAATGTCCCTATAAACATAGTCTCTTTATAATTAATGTAAGTTTTCAAGCTTTAACTTACTTACTTACTTAGTCGTTCCCCTTCTACCGTGAGGTGTAGAGGTTTGGGAGAGAGAGCGCCAGACTATCCCATCGGCTGTGTCCTCCTGGCCTGGTTCCATTCTAATCATCGGTCCTTCAAAGATTGTCTAATGTTGTCCTTTGAGCGGACTCTGGGTCGTCCTGTGGGTCTGGATCCTTGGCTCTTTGTTTCCCATGCTTGTCGTGGTATCCGATCTTCTCCCATTCTGCAGACATGGCCAAACCATCTTAATTGGGGACTGTTCTACTTGGTCTGCAGGGGGTAGGATTTAAGGCCTTGACGTATCGTCTGGTTGCGTACCATGTCTCTTCTTGTTACTTCAACCACCTTCCTCAGATACCTCATTTCTGAGGTTTGGATCTGGCTTTTATGGGTTGTAGTCATTGCCCATGACTCGCATCCGTATGTCAAGACTGGGACATAGGTGGAGCGGTATACAGCCATCTTCGTTTTCTTACCAACCTCTTTCTTGCTGAGGAATCCTCGATTTATGGCCTGAAAAAGTCTCCCAGCTGCTGCTTTTCGAGTGGCCAACTCTTCTTTGATGCCTCCCTTCAAGCTTTAAACCAGCGTAAATGTCTCTGTGAAAATATTCATTTTAAAGTAATGGAAGTTTCAAACTTTTCAATATTCAATTTATATTGTGAACACTTTTCAATTAGTGGAGATGTAAATGTAAACATATTCTATCTGTACTATTAACCTTTTCCCTTAAATATAAAGTAACTATGAAAGCTATTCTATTTAAATGTAAAGAAAGTTTTATCCCGAGGGATTAAATTTAATTCTCATCGAGGGTAAAGTCTGAGTAATTGGGATGGTGGTATGGGAAGATAGGAACCCTTAACTATGGGATGGATGGAAAACGCCATATTCAGAAGAGCGTTTCGTTCTATTCTTTTACCATGGTTATTGGTGGTACCAGCAGAAAGTACTATCTCTGGAACAAGAAGGGAACCGTGGCCTAAGTTTTAAGACGAAGAACCGACGTGGTGGACTCTCCTTGACGTTTCTGGGAAACGAGCTACACCCGACAACCTTGATCGGAGACGAGCGTGAGCAGAGTGAAAAGAACCAACCCATAAGAAGGAGCAGAATCGTCATTGGCAGCTAAGTTCAAATCTATGCTGCCACTTAATTTCTTGTAACATCTCACATTCCATAAAGACTGTGATGATAACTTTTCTTGATCCATAACTATTCAAGTTATTTTCCAACTGATTATAAAATTTTGTTATTTGTAATGTTACAAATTTAACTTCGATTTAATCATTTTAAAGTTACTGCATGTTTGTCTCAGTCAATTTATTACACGCACTCTAAACAGAGTTATACTAGAATAATAGAATTCCACTGAGTAAATCAGAGATGGGGGCTTAAACGAGCTGAAAGTAATAAGTGCTTAAATCCTTCACAAAAGCGTCGGCAGAATTACAGAGTTAACTTACTCAGCCAAAGCAGTATTGTTCTCTCTTATTCTGAATGTCTTGAGAGGATTCCCTTTGTAATAGAAGGGTCATCACCCTTCTATCTACATCTCTGCCAAGAGTGATCTTGTACGAAGGTATATACCTTGTAAAGTATTACATCACTGTAAAGTATAGATGTTTGACTGGCCCCTACTGTAAAGGACCCGTTGAGAGACTTCCATGTTTTGGACAGCACTTGTCATACTGGAACCGGTTTCCCTTGAGGCTCCAGGAGGAGCACGGCATCTGCGTTACCACTGTATGATTGAAAGATGGAATCTACGTGGGAACTTGATCAACTACCCAACCTTGCGCAGCGCTGTATCTACTGGTCATGTAGATGTGGTGTGAGAGTGGAAGCAACGCGAATGGTGTACTGTTCTATGTAGTTGACACTAGATAATACTGCACTCACACACTCTTATACGAGTCAATGATGGCTGGAACTACAGCTGACGTTTTTTTTCGCACCTTTTATTAAGGACACACACACTTGACGTGAACATCTGCATATGACAGTACATGGTTGACAGGACATCATCATATTGCATAATTGAGTAGCAACATCAGTAATGTATTCAGGCAGCATATGAATATATATTATGGGACGACAGTAGGCAGACGTTCTAGTTGTCTGTCGTCGCATACTCAGTAAATGTACATACATGAATAGTAATAGCGGTTCGTTGCTAGAACCTTTTCTTGACAGTAATAATGTTATTTCATAATAATGGAGTTCCTTGATGGTAAGATCTCCGATCCACTGTCTGATAATAAGAGTTAGATTCTGTTCTCAGGCCAGTGATGCACCATAATGACAGTACTTCAAAGATGGCCACCTTCTGTGAGTTTCACTCACTCGTCCAACAGAAGGATAATAATAAAGCCAAAGTTAATTCAACATTTGAATATATATATATATAACTCCATAGAGTTTTCCATCTAGCTCTACATTAATAGGGTTGTTTCATGTAGATAGGAATACTAGTGGAACCTGTCATCTTCAACTGTGCATATGGACGACCAACGATGTTCAAACTAGGTTGTCATCTAAACCTAACCGAATGAAGGTCATCAAAGAAAAGAGGGTCTGGCTTTACCTGGAGTCCGAATTTAAACATAATAAAGTACATGAGAAGAAGCTCTGACACAATACTCTCGCAGAGACATTCCCTCCTTATGGAAAAATCATCCACAAATCACTTTTTAATCATAACAGGACCAGCCCTTGAAAAACACTCAGCCATTATCGGCGACTTTTGACGGTTGGTGGCTAAGGACGGAAGAGGAAGAAGAATTATCGGCGACTACTTCGGAACTCACTACAACCCAGTAGGACTACGAATACCTGCGCCACATTCCGGCACAAAGAATATAGTCCGACCTAAACATACAAAGATATACAATATAAAACTGAATCTTCTTGCACTAGACAAGTAGTACACATGAATTCGGACCATAAACATTCTAAGCAAAATTAATCTATTTTCTGGCCCTAACAAACGAGAACTGACATGAATTCAATTATTCATACGCCGAATCAATATCAAGAGAGATCATCCATATAATCAAACGTATAAATCAATCATGGATTATCTAGCTTTACCAAGGGAAGCATTTTCGTACCCAAATAAATACAACTATATATTTTCCATATTAAATAGACGAAGTAATCCGTGTGTCGCATAATTCCATACAAAAAATATGATCAAATGAAATTCTGAAATCTAGGCTTCAATCTGGCAAGATCTGTTTGTGTCGTCTTGGTAAGCGATCTTCACAGTAAATTTGACTGACTGGAGCGTTGGTTATATTCACTGTCCTCCCCCGCTCTGTTTGTTATGGAGCTAAGTAAAAGCTCCAATCATTTCAAACATGCTGGTTTTCAAAATATTTCTGACAAGAAAAAATTGTGAACGTAAGGAAGGGGTCATGTCTTCCGTATATTGCATGAAAATATCCGATCCCTGGCTGACGAACTCACCACCACATCTGTAAACTCATACGACAATGTGTTCCACATGTAATAATTTATTACTTTATCATAAAGCAATCTATTCGCAGACGGGTAATCTCGTTATCTGTCCCGCACTCTGGCCTTCATCAGCGATTTAAGCAAACACGCTGGCGATTGTAGGGCTAATGTGTAGCCGCAAAGCTTTGGTATAGAAGAATTACCAATTTGCCTGACGTTCAATATTACCTCAGCTGCTCCTTGCAAATGTGATGTGTTTATTATCAACAAGGAGTGTCAAAGGTTTGAACAAACAAACTCTCTGCTACATAGCAAACAGAAAGAAAAGGGTGCGACCATGGAAAATCACGCAAATAAAATTAGTACAAAAATGTAACTGATTACTCCCGTAGTGAAAGAGAAATCGGAAAGAGGTCGCCCAAAAATCCATCTTGACTCACACTCACAAGTCACAGAGGAAATAGAAAATTAGAAATAATACCCCAGACGCATGTTCGAGGCATCTGCATCAAGTTGCCAAGACTATTCTACTGAGCAAGAAGTCTAGACTTCCCAACTGATGGGGTGAGTTGTAACATATATTTTATACTTTAAATTTGACATGTTTTCACTTGCTAGTGGTTATACAGGTCCATACGAGGCTGGAAACCTCAGCATAAAAATGATATATTCATGAACTATTACAGCAAAGATTGCTTCGTGCTAGTGCTAGTAGTCTTACAGGGAACGAAAAGCAGAGGTAACCCCAGACTCTGAACGGAGCAAAGAGTGGATGATGATGACATCATGTGTATATATTTATTATCATTTGTAATACGTTCTTTATATACTTAGACATGTTCACCCATGCACAAGCCATTGCATTCTCTGCTGTCCAAACATACCTTTCACTAAGACTTACTGGAAGTAAGGGGGAAATTTTATCATATCCACTGAGCTATAATGTATACTCGGGGGGAGGGGGGGATATTACTGAAAAATGGAGTCGCTGGAATAGACAGCGGGAAGGTACCTGTTTAATATCACAAATCATAACATTTGTGGTACCAGTTTGGAAGACGAACCTGTGACTCAGAGCTTGTAATCTACACTAGACGCCTATCTTTAGCGGTCTGTGAAGATACTCGCATTGACCAGGAGCGGTTACCCCTTGAATTCACGTTTTAGGACGTGCCCTCGCCACATAAATCGTAAATTGAACGAGCAGTCAGCAGCAGCAACAATCCTTCATCAGTCTGACAGTCCAATCTTATCAGGTCATAACCAAATAAATATTTTAATAATACATTTCCAGTGAGGTTTCAGTGAAGAAACCAATATTAACTCATCAATCATTTATTCATTTTACTTTTGTTAAAAGATAATTGATCATTAAATTTGCTATATTTGTTTACAAATTCATAGTTAATTTAAATATTACAGAGAAAAGTGCAAACGTATGAACCATTATATTCCGTAGATAAACGAGCTAATGAAGTAGCATTTTACTGTTAAATCAGTTGGGAGCTTGAACGAGCTAAATAAAATACGCAATATATCGCTTCACAAAAGGCGGCGAGCAAATATTAAGTTAACATTGCTAAGACACATTCAGCATTGTTCTTGACTTCTGAATATCTTGTGAAACTTCCTCAAGAAAGAAGCATCATCATCCTTCAATTTACCAATCTGCCAAGAGTAATCTTGAGTGAAGTTGAGTCTCGAGTGATACCTTCGAAAACCCACATTAGATACTCTTGAGTTTAGGCCATTGTTGGACCATTACTGCAAGGCAGGGGAGGCATCCTGTGACAATATATACCACTTGATGAGTCCCAGTTTGAATTTGTGAGCTAGTTAATACATATATTGCAAGACATCAAACTGGACATGCAAAACACAGGAGGAGACGACACACTTTATTGAAAACAATAGTTGAAAGAAAAGTGGAAAGCAGCGTTGTAAAAGTATGAATAAAAACAGATTACCACAACGCACCATCAAAAAATGGACACAAAACAATTTTTTATTGCGTTTCTTCGAGATTTGGATGGAAAACAGTCTATCATAGTGTTCCATTTAATTATGGACAGAGAAGAGTGACGATGTGCCATCTAAATATGGACATAGAAGAGTGATGGTGTACCATCTAAATATGGATAGAGAAAGGACAGAGAACAGTCTGTTTGTGTATACCATTTAAACATGGACGGAGAACAATCTGTCATAGTGTACCTGTTAAAGTGGGATTTACGTTATGTTATGTAGGAACGTAACAATATCTTTTCTGTGTACTGTTGTAGTCAGTCCGACCTGGGCCAAACAGCTTTGGTATGCGTGATTAGCTCACCAGGCGTTGAGGCGCTAACAGGGTGTCATGTTGACATCCGAACATCAGACATTTCTTGTATGTGAGGTACTCGAAGTTTGTGTGGTTGACAAGTGATGTGGGTGTGTAGAGACACGAATGCGTTTAGGCTCTTTGATAGATAAACAAGGCACCCACTCACTCACATGCAGTAGTCAGTAATTGTAGAAACTGCTGGAACTTTCAACAATTTATTTACGTGACACAGTGACATCAACAGTTACAGTCAAATGGACGAGAATCAAGGACATCATATATATTGGAAATGACTGGCAAAACATCTGGCATATAAAGCTTGAACCACTCATCTATAAGGACGTTATCGACAATGGTCTGTCCTTTAACAACTGTTCATATGTGATAATAATTAGGAACATCGAGCATCATCAGTTTTGTATAGCTCGTAGGTATAATGCTAATAACGCTGGCTTGACAACATATTCTTTTCCTACTGTAGCTCAGGGCCCCTGACTGAACGCGTCAGGTAGTCCTTTAACAAATATAGTTGCTTAATATAGAAGTCTGGGAACTTGTTAATAAAGTCAAGACTTCATCTGGCTTCACCTGCCAGGTACTCCTTCTTCTGCTCAAAGTTATAGGCCGTAATGACGGGCCTTATAATGGTTGATAAACAACTGTACATTTTTTCCATAGGCCTGTATTATCTTCCATGCTGAAACGTACCGCCATCCTGTGGGTTTCATATCAATATACGTTCATTGTTCTTCTGTAAAGTACTTCAACGAATAGACCTAATTGGCTACGTCAAGCACACATAATGGACTCTGGATCAGAAGAACTGTGAGCGTTACTCACAGGTTCATACAAAATGTTCTGCAAACTTTGCATAATAACTAAGTTATTTTACCTTGGACAGAATTCCGAGAAATACACAAATAACACCTGTCGTCATTCCAGACGAACAGAATAACTCTGGGGAGAATCACTAAGATCACAAGACTATCTTTCCCCCAGATAATGCAGAGAAGAAACAACGGACATCTTCGTCCGGCAGAAACCAGCTCATCACTCCCAGACGGAAGTCTTGTCGGTTCGCGCTAAAAACTAGCGCATGCGTAGACAGAACAGATTTGAGAACAGTAAACCCCCGTCCTAAGATTGATCAACCACAAAGAATAAACACAGGGAAGGTAACCCCTAATCAACCTGTGTCAGGGAGTTAACATACAGTTCTGTACCTTCGATTATCAAAAGTATTAAATAGATTTACATCTTCTGGAACCGACAAAAATGACGGTAACAGTACCATATAGATAGAGGGTGAAAATATCATACTGGACCATCAATATATTAATAAACGACAGTCTATATTGGTGTGTCATCAAGATGTTTTATTGACATTGAATGGTTCTCTTACATGTAAAGTCCATCCATGAACGGATTCTAATTATTTACAAGATGTACTCAAATATAGGCCCCGCGTCCGGGGATCACTTTATGGGTAATTCATCGTAGTCATAACTGACTATTGGAGTGCGCCCCTGTGGTGATAGCCCTCAGTTCCATTTTACCCTGGTGTTCCTTTAGATGAGTTCTTATCTCTTAAGCTAGCTGTGAGAACTTCTTTTCACCAAACTTAAGGTGGCGCCACATGGAGCATTGCCACAGGGAACCATCGGCAGCTTTTCAATCCTACAGATGCAGGATTATAATGACCAGTGCTTTCAATTCTCTCTTCCACACACATCTTATGAACCCAGTTGCGATCGCTCGACTGTCTTTGTTGCCATCTGCCACTTTGCCGCAAGAAAAAAAATCGTTTGATGCGTGATGATGGATGGTATCCGCATGTCTGGTTTTGTGTAGTGTGCAGATGTGTTCAGTCCAAACAATGTTCATACAAAAATAACAGGGATCAAACAGTCCATTATCACACAGCAACATTCAATACAGCAATAGACGGTAGACAGCATTACAATGATGAGTCAGATGCATGTTATATTTCATAGTGCTGTAAATGTAGTCAGGTGAAAAACTCCATCCTTTTCTATAACAGCCAGGAGATAACCAGATGGATGAGATCAGTTCACTCTCCTTAGTCTGACTTCAGCAAGACAGACACGTCTGCCGAAGTATAAATAATGTCCTCAAAAATATCCTCTAGATAATAAAGGTTTTCCAAACCTAGTTCATTTAACAAAGTAGTACGTACTGGTCCTTGGAACGTGCTTTAACGGATGCAGTACAATGCAGCGACATGTGAGCTGGGAAAACATCTCGTGACGACGACTTTCGAAGACAGGCTATGACTCGAAATCGCTCACGACCCAAAATCGATAGAGTTAATGAAAAAGTCAATTTACCTTGCTTTCATGAAATACACAGAAATATCACGCCTCCCGACATGTGGGCAACACTAGAGGTATTATCTCGAATAAACGAAATATCCATTAAGAGGACTACACATCCCTGACAGAACAAAAAATAGCGGAGATCCCCTCTTCAACGAGGCATCTCTTTCGCCATTCCAAATCGCTCACTCCACTAGTGGTGGGCGGAAACCGATCGACCAAAAAGCAAGACAAGTCATGCGCAGTCCAGCGCAAAAATGACCACAGCTCAAAACTTAACTGCATTCAATACCAACGCGAGAAGACAAATGCTTACCGAGAAAAGTGACTATAAATTTCAAGCAGTTGTTGCCCTTGCGTTATAAAATAGATATTGAAATAAAACGATGTTGCGAGAATTTATCACGCAACATATCACCACCTCCTCCCGATAAAAAAAAATGTGGAACATTTTTTTTTTTTTAAATATCAAAGAGCATGCGATAAGCGGCTCAAAACGCACGAATTATGCGCTGATAATTAATTAAATTGCCTAACAATAGGCTAATTATAGAGTGTCTGGTGAGGATATACCTCAACAGAAAAATAAATATGTCTCAAAAAATATTCACATCGGGGAGGTGTCACCAACACACATCACGTTAGCATGTAAACACAATATACGTATGCAAGTTACCATAATCATCATTAAACAGCATACTCTAATATTGTCTTTAAAAAATGGATGTACAAATCTGATAGGAAAATTTAAATAGTACATTCTTTGACATGTAATGACATAAGTACATAGTAAAGTTAAACTACATGACGATCCAGGACATATGCTCTGGTATTCCGAGGGTAAGTACACAATCTAGAACTCGTCATGCTTGATACTCGTAAGGTAAGTCCTCAGCTCAACAATGACATTCTGAGAAAGTACAAGCAATATAATGCTAATTAATAACTAATATGCTTCATAAGGTACAATACATTATTAATAATTGTGGCTGTTTAGTAAACTAACGGCCCTTATATTAACTACTCAGTCCTCCTCTATCATCTTAAAAAACGAACAGAAGAAGATGACAACAAAGCACGATAGTGTGTACATATAAAGTAAGTACAGATGTGCTAATCTATTGTAGAAATATAGGTGTGTTATGACTCTGTAATATATGGAAATATAGGACAGAAGTATTAGTTGGAGTCATGTGGGCATCTAGACAAAATGTCAGCCATCACATTATCCGCACCACGGATAGCTCGTACCGTGAAGTGAAAAGGTTGAAGAGCTATAGCATATCGAGTGGATCTCGAACTCTTCAAATTCTTAGTCTGAATAGCTGTAAGAGCTTTCTGATCAGTCTCTAGAATGAAATGTGCGCCCAGGAGGAATCTTTGTAGCTTTAGAATTGACCAAACCATCGCTAACAACTCACGGTCTAAAACCGAGTAGTTCCTCTCTGCCGCATTTAGTTTTCTAGAAATGTACATAACAGGATGCAGAGTATTTGCATATTCTTGCATCAGTGCTGCTCCAATCCCAGTGGATGAAGCATCACTCCGAAGAACAAAAGTCCTATCAAGAGTAGGTAATCTTAAGATGGGAGGAGAAGAAAATATATTCTTGATTTGGTCTAGTGAAGATTGGCATTCTTCAGACCAACGGACCAGATTAGGCGAACCTTTCTTCAACAATGTTGAGAGAGGTGCCATGATCGTATATTTTGGAAGTATTGTGGTCTTCTGTCTTCAAGAGACCATGACCAACACGATGACCCAGGAAATGGAGATTTCACCAAAACCAACAAAATGTCTATTAGAAGGTGTTTCGCTGTCAAATTATTCCTCGTCGTAGAGAGTGGACAGTAAGTTCATATAACCCTAAAATAGTGAATCTTCCCAGGTATCACTGAAGAGAT